>CM076686.1:28648005-28965505 GCA_038501925.1 Xenopus petersii
CTAGCCGACGGGAAGGCAATTCGGGCACCCCCTAAATCAATTTTAACTTGGACTCTGGGTCTCACCGTTTAATCCATGTGGCCCAGGTGCTCTCGGCCCCGAGCCCTGCACAAATAATTCAAAGTTAATCCACCCAGACACTGGCCTTCCCAATATTCATTCACCTCTAAAGTGTATTTATTGGCTTACCCGATTTTAAAATGTTGCAGCGCACTCAAAAGGTCAAGGATCGCTCAGTTCAACTTCAGTCTAAGAACAATTATCTTTATTATCACATTTGATTAAAAACAACGCGTTTCTTAACAACGTACTTCCTCAGAGACCCTAAGAAGAAGCGATTTGTTGCTGGGCGACTAATCTCCCGAAATAGTAGCTTGTGTCTCTGCCCTAAGAGAGAGTCAGCCTCTCTGGGATTCTGTCTTTATAGCATTACACAACTTTTCTTTTGTTCACAGTCAGATTGGGCCAATGAGATACCAGGAAAAAAAAACCGTGGCTTTGCTGCCCCCGATCACCTTTTCCAGTCCCTGTCGTGGCAAAAGAAGGTGCACGCATGCGAGCGTGGGCTAAAGGGGAGGCCTGAGACAGCAGTTCTGGTGGGCCCCAGAACCCCAAGTCCGACCCTGCTTTTGTTGCCGCCGTCTCAACTTTTTCTTAAATGTGTTGCTGGCATCAAATTCAAAATAAGCTTATATTTTTCAGGAAACAATACAATTTCTCAGTTTTTGATGTGTTGTCTTGGTACTATTAGCAAATAAATGTAAGGTTTGCCAACCAACCCATTCTATCTTTTTATTTTGAGGTGAAGCTTTTAGAGCAACACAATCACATTCTCTTTTTATTTATATTTTACTGTACACAAAAAAGGGAACTGCATATAATATCAGATGTGTGTGTTCAGGTTGATGACATGTATACTACATCAACAAATAGTCTACAGATAACATACCTTTTCCTTTGGATGAGGTTTATTACCCGCTGGCATTTTTAAGCTGTTGGCTTTTGGTCTGTTTTGATCAGGGGGGATGTTAAAACCACTGGCTTCATCTAGAACAACTTCCTCAGAGAGCTGCATATAACAAAAGTGAAGAACATATCTATGTTTGTACATGTGTGTGAGTAATTATAAATGGGGCACAATTTAAAATCAAGGACAGATGAGACTGCCCCCAAGTTATACCCAAATACTTCCAGTACAGCACTGTGCAGCAATGCAGTCAAAATCCCAACCCAATAAAAACATCCCCTGTTCTCTCTCATTCCGTGATCTCTGTGTGAGAATGTTATTTCCAATTGGTTTAAATGAAATGCTGCTTGCATAAACTGCACTTAGAACAAGTGCTCAGACTCACCACAATTACATTTAGTTCAGACTAAAGGACTAAAATGGAGCCAACCTGCTTAAGAACTCTCTGTATGGCTTCCTCCTCAGTTTCCTCATCGCTGTCAGGCAGCTTATAGCTGTCTGCGGTAACTGCAAACACAGAAAATTGTAAAAGTGACAGAGCTTAATTTGAATTCCATTACATAGATACAGAAGTACAAAAAATTTTCATGAGAGAACAGGCATAATGGCAAAAATTCCTTCCCATGGCTCTTTCTACTTACCTATAATAAAACAGCGTTCTAGGTTGCCATATACGGGCAGATTAAAGCTGCTGATATCGGTCCTTTAAACCAATTCGGCAATTTATCTGCCCATGTATGGCAGCATCAGACGGATCTTACCGATCGATATCTGGGCACAATAGGTTTAATTTTTCTGACGACCGACCCATCGGAGCCCTTAATCGGATTGTTTGGCCCTAGGGCCGAATGTTCGGATTACCCCGATATGGCCCTGCCGTTGGTGGGCATATCAGGGAAAGATCTGCTCGTTTGGCGATGTCGACAGATGAGCAGATCTCTTTGTGTATGGCCAGCTGAACTATAAGGGTCAGTCCACATGAGCAGATTCGGGGAGATTCGTCACCCCAGAGTCACATCACCTCTTCTTCGGGACGACAATCTCCCCGAACTGCCTTCCCCCTGCCCTCCGATGGCTAAAATGAAAATCGCCTGCGGTAATACACAGGCGGCGCTTTGTTTTCCGAAGTCCATCGACGTTGCCTCACGAGGAAACTTCAGAAAAAGCGACGCGTGTGAATTGCCGCAGTCGATTTTCATTTTAGCCAGCGAAGGGCAAGGGGAAGACAGTTCAGGGACATTGTCGCCCCGAAAAAGAGACAATTTGTCACCAGGGCAACTAATCTCCCCGAATCTGCTCGTGTGGCCTGACCCTAACTATTTCCAACATCTGTTGATAGCTCTAGTTTCCCTGGAAAAGTAAATAAGTGGAAGTTACTATTTAAAGAGAAAGAATGTGCTGCACTTTATAGGGGTTGTTCACCTTCCAACACTTGCTTTCAGTTCAGTTGGTTTCAGATAGTTCACCAGAAATGAAGTTTTTGATCTGCACCTGAATTACTGAGCTGCCAGACTCAAACACCAGAGACACGAACATTAAACTTTATACATAGATTTTTAAAAAAAAAAAAAAACAGTAAAAAAATAGAAAGTGATTGGAAAAAGTATTGGCAAGGTGAACAACCCCTTTAAAGTGATACACAAAAAAAAAAAAAAAAACATTTACGTTTATTAAAGTTTGCTGATGGGTCTGCTTTTGTTACTTGAAGTTACCTAAACCTGTTTTGCCAACCCAACTGTTCTTTCTCAACCTTTTCTAATGCGAGCAGACTCCTGCTGCACAAATATGGCAGCCCTCTCATAGTGGAACATGCAGGATCAGATAGGTAATGTAAAAGCATCAGGCAAATACTTTTATGACAAGATTATAAAAAGCATTCAAAGACAATGTTTCTGGTGTCAGTATCTCTTAAAGGGGAACTATCACAAAAATGAGAATTTAAGATAAGCTTCGTCACACTGAAAAAAGAAACTTTCTAAATACAATCAATTCAAAATTCTGCATTGTTTCTGAAATAGTCAAGTTTATCTTCCTCTCTCAGCATCTGTTTTACTTCATTCTGACTTCATGCAGGAGTTGGGTGTCAGATGAATGATCCAATATATCTTATACGGACGCCTTCCTTTCCTAGCAGATGTATTAGAGCTCACTCAAATAACCAATTCCAGTACAAATAAAATCTAACAAAATAACTGCCTTTTGCACAAATTCTGCATGTAGAGAGACTGTCTGAAGATTTTAAGAGTGAGCTCTAATACATCTCCTAGGAAAAGAAGCCCCCCAATAAGAGATTTTGGATCATTCATCTGACACCCACCTTCTGAATGAAGACAAAATAAAGAGAAACAGATGCTGAGAGAGGAATAGTGAAGATAAACTTGATTATATCAGAAATGGTACAGAATATTTAATTGATTGTATTTAGAAAGTTTCTTATTTCAGTATGCTGATGCCAATATTAAATAAAAACTTTCACGATAGTTCCCCTTTAAAAAGTCTTTGGCACAGGGTGAATCCTAGTGCTTTTCTGCTATGACCTCAAGCTCAGCGGGAAGCCAGCAAAACATTCAGAATTGTCTGTCTTGTTATAAAACGGTATGTTCTGAGCGAATTGTGGGCAGGCCAAGGGCTTTTTTTTTTTTCTAAGGCTATTACAAATTACCGGGAACTAGATTGCCGGGAAATTTGTGATACCAGCCCTGGCCTCGGCAGGTGCTTTACTGTCTAGGCCGGTAAAATACCGGCCGGGTGGCAACCCTACTGCCAACACAATAATTTTTAGTTATGACATTTTTATGACAATGCTCCCTGGAATTGGTTCTGAGGAAATACATGTACCAGTGGGGTGATGAGCAGGATAACATCCAGCTACAAAAGTATTAATTGGTCATATATTTAAACCCATCACGTGGGAAAATATTGCTTTTAGAACCTAACAACAAAAACTCCCAAATTCACCATTTAGGAGGCTATTTATCAAAGGTCAAGTTTGTGAGGTTGGTGAGGATGTTTCTAGCTCGAATAAACGCACAATTCGAATGTTTGCTTATTTATGAAAAAACCCAAATGTAAAAAAATTTGATTGAATGCAATCGAGGGAAAACCCACCGTAAAACAACGAAAATCGCGAAGGCTATAAATGTCTTCAAATGGTTCAAGGGACCTCTGCCATGGACTTCTACATGACCTCGACAGGTTTAAGCTGGAATATTTTCAGATTCAGCTTTCAGCAGCTTCTAGGCATAATAAATCTTGAATATTTTGAGGTTTTTTTTCCTGAAAAATGTGAGGTTTTTTTTAGGGAAACTACCCTAGAAAAACTTGAATCTTTCGTCATCTTTGATAAATAACCCCCTTAGTGTATATTCAGCATTTAGTAGAGCACAAAATAGTGACTGTCTATGGCATCTTACAGAAGCCCCTCTGTAATTTGACAGAACCCACAGATTGCCAGTCTGGGCCGGCATACTGTGTGTGGCACTCTGTGAAACACTGACTGAACCTATCTCCATTCCTCTACCCATACCTTACATGGCTGGGAAATACTAATTTCCCAGATGGTTTAAAATCCCCCATTCTCAGACAATGGGACACGCAGGGCCTATTACTATATGACTATACGAGACATACTCAGAAATGAAAGTACTTTAAATCTGATTCAAAGTACTTTTAATCTGATTCATTAAGAATTCTACTGTTCAATTATACATTTTACAAAGGGACTAAGTTTTACCCGCAACTTACTTGCTGCTTTCAAAGTAAACTCCAAACTTTGGATGCCCTTTTATTAGACACCAGTGGGATCACCTGACTATAGCTGGGAAGGGTGGGGGCTCTTAATGAATCAGATAAAAATTGAGAGTAGGACTGGCCAGATAAGGGATGACTTTGACGTAGTTGGCCAGCTTAAATATATTGCAATATATGGACAAACAATCCCTGTGTTGTTTAAAGGGTAAGGCATTTTTCAGTAGCAGTATGCACAAAGTGTCTCTGTCTTAAATATATTGATAATGGGTTGAGTGCAGAGGATCTCTTGTTTCTACTATATGTATATTGTGGTCACTACCTCATTGCACCCCCTCTTAATGTTTTTAAGTTAGTGGTTGAGCACAACTTCCCCTTGCTTGTTATAGTTTATACAGGAGCAGTGACCAGCTCCATGTTGTAGCCCCCACCCTTCCCAGCTATAGTCAGGTGATCCCACTGGTATCTAATAAAAGGGCATCCAAAGTTTGGAGTTTACTTTGAAAGCAGCAAGTAAGTTGCGGGTAAAACTTAGTCCCTTTGTAAAATGTATAATTGAACAGTAGAATTCTTAATGAATCAGATAAAAATTGAGAGTAGGACTGGCCAGATAAGGGATGACTTTGACGTAGTTGGCCAGCTTAAATATATTGCAATATATGGACAAACAATCCCTGTGTTGTTTAAAGGGTAAGGCATTTTTCAGTAGCAGTATGCACAAAGTGTCTCTGTCTTAAATATATTGATAATGGGTTGAGTGCAGAGGATCTCTTGTTTCTGATAAAAGCTGCTGACAGGCCTAGTTGGCAGCTTATAAGCCCGTGTGTGGGGCCATCCGAAGGGCTTCCCCGATCGATTTCGATCGGGCTAGTTAAAAAATCCTGTCGGATCACGGCTGCATCTGTGCGGTCCCGCGATCCAACCTCCCGTATCAGATCCATTATGATCCGATCATTAGGCCACTTCAATGTGGGCATATCGGGGAGAGATCTGCTCGTTTGGAGACATCGCTAAACGAGCGTATCGCTACGTCTATGGTCACCTTGGCTCTCACTATCAGAAATTAAACAGAAATTCCCCTTCACCTCTTCTCGTATTTTTTATGCCTACAAATTCACCACTATGCAACACCAATACTGAAACGGCAGATAATGAGGAACATGACTGAATACATCATATGTGTAAGGACAAAACTACAAAATGATCAACCTCTTAAATATACAAGACAGTTAGATAATTAATTGATAGCGATAAAGACATCACAAATATATTTAAGTGGACAGCAGACATACCTAATATCACCCAACTGGATACTCTAAAATACTACACTCGCATCATGACAACTCTGGCTCTGGCAGTGATGGCCCTACAAATCCTGAAGAACTCCTCTTTAACACCAGAACGACAATATAAAATGGCTACACTCCCCTCTGAGGTGTCTAGGATGTGTGACCTTCAGGTAGCGAAGACCACAGCCACGGCACAGTTTAAATGCAATTTGGCTGGCCTTTATTAGGAACAAAATCCACTTCTTAGCATACTAGCTTCACATAGGATTAACGGTCCCAGTTCAACACCCGCACTGGTGTTCACATTAACACAATTTCCCAGCACTTACAGCTTTCACCATACACAAGTCCCAGAATCCTCTCTTGTCACTCAGCCCCTGGGAGGGGTTTCTCTCTTCCTCTCTTCTCTCCTCTCCAGTCCTTTGGACTGCAGGTAAGAACTACATTTATCGCAGCTAAGAATTTCATTTATCCGTATGTTGGATGAAAACGCTGCACCTAGCGTTTTCATCCGACAGTTGGATAAATGCAGTTCTTACCTGCGATTTCTCCTTCACTGCCTGTATCTTCAGGACATCTGACTCATCGCATGCGTTTCATCGCATGATGACGTGTCGGCTCAAGCTGCACCGTGGAGTTCCTCCCTTAATGGAGCAAGGAAAGGAAGGCCCACCCTGCTCTCCTCAATTCACTCCAGGGACCTATTATGCAGCTTTTTCCTTACCTGGCAAAACACACACTTTCCCAGTAGTTCAACCTAATACTGGTGAAATACACACAAAATCACTATCTTACACCTCTTACAGATGCCTTAACCTGAAAGTGAATCTCATTCCTGTAGTTTAGACCTGCAAAAAAATGAAACTATTTTGGTCAGAAATCACTTCATACTGGCAACAGATGGCTGTGAAACCAATGTGGGCATAAGTACATTGGGCACTATTAAGCAACACTAATTTTTACGAACAATTCACAAAACCGGTTGTTGGGGAGGTTGGTGGAGGCTGCCTGAAACAAAAGACTGCATGAAACTGCTCTCTCCTGAAACTCCAATATAGTTTCCAGACCAGCACTCCCTGCAACTTACTCGCTGCTTTTGAAAGCAGCAAGTAAGTTGCAGGGAGTGCTGGTCTGGAAACTATTGGTGTATGCAAAATTACCATGCACCCCTCTCTTTTCTATATTGCCTTGGACTGCGGATACTCATTGGAGAATTATATATATATCCTCCCTCCCTCATATTTCCACATACTACATGGTACGGCATGGAAACCGACAATCATCTGATTTCTGATAGAAACAAGGCAAAATACCAAATCACAAACCAAGGACACAATCCCTCTACACACTCACCCCCCCAAGAGTCATCACATCAACTGGCTGCTGGCTTCATATTTGCTGCAAGACTTACCCCCATATGTAATAAAAGGCACTAAGTTTGCCCATGAACAGTAACCCATTTCAACCAATAAGATTTTTGCTTTTTAAACAGGTGACCAGTAAATTCTTCCTGTTGATTGGGCAAACATATTACATAACCCCCTAAAGCTGGCCATAGATGCTGAGATTTTTAAAAGATCAGATCCTGATCGTGAGACCACGATCTTCTCAGAACGATCGTACGATCGTACAAATTTACCATCAACTAAAAAGACCAATTTACCAGGAAAACAAAGGGGAGCTGCCTGCTTGGCCCTGCAAACATAGATAGATTGTACTGGGACCGACAAAGATTTTTTGACCTGGCCGATCAATTTCCCGACAGATGTCGGCCGAAAAACCGTAAGATGTATGATCGTTCGAATACCACTAACCGCACGATAATTTAGAAGGATTGGTCGGGCTTACCTAAAATCGGTCGTTCGGCAAGAAGAATCGTCGCGTCTATGGGGAGCTTAGCCTCTAAAAAAGGGCACTATTAACCAATATGAGTTTTTTTTAATAATTTGCTTTTATACTATACTTTTTATTACCAGCTTTTGGGAAAAGTGGAAATGTAATTTGTCTGCTACGGATGTATCAAAATGTAGAAACAGAAACAAAATAGAACATTTAAAAAAAAAAAAAAGTTTCCAATATCAAATGAGAATAATAAAAAAAACCGAATGTGATGAAGTTACTTTTTCATTTTTGAGGAATTGTAAAAAGCAAAGCAAGTAAAAATCTTTTTATTCTTTTGATAGATCCACTTAAAACTTTTGTCAGCATATAGCTGAGCTTATCAGCCATGACGCTGCCCATACCTTTAAAAATTAGCCAAGCAACTTATATTTAGGAGCATGTGATGCCCACTTGTGTGTTCTGGTGGTTGAAAACTAATGTAGGGATCCTCAACCTGTGACTCTCTTGATGGTTTTCACCTAAAGGGATGTTATAAGCTAGCGTTAAACAAACACTGGAGAGTCACATTATAAAGTTCCTTAAATTAGAACAATTAGATATTCTGTGTCAAACAGCAGATGGTCTAGTTAATATATATATACCTTTGTCTGGGTCTCTGCCTTGCAGCACAGCCAGTCGCTTTGCTATCTCCAAGAACTTTTCTGCCCTTGTATTCTCATCTTTTAGCTCTGATGCAGCTTCTGAGAGGATCTTGTTTTTCTCCTCCTCAAGTTGTGCCGGATCCATTTCTGCCCAGTTTTCCTTCCCATCGACTCTGCTCAGGTCATTCTTCAGTGCAGCACTGAAGTCTACAGGTTAAATGGGAAATAAATTTAAAAAAAAAAAAAGAGTTAAATGAAGCACCTATCAGAAATAACATACTGTATATCATTGCATTAATAATAATAACCCAAGTGTGATCTGCTTATTATTGTCACAAACCCTTTCTACAAGCAAGACCGCTTGCCTCTTCCCTCTCTAAATGTTTCTCAAATTATAAACATCATACCTAGGAACTAAGGTCAAATCAAACACTCCTCTAGCCATCTCATGCACATTGCTGTTACTTTATGGAGCAAAGAGTTAGTTGGCCCATAAGAAAGAGTTATGTGGCTATATTCATTTACACTGACTGGAAGAAAAATGTCTGTGCCAGTTACCTTGTGACTGAGAAGTTTCCCCCTCAAAGTTTTGATCAATGGCCACCTCTTCTTTCAGCTGAGTCAGCAAGTCATCAGTTTTTTGGACTTGCGTTCTAGTGTCAGGTGGCTGGTGAACCTATAGAAGTGCAGATGTATAAATCCATAGTTTCAATGCAATAATATCATTTCAATAATTTTTCTTACACACACATACTTATAGACACCATGTACATATAATTATTTTAAGAGGCACATACTTGCACATTAATCAGTTAATCAGTTTTTTTTTACTGTCTATACCCCCAGACATTTGTTTCATCTCATATATCTACAATCAATAACGTAACATTGACTCCCTGGCACCCAGCAAATAATGCATGAATGGGTAGTAGAGGGGACCTTGGGTGCAGTCTGGTGGGGTGTCTGGATGAATCACCAGGTGAGCAGAATGTTTTGTATGCCACGAGCCTGAGGTACTTCTAAGGCCTAGGAAACTTCTTCTCTTCTAGGAAATCTGCACACGTTGCGTGATGGATAACTTTGTCCCGCACACTACCAAAGAGAACATAACTGGTGGTGTAGGATAGCATACTTGTCTCTGAGTTCTCGATACAGGAGTCCGCCCTTGTAATGCAGCTAATCGGTCCTCCATCTCCTCTGCTGATGGAATTTTCCGATCTGGGTCCTTCCTCAAGGCTTCTAACCTGGACTCTATCTCTGCAGTTGAAGGAACAGCTTCTGCCAACACAAATACCTGCAAATTAGAACTGGGCGAAGATGGTCAACAAACTGGAAACAACCTATATCTAATTGCAATCTAGTTGCAAATTATGTGCTTATCAATAGCAGCTATGAACATATAGACACTTGCGGATATCCAGCCTACGACTGCCCACCTTGTCAAACAACCAGATCTTACACTGTATGGCCATCTTATCTCATGAGTAATAGTCTGTTTATGCCTTGTAGTCCTATCTTAGCTGTCAGGTGATTAGTATAAGTTTATGGCCTAATTAATATCCATGTGCACAGACTGGGTATGATCGCATTAAAGGTGGTTCGGCAAGAAACGTAACAGGGACAACCAATTACCTGCTATTACACATATGTAAGTTAATGCAATGACCAAGATCTGTTGCAAAAAGGAAAAAACTTACACTCGCACACCCTGGCCGTCCGAAGTCAAACGAACTCCAGGTGCTAGATGTTAGAGGAACTGGACAACCTCAGAAATAGCATAGACACAGGACACACCAGCACAACATGGATAACTCCAGCAGGTTTAACCTTGCTCGTTTAATGCGGATGCAACGTTTCGGGGCTTGAGAAAGGGGTCACGCCCCGAAACGTTGCATCCGCAATAAACGAGCAAGGTTAAACCTGCTGGAGTTATCCATGTTGTGCTGGTGTGTCCTGTGTCTATGACCAAGATCTGCCCAGGCAATAGTGCAGTGGCAAGAACACCGATATCTAGCACTGCAATATATGTTGGCGCTATATAAATACAGGTTAATAATAATATCTTAACAGGGAATTACACCCCTTCCATTATCAGATGCAAGAAAGTGCCAACAATGGGTGGCATACACAGTGTTTCAGGGGGCTCCTTCCTCTCTTCCTCAGGGGGAAGATCTGCACAGTTATGTGAAAATAATTCCCAGGTTAGACAGTTGGATCAGTGCTATTTGGCCACCCATATATTGTCAGTATAATTGACAAAGAAACTGGTGTAATATCGCCCTTAGTCGAGTGAATTTCAGGTATCTTACACCCTTGCTCCCATCCAGAGCTTAAATCAGGAAAAACGGATTGTATAGGGGTATTGATACAAAGAATCTCAGAAAAACTGCTGCTCAAGTGTCCTTTAATCACCACACGACATGTTTCGAGCTCAGTATACTAATTGTCATTCAGGTTAGTCAGCTGACTATTCTTCAACTGGAATGAAAGTTGGTCCTCTTTCTCAGTCTTGGCTGTGTAGTGTCTCTCAACAGGTAGCAACCCCTGTATGTTGCAGTAGATGAAAAAATAAAGTAAAATTGAACCCGGAGAGAACATTGTGATTCCAAGCATCATTGTGTGTTTATTGCAGGAGTGTCTTACACAACATGTTTCAAATAACAGCTTTATGCTGTTATGCACCTGAGGAAGGCTGAAACATGTTGTGTAAAACAAGCTTGCAATAAACACACAATGATGCTTTGAATTACACTGTGCTCTCCAGGTTCAATTTTAATCGTATTCTTCAACTGGGTTGATATGAGGCCTGCATATCCGTGAAGCACTAATTGCAATACCACTCCAGCACCCAAATAAATTCCTTTCCTGGAGATTTTTCTTTCTTCTTTAGTTCCATTACCATTATGAAGCGTGGCCTTAGGTTCTAAGGCTTAGGCTAATGCCAGACGGGTGATTCAGCACCGAAATCACCACATGTGCCTGCACCCAGGCTGACGGGTGCAGGCAAGGAAAGAAGCAGATGGCAGCGTTGGGGCTGATTCTTGGCCTGTGGAAGATCCCGTCTGACATTAGTCTTAAAACTTGCTCTATTAGTTAGTGATCTTCTGGTTCTTACGCATCTCCCATTACACCAGTAAGAGAGATGAAAATCGTAATATTATTCTCTATTCTCTGAGCTTACTGAAATAATGAGCACTTGTACTCACTGGGCTTGTACTCTTTTCTAAGCCTCTCCAGTCGTTCCGCTATGGCTCTATCTTCAGCTGACAAACCATGATAACTAGATCCTGTCCCTATATGGGATGCGCCAGGAGCTATTTGCACCCCCTTGGATTGATTTGTCTTGGCTTCAAGGGCTGCTACTCGCCTGGAACACAAAAGGTTGAATACAATCCTATTAATAGCTTGTGAACACTTCTCATTGGTAGTTACTTGTGTTCATCTATATTAACTCAGCATGTCTGCTGAGCCTACTTACAGTAGGTGAAGGAACAAACAGAAAAGAGGAGACTGATTCAAATGCATACATTTTAAAAAAAAACAGGTTTGTGGCCATAAAATTGCCAAACCATGCAAGGTAAACACCATATAGTGGTCCGAACTATTTACCTCTGGTCATATTTTTCACAACATGACATCACCTTTTTTGGTTGAAAGTGTCTTCTGACCAAAGTTTGTTTCACAGGCTGATTGTCCTCAGCTGTCACTTTTAAGGCAATGACACATGGTTTCCACAATACTGGGAATTGTCTCCGCTAAAAATTGCACAAGAACACCTTTGTATGCATATTTGAGAGATTATGCAATTTGAGTGTATTAGCAGAGACAATTCCCAGTATTGTATACGGCAGGGTATTTTCTCGGTTTTGTAACTGTGACAAATAGCTGAGCGGCGAATAACACCATGTGTCATTACCCATATTTGGTAGAGATCTCAGAGACAAACACCCATTGTTCAATCTTATCTTTTTTGTGTGCCCCCAGTTTAGACACAGAAGACAGTTGTGTTTGCAGCCTAATGTCTGACCAGGAGAAATTTCTGCATTTGAATTCAGTGGGAGTAATTACGGACATAGAATATTGCAAAATGTGGGGGAAAAAAACATGGTGGCTTGCAAGGATTTTTTTGAACTTCCTCAATAACTAAACCCTTAAAGGTGATGGCAAAGAGTGCTTTAAAGCCATTTGAAATAGGTCTGAAATCACAGGTCTTGCAAAGTGGCTTTTATTTAACCAACATTTCAGAGACCTTTTCTCTTGAGAAAGGTCTCTACTGAAACATCAATCAGAAGGCGAGTTTTCCATTTACATTTTCAATAATCGGATTAGTAAACTTCAAGGAAGGTGCTGATAAACAGAGAATGTTTTCCCTGTTTAAAGACTTTAGCTGTTCCTGGAAGCTGGAATATTCTGGAATGAATGACATTGCAAGGAACAGAGGGTGCCGTGACCAAGTAACTGAGAGGCTGTTTGACTGAGAAATTGAGAGGTAGCCAGAAGGCTAAGCAATTCCACCCAAAGGAGAATTTTAAGTACAGGGGGTGACAAAACATATGTGTTTTCTTACTGGTACTGTGTGGTGATAGTGCCCAGTGAGTTGGAATTATTTTTAGAAATCATATAAAATGTGTGTAATGAAACTGCATTAATGTAAAAAACAATTATATTGTGGATGCCATGAGCTTACATTATAAAACTTCTTTACTCCAAAATGAGGATCAGTCAAGTCAATGGAGCGACACTGTAGTGTGATCATGAATACAAGTAACCTTTATATCACTTGAAAAAAACATATCACCCCCATTTTCTTAAAACAAAACTACTAGAAATACAATCACTACAAAGATAATTCCAAGAAACCTTCCACTCTCACTGTAAAAAAAAAAAAAAAGCATTTAGTGTAAAGCTATACCTTGTCAAAAACTTACTTCTTGTAATTTTCTGGAGGGGACCACTTGGATGGATCATTTTTTTTATTCTCTCCACTAGAAGATAAAGCAAAATCTTAGAAGATTAGTTTCTACACGAGATGTCAATGATAATATTTGCAACATGACTTATTTCAAAGAGTATCTATACATTTTCCAAAGCTGTGTATGAAAGACAAGGAATAATCAAAATAGTATTTACTTCTGTGATTACAGCATTATTAGAGTGTAGAACAAAGCCAAAAAAAACGATCCTTGTATTCTCCAGGAGCTCAACTATCACACTGATCAATCCAATTTAGTTAGACATAGTAGTGATCTCTGGTCCATGACATAACTGGGCAATGTGGCCTCAGTGGTTTTTTTTAGAATCTCTTTAGAAAAACATTTTTTCTTGACATTATTTTACGATATGTAATCAAGAGGCACAATTAATAGTGCATGTTGTACATTACATGACCATGGTTCAAACAAACTACCAACTAACTTTAAATAATAGAATAATAATTAGGGATGCACCGAATCCACTTTTTTGGATTCGGCCGAACCCCCGAATCCTTCACAAAGGATTCGGCCGAATACCGAACCGAATCCGAACCCTAATTTGCATATGCAAATTAGGGGTGGGAAGGGGAAAACATTTTTTACTTCCTTGTTTTCTGACAAAAAGTCACGCAATTTCCCTCCCTGCCCCTAATTTGCATATGCAAATTAGTATTCGGATTCGGTTCGGCCGGGCAGAAGGATTCGGCCGAATCCGAATCCTGCTGAAAAAGGCCGAATCCTGGCCGAATCCCGAACCGAATCCTGGATTCGGTGCATCCCTAATAATAATAGAAAATAATATTCAGGATTCACAATTATATCCAATAAAAGGGAGAAAGATGCTTGGAGGGAATATGATCAATTTGGAAATTCAATTGCGGTACTGAAAGGACTAACCAATGGAAGGCTATCACCCTTCTACAAGCAACTAGCATCTGGGTTATTAATATGTTTTTGTTTCTGGGTACGTTTCATAAAAGGGAGCAGCAATAAAGTCAACGAAGGGGATGGAGATATTGCAATATGAATAATCTGAGAAATCAGTTGAAAAGTAGAAACCCAAATAACTTGCAATATATGGCATGGCCACTAGGAATGAAAATAACCCAGTATTAAGGGAAGTCTGCATGATTAAAATCACATCCATTTACGCTAGAGACCACAAAACATAATGTTGTGATCTTGCTCCAGAAACCACAAAACATAATGTCTGGCTCCAGAAGCATAACTCCTATGTCCACTGCATGTTTGTAAATAATCTGGAACACAGTAACCTTCCATTTTAGTCGTTTCTGTGCATACTGGGAGTAGTATTTTATTAGGTTGTTGAAGATTCTCATTCATCCAGGTCATGGTAAATCTGTAGAAATAAGTCAAATCAACTGGACACGCTGTGTTTTTCTTGAAGAATTCTGAATTCAGAAAGCCAGTCAGATGACTGGTGAAACTTCTTCAAGAAAAACACAATGGGGCACATTTACTAAGCTCGAATGAAGAATTCGAATGATAAAAAATTCGAATTTCAAAGTATTTTTTTGGGTACTTCGGCCATCGAATGGGTCCAATTCGATCGAATCAAATGATTTGAACGATTCGAAGTAAAAATCGTTTAACTATTCCACCATTCGATAGTCAAAGTACTGTCGCTTTAAAAAATACTTCGACTTCATACTTCGCCGCTTTAAACCTACCGAGGTACAATGTTAGCCTATGGGGACCTTCCCCAGCACTTATCTTTTTTTTTAGATCGAAGAAAATTCCTTCGATCGATCGTTTAAAATCGTTCGAATCGTTCGATTCGAAGGATTTTATTGTTAGATCGAACGATTTTTACTTAAATTGATCAAAGGATTTGTGCTAAATCCTTAGAATTCGATATTCGAATTCGAAGGATTTAAATTCGAGGGTTTATTAACGCTAGAAATTCGACCCTTGATAAATGTGCCTCAACATGTCCAGTTGATTTTGACTTATATCTATAGTATTTATTAGAAAGCAATTCATTTATTTCAGACTAAGTTGTACATCTCTTATTGGCAGCACCATCAGCTGAAAGCTGTCTGGACAAGATATTTTAGGAAGAAGTAAAGATGTGGTTATTGTTCACTGTTGCAATATGTTCTTATCTATTAGCTGGTTAACTGAGAAGTACATTATACTGGTATATATATTGCATAGCACTGATTTTTGATCTTTTGTATCCATCCCCCTCCCCTAAAATTCAAACTAAAATTTAAAAACCAGTTAAAAATAAAGTTGGCCGCTCTTCTGAACAATGATTGATTGCTGTATGTCCATTACCATAATATGAGAAGCAGCTCCGTTCTTTTAATAGATATTGGAAAGTCACTAAAATAGTCATCAGTCTTCCATGCAAAAGGCACCAACAATGGCCCAAATAAAAGCCAGCACACAGTATTGTGTAAATGGAGTAGTAATATAGCAATAGTAAGGATATTTTACTACTGACAAAAATTGAACAGCTCACCTGCTGATGCTTTCATGGCAACGCCTGCAGACTTTCTGTTTGGTGCTACCATACTGGGGGAGCACAGCACTGAAACCCAAGCAACCGGCACAGAATGAATGTCCACAAGATTTGCAACCACACTGAATCAAGAAACAAAAGTCAGTATCAGATATTAACTTCAAAATCACAGAAAAGGGAAACATGAAGTAGATTGCAGTGAAGCAGCAGCACACTGGATTTATGAATAAAATGCTGCTGCTCTATTGCAACAAACTTTATTGAAGAAGCAGCACACTTGATCTATGAATAAAAAACGGCTGCCTCATTGCAATATACGTCATGAACAAATAACCCCAGGGAGTTTGGGTCAGATGTCAGCACCTGGTAACTGCAATTAAAGGTGATTTACAGGTTGAGCACTATGTGCCCGCTGTGACAAGAGATACAGACACATTGGTAACAGTGCTGCTAGATTGCAAGCTCTTTGAGGCAGGGCCCTCTTGTATCGATTATTGGCTGCTTTGTATGTAAACCTGTATGTTCAATGGAAACAACAACATATAGTACAGAGTTGCGGAATATGGTGGCTCATTATAAATAGATGATCATCATAAATTAGGGATGCACTGAATCCAGGATTTGGTTCGGGATTCGGCCAGGATTCAGCCGAATCCTTCTTCCTGGCCGAACCGAATCCGAATCCAAATTTGCATATACAAATTAGGGGTGGGGAGGGAAATCGCTTGACTTTTTGTAACAAAACAAGGACGTCTAAGCTGTTTTTCCTTTCTCCCCCCTGATTTGCATATGCAAATTAGGATTTCGGATTTGGTTCGGTATTTGGCCGAATCTTTCATGAAGGATTCGGGGGTTCGGCCGAATCCAAAATAGTGGATTCGGTGCATCCCTATCATAAATATAATAATAATAATATGACATCCTGAGGACTAGGAATTGCATTTCATTTCTCCAAATTACCCTGTTTTCACGGCTACAGTCCTCTGCATTGCTAGGTGCCATTAACTATTATTACTACTATCACATATTAATAAAGTACCAACATATTCCACAAACCTGTACAATAAATAGGTGTATACGCTAATATCTGATACAAGAGATCTTTCCCACTCCCACAACTTGTGTCACATTCCCTTCCCCTTTAGATTGTCAGCTCTTTTGCACAGGGCATTCCTCACCTATTGTACCGGTACTGGTCGTAAGGTATGTAACATGTATGTAATTCATATGATTTTTTTTGTATAAATGCATTTATATTACAGCGCTGCACAATATGCTGGTGCTCTAAAATACATTTTAATAATAATAATAATGAAAATAATAATAAAGAGGGTCTGATACAAAAGAGCTTATAGAGCTGGGTTGGCTTTACAACTGTCTCATTACAGGAAAATACAAAAAAAAAAACCTCATCCATCCCAGATGTAATACACGATATACCAATGCTATTCTCAACAGACTTAATTAATGTATATCTGAAATTCACCTCTTTCTTGAAGATGGAGAACTTGGACGCACAGCCAAAACACCGTCTGTCCATGTTGCTTGTCTGTAAAAATGGCTATGAGACACAAATAATCATATATATGTTTACATACATTTATATATACTTTCCAGGTGGCTGTCAATGACAATATATAATATACAACACCATTAAAAATAAATATATACTCACAACAGGCGAGCTTCCTCTGAACCTGGGTTGATTACAATTGAATGTAATTGCGAATTAGCTATATTTAATCTTATTTTGACACTGTATGATCCTTCCAACCCATGGTTCAGGAAGTGTTCCTTGAAAAACAGCTCCCTGGGAATCGTAGTTTAGCTTTGTCTACTTAACACGCTTGGAGAGGAATTGTAGACTACACTTCCCTTAATGCATCGCGCATCGGCGGCGCTTTGCTTTATGGGTTTGAAACATGGTGACTCGCGGTGTACTCTGGGAAACGTAGTTCTTTTTTCACTTTATACCCGGCTGTGCAAACTGAGGCGGAATAAAAAACAAACTACATATCCCGATAGCAGGTGGGGGCGTTCTATCATTATAGGCAAACTATATGAAAATGTAGGCATCTTTTTCAATTAGTGTGGAAGCCGAAGAAATAGAGCGACAATGACTTCTGGAAAGGCTTCTAAGGAGTTGCTCCAAATGGATCTGTATGGGCTGCTGGGAGTGGGGCCGGATGCAACAGGGAAACAGGTAATTATAGGGTTGGAATGCTAGATAGAGTTACTTTAGTGTTCACTGTTCAGGGGCAGTTATGGAGACACAGAAGGGACAAGTTGAGGGGCAGCTATGAAGAGAAAGAACTGACGAGTTATGGAAAGAGAGAATGGGCACGTTGAGAGGCAGATATGGAGACAGAGGGGCAAATTTACTAAAGGGCAAAGTGACTAACGCTTGTGAAAATTCGCCAGCGTGACGTCGTTTCGGGACTTCGCCGATTTACTAACAGGCGGTGGTGTAAATTCGCTAGCGAAGGAAATAGACTGTAGCGCTCTACTTTGCACTCTAACGGAAGGCGAATTTTCATACCTCCCAACATTTTGGAAGTAAAAAGAGGGACAAAATTTTTTTTTCCGTACGTAGCGCAGCAATTTTTTGACCACACCCCTTTCGGTGGCCACACCCCCTAATTACCATGTTTGTTTTACAAAATTTGGCAGGTTATGAAAATTTTAAAATATTTATAAATATCTAAACTGTGTTTTTGTGTCTCAAAAATGTTACAAAGTATCTTATTTGCACCTGTTAGCTGTTCTGGGCTCTCTGCTAAAAGCCAATTAATTGAGAAACTTTGTTTCTTTTTCTGGCTGTTCAGTGCAGAGAAAAGAGGGACTTTCCAGTACAAATGAGGGACTGCGGGTTGAGCTGTCAAAAGAGGGATTGTCCTTCCGAAAAAGGGACAGTTGGGAGGTATGAATTTTCACTCTGGTGAATGGACGTAACTACGCAAATTCACTAAGATGTGGATTTTATGAATGTTACCTCTTGTGCCAGACTTGCCTTCACCACCTCAGACCAGGCGAAATGCAATAGGAGTTCCTCAAAAAAAAATTGAAAATTTTTCTTACTCCCAAGAAAAGCTGGCGAGTTTTCAGCGAGTAAATTTTTTTTATCGCTTCCCCCCTACATTTCCTAAAATATGGCACATAAACTATACACTGGGCTCATGTGTAGGGCAAAATAACAACTTTATTTTTTTAAGGTTCCCTGGGCTTGTGTTGTGTAATGTATTTGCTGCAACATATACGTCCATTGAAATTTCCGGAGGTTAGTGAATTTGCCCCAGAGAAGGGACAAGTTAAGGGACAGTTATGAAGAGAGAGAATGGGCATGTTGAGGGGCATTTATGGAGACAGAGAAGGGACAAGTTTAGGGGCAGTTATGAAGAGAGAGAATGGGCACATTGAGAGGCAGTTATGGAGGCAGAGGAGGGACAGGAAGAGTTGTTGAGGTGTATCTGAGGATGAAAGATATGACTGACAATTAGCTTTAAGGGATGTAATGCAAGGGAGCATGTGATGGTAAAAATAATACTTATTTGAACAAAAGGTGGTTCTTATTGGGCTTTTAACCAAAGTTCTGAGCTGTAAATAAGCACATTTTCTATATTCATATTGTATAGGTGAATAGATTTATGACAGTTAGGCAGCTCTCATTGATTTATGGTGTCTTATTAATCATCTTTTTGTCTTGTGGAACTACCTAGATTAAGAAAGCATACAGACAGAAAGCGCTAACTTGCCATCCAGACAAGAATCCAGACAACGCTCGGGCAGGTAATCCGCATGTATTTTGCTGCATGAATATATATACTCTATGAGAGATAACATATTTTATCCCTAAAGCAGAATGTAAGTGTTCTGATTCTCCTTCCTTTGCTAGATGAGTAGCCACTTACATGTGCTACAGCTTTGACAAATGTTTGATATCACTTACCTAGAACTCACGTCCTGTACAACCGTTGCAGCACTTTTGGGGAACAGGGGACCCAAAATTTTTTTTTTACCTTTACCTGTGAGCAACATTCAGGTGTAAAAGGAGTTGGGGAGCAACACAAGTATGAACATGTTCTTGGGGATGCCAGACTGTAAGTGCTGTGATTGGCCCTTTGTAAACTGTCAACCCTTCAGGAGGCTCTTTTTCGCCGTTCACAACAAATAATTGCCTTCATACCAGGAATTCAAAAATAAGCACCTGCTCTGAGGCCACTGGGAGCAACATTTTGCTCATTAGCCAACAGGTTGGGGATCACTGACTTAGAACTTAACATTACCTGAGCTTTTCGCTCCTGTCTTGTGGCTGCCAAGTGTTGCTTTATATGTATGTACGTATGTATGTATGTGATTTTTTTATTAAAAAATGGAATAGAAAATCATAATGATTGGCAAAGTCATTGCATTGGTATATTGGGGACAATTGTAATGCTATTGTGTAACACATTTTTTCTGTTTCTGTATTAGTAGTATTATTATTTTTATTGTAGCTGAACTGTTTCACCAGCTGTCTCAGGCCTTGGAAGTGTTGACTGATGGTGCAGCCAAGGTAAGTGCAAGTATATGTGACATAAAACAGAACATTGTTAGAGAACTACTCTGTTCTGTATGGTAATCATAAAGTATAGGATGAGGACCTAATATATGTTACCATCCTTATGAAATGTTATCCGTATGTTCAGGATCTTGCCGCCCAAAATAAGTCAGGGATGGGCATTCTGCAGTTCAGCAGATGTTGTTTAAGAAAATAATCTATAACCCCAACCCTTGCATAGTATTCAGTACAGCCCTGTGCTGTGTGTATGTTTAAAGGAACAGTAACATCAAAAAAGGAAAGTGTTTTAAAGTAATACAAATATAATGCAGTGTTGCCTTGCACTGGTAAAGCTGCTGTGTTTGCTTCAGAAACACTACTGTTTATATAAATAAGCTGCTGTGCAGCAATGGGGGCAGCCATTCAAAGGAGAAAAGGTTCAGGTTACACAGCAGATAAGTTCTGTAGAACATAATGTTATCTGTTATCCACTATTTACCCTGTGCCATATAGCCTTTTTTCAATTTCCACCATTGCTGCACAGCAGCTTGTTTATATGAACTATAGTAGTGTTTCTGAAGCAAACAGATCAGTTTTACCACTGCACGGCAACAGTACATTGTATGTGTATTACTTTAAAACACTTTCATTTTCTGGTGTTACTGTTCCTTTATTACGAAAGGGCATTTTTTATTCCCTAGTCCATTTACTGTAAATGTACAGCACATAAATGCCTTCAGAGATTTCCGCAAAGTTCACGGGGGGCTGATTTTTTGCAGGAATTCTAAAATCTTCCCATGTTCTAAATGGAACTTGCTTTAAACCTGCATAATATAACAGATCCATTGTGAGGTGAGTTCTGGGTGGGAATTACCCAGTCCTTACCTGCTGCTTTGGAATAGCAGTTCCTTCAGACCTTTTCAACTGAGGTTCTTTTCTCTGTCCCCTGTAAGACTTAGAGGCACGTGAGCGAGAGGCACAGACTCGGGTGACAGAAGAAGATAAAGCACAAGTTGCACGAACATTAAAACAAGAGGTAGGTGCAGAGTAATCTGTATGGCACAGCGGTAAATAAGAGTTTATGGAAAACACATCAGTTAATAGTGCTGCTCCAGAAAACTTCTGCACTGAAATTGGTTTCTCAAAAGAGCAAACAGATTTTTTTATATTTAATTTTGAAATCTGACATGGGGCTAGACATATTGTCAATTTCCCAGCTGCCCCCAGTCATGTAACTTGTATTCCGATAAACGTCAGTCACTCTTTACTGCTGTACTGCAACTTGGAGTGATGTCACCCCCCCTCCCTTTCCCCCCAGCAGCCTAATAACAGAACAATGGGAAGGTAACCAGATAGCATCTCCCTAAGACAAGATAACAGCTCCCTGGTAGATATAAGAACAACCCTTAATAGTAAAATCCAGGTCCCACTGCATTACATTCAGTTACACTGAGTAGGAGAAACAAAAGCCTGTCAGAAAGCAGTTCCATCCTAAAGTGCTGGCTCTTTCTGAAAGCACGTGACCAGACAAAATTACACTTTCCTGACAAGGCTGCTATTATTATAGATGTCGGTGCGTTATGGTCCTCTAATAATAATATACAATAAGAGACCTGCAGTTAAAACGTGGCAGACCAGGAAATCCGTATAACCCCCAATTTGCCATAGACTTTTCCGTCATCCTGATTTTATTATAAGCTGCCTAGAATGGATATTTGGCACAATATGTTGATAGCTCTGTGCTATATCATTTTTCTTCTGTCTCAGATCATACGCCTCCTGGAAGAAGAATCAAGGCAGCTGGAGGAGCAACAGAGGCAGGTACAAGAACAGATCAAAGCAGACATGACACAGAGGCTGCAAGGTACATAGTCTCTTATCACGCAGTTTGGTTTTAATTAGATGTGTATGCTTTCTTTGCCCTTTATTTTTTTTAATTTTGTCCAATGAACCCAAGGTTTATATATCTACCAAAAGGAAGGGATTGTTATCCCCTGCCAAACTTGGACTGGAAATCTGTATATTCTGACAAATAGGGGGGCTGCTATTAGATGCCATAGACAGTCACTATTTAGGCTGGCGGTGGGCTGCGTGGGTCTTTATATACTTGAAATGCCAAGGCCTATTTTGTTTACCACTGTAGGATTGAAATGGTTCTGCCCAAATCATAGAGAATGACAGAGTTGAAATAAGTATACAAGCTGTCTCTGATTTTCACATTCTGTACCATTGTCTATAGGCCAAAGTGCTAGTGATGCTGTAGATGGGACACCGTCTGCTAAACTCAAGGTAAGAACTTGCAGCATATTCTTGTTGGATTGTGCCTTGCTGTGCTTACTTTGTTTTTTTTTTTAATGCTTTAGCTCCCACTGGGATGCCAATCCCTGCATATTGCAGGAGATTTAGCATGATCTAATTCTGCTTTAATAGCAAGACAATCTTAACAATACTACATTCATACCTTAACAGGGCAATGTCGATTTGTGGAAGACTTGCCGTATATTTATTGTAATACATTTGTGCCCTACATTAAAGGAAATTATATGAATCCTTGTGCCAGGCCGAACCGAATCCTAATTTGCATATGCAAATTAGGGGCGGATTTGTTTCGGTATTCGGCCGAATCTTTCAAGAAAGATTCGGGGGTTCGGCCGAATCCAAAATAGTGGATTCGGTGCATCCCTAATTAGAAGTCCAGAACACATAAACATGTGATTTCACATCTGTGAAGGTATAGTCATGAAGTTACAATTTGTATATAAATACATAACTAGTAAAGTATTGATTGATATAAAGGTCTTGAGTGTTCATTTTTCAACATACATTTAACATGGCCATATGCAAAGAGAAAGTATGTTAGGTGAAATCTGAGATCTGCTAGGAAGGGGTGGCGGTATTCACACTTCGATAGTTACCACCACACCTAAATCAAGTAAGTGCTGGATATTCATTTTATTTTATTTTTTGAAAATAAGGAAATTATATTTAATGAATACATTGTTCCTTTGTTTAGTATTTTGTCAGAGGAATATTAACATCCAACCAGTGGTGTCCATTGCTTCCAGATGCTGCTGAACTACAACATCCAGAATCCCACAAACAGCCAAAAGCTGACATTTGGAAGTCCACAGGTTCCACATTGTTGAGCCTAAGGGCTTTAGCACACGGGCAGATTCGGGGAGATTTAGTCGCCTGGCGACTAATCGCCTCTTCTTCGGGGAGACAATCTCCCTGAACTGCCTTCTCCCTGCCTTCCGCCTGCTAAAATGAAAATTTGCCTGCGGCAATGCACTCGTGGTGCTTCGATTTCCGGAGTCACCCGAAGTTTCCTCGTGAGGCAACTTTGGGCGACTTCGGAAATCAAAGCACCGCAAATGCATTGCTGCAGGCGATTTTTCATTTTAGCATCCGGCATGTAGCCACACCCCTTTTCCCGCGGAAATGAAGGCGTGCCTCTTATGTGCCAGATGTACATGTCACATTAACTCTGTATTTCACTGTTTTACAGCAGCAGAAGTCCAGGAGTGCTTTTCTGTAGAACAGGAAGAGATAATTGTTGTTTTTAATGTTACATGCCATTAAAGGGGTTGTTCACCTTGCAACTCTTGTTTCTGTTCAATTGGTTTTTCCAACTACTTTCTATTTTCTCCGTGTGACTGTTTTTGTAGTATTTAAGTTTATAGGGGTTGTTCACCTTCCAAACACTTTTTTTCAGTTCAGTTGTTTTCCCCAGAAATAAAATACTTTGTTCAATTACATTTCATTATATTTTTTAGTTTTTCCAAAATCTAAGTTTAAACTAGAATGTTCGTCAGTAATTCAGGAGCAGACTGTTACAATTTTGCAACATTTAGTTGATACATTTCTCAGCAGCATCTCTGGAGTAATTAGCAACTATTGTATTAATTCTAACAGCTGCCTGTAATGAAACCCAGAGATTCTGCTCAGCAGGGACAAACATAAGAAATGTATCAACTAAATGTATTAATTTAGAACCGTTTACAGGGTCGACGACCCCCCTCCCAGAACTTTACACTTCAATATTAGAAAAACGGTGACACATAGAAAACAGAAAGTCATTGGAAAAAGTCGTTATTTCTGGTGACCTATCTGAAAACAACTAGTTGTTTGAAGGTGAAGAACCCCTTTAAAGTCTAAAGCTGCTCTGGAAGCAAATCGATACATTGCTTATCTTTGCTGCTGAGAAATGTATCAACTCAATATTGCAAAATTGTAACAATTCAGAGTCTGCGCCTGAATTTCTGAGCTGCCAGACTCAAACACCAGAGACACGAACATTCAACTTTAAAATGGAAAGTTTAAACGGTAAAAAATTAAAATCAATTGAAAAAAAAGTCTTTATTTCTGAAGAACAATTAAATAAATGCTTCATTAAAATACTGCTTTCCTCCTAAGAAAGAGGAAATGCAATTTCCAAATCTTTAAGAGCAAGGAATCCCAAGATTTACCCAAATCTTGTCCCCCTTCTTTCTCAGCTGAAATGGAAATATAAAAAGGATGATGAGACAAGAGGCGGCTATACAGAAGATGTACTTAGGATGCTCCTTCAGAAGGTTAGTGATCATCTAGTAATCCTCTGTTCTCTGTGGCTCTTCCTTCTTGTGCATCGCATTTAGCCACGTCTATCATTTCATGGGGTAGTATAGCCACACCTTTACTGGGGGTTAATAGTCCAGAAAGTCTTTGGTGATTGTGTGTATGTGGTTTTAATATTGAAGAGGATTTTGTAAGAAAAATAACACTCAAACATTGGCCTAATTGTGTTTCTCCAGAAGATGTCAGTAGCAGACCAAAACTACTTGTCTCCTTGGCAGTATAAATTCACCATCCCCCGCCCCTCATACAGGGGAACTATAGCAAAAATTTAAATTTTATATACGTTTCCTCATACTGAAGCAAGAAACTTTCTAAATACAATCAATTAAAAATTCTGCATTGTTTCTGAAATAATCAAGTTTATATTGACTACATCTGTTTCTCTTCATTCAGTCTTCATGCAGCAGCTGGGTGTCAGATGAATGATCCAGTATATCTTATAGGGGGGTTCCTTTCCTAGCAGATGAATTAGCGCTCACTCAAATAACTGATTCCAGTACAAACAAAATATAAAAAAATAACTGCCTTTTGCCAAATTCTGCATGTAGAGAGACATGGGTGCAGATTCATCAAGGGTCGAATTTCGAAGTAAAAAATACTTCGAAATTTGACCATCGAATTGAAATACTTCGAATATCGAATTCGAACTTTGTACATCGAATTTGTGTATTCTGCAGTCGAAGTAAAATCGTTCGATCAAACGATTAAATCCTTCAAATCGAACTATTTTATCGTACGATCGAACGATTTTACTTCGACTTCAAAAAACTTAGAAAAATGCTGTAGAAGGTCCCCATAGGCTAACATAGCACTTCAGCAGGTTTAATTTGGCGAAGTATTGAAGTCGAAGTTTTTTTAGAGACAGTATTTCGATTATGGAATGGTCGAATATTCGAACTATTTCACTTCGAAACGAATTCAAAGTAAATTCAAAGTCGTAGTATCCTATCCGATGGTTGAAGTATCCAAAAAAAAATTATCCAAAAAATTACTTCGAATTTCAAATTTTTTTACTTCGAAAATTCCCTCAAATTCACTTCGACCCTTGATAAATCTGCCCCATGGTGTCTGGTGATTTTAATAGAGTGAGCTCTAATACATCTTCTAGGCAAAAGGAGCCCCCCTATAAGATATATTGGATCATTCATCTGACACCCAACTCCTGAATGAAGACAGAATAAGGAGAAACCGATGCTGAGAGAGGAATAGTGAAGATAAACTTGATTATTTCTAGGGATGCACTGAATCCAGGATTCGATTCGGCCAGGATTCGGCCTTTTTGAGCAGGATTCGGATTTGGCCGAATCCTTCTTCCCAGCCGAACAGAATCTGAATCCTAATTTACATATGCAAATTAGGGGCGGGGAGGGAAATCGTGTGACTTTTTGTCACAAAACAATGAAGTAAAAAATGGTTTCCCCTTCACACCCCTAATTTGCATATTCAAATAAGGATTCGGTTCAGTATTCGGCCAAATTTTTCGTGAAGGATTCGGGGGTTCTGCCAAATACAAAATAGTGGATTCGGTGCATCCCTAATTATTTCAGAAAAGGGAAAAAAGTTTTAATTGGTTGTATTTAGAATGTGTCTTATCAGTATGATGAAGCTTATATTAAATTTTCATTTTCATGATTCCCCTTTAAGTTTTTGTAAATGTATTCCCACAAACCCATGGGAGGTCCGATGCCTTTGAGTTTTACAGGTTCTTTCCAGGTTTGGCCTTGATGACGATACTTGTATAAAGAATTAAGGTTTAGTATTGGAAGAAATACAAATATATGGGATCTGTTATCTGGAAATTAAGAAAGCTCTCAATTACAAGAAGGCTGTCTCCCATAGACTCTTATTTATTCAAATAATTGAAATTTTTAAAAAATAAATTCCCTTTCACTGTAATAATAAAACTGTACCTTGTACTTGATCTCAGCCAACATAGAATTAATCCATATTGGTGGCAAAACATTCCTATTGGGTTTATTTAATGTTGTAATGATTTTTAACAGACTTCAGGTATGAAGATCCCAATTATGGAAAGATCCCTAATCCGGAAAACCCCTGGTCCTGAGCATTCTGGATAATCGATCTTGTACCTGTATAGTATATAGGTAATGGCCACCAGGGGGCACCCAATTATGGAAAGATCCCTAATCCGGAAAACCCCTGGTCCTAAGCATTCTGGATAATCGATCTTGTACCTGTATAGTATATAGGTAATGGCCCCCAGGGGGCACCCAATTATGGAAAGATCCCTAATCCGGAAAACCCCTGGTCCTGAGCATTCTGGATAATCGATCTTGTACCTGTATAGTATATAGGTAATGGCCACCAGGGGGCACTAAAATCAAAAAGATTAATTTATGACTCAGTTAGGCAAGGAGGTGGGTTATCAGAAGGCAATGTGTCATAGATTAAGCTGCAGTTTATATAGTGAATAAAGTACCCCCTCTTGTAAATTATAAGGATAGTATAAGTTACAGAGGAGTTTCATGACCATATAAAAACACGAGGCTGAAGGCTTGAGTGTTTTTATACAGGTCATGGAACTCCGAGGTAACTTCTAATATCCTCATCTTTTGCAACTGGGGGTACTTTATTTATTATAATACACAAATTTCATTGAGTCATGTGACAGAAATGACATCAGAACTCACCGTTTATAACTGATGACGTCAGAACTCACCATTTCTAAGGATATCATTTACAAGATATTCATAGCTTTTATGTATTATATGCCTGTATACCACATGTAATGGTTAGTGACATTTGCCCACTCAGAATACCACTATTAACCACCATTTGATGTCATTTCATAACTGGGGAGGGAATCACATTTAATTCATATCTGCAAGATTATAATAATAAATAATAATAAACTACAGTTTCCCACAGACTAACCCATACCCTGAAAACATAGAATCTATGGTTATTTACTCTATCTGATATATCTATCTGATCTTATTTATCTAATTTATCTATCTCCTCTATCTATCTGCCATATCTATCTATCTATCTATCTATCTATCTATCTATCTATCTATCTATCTATCTATCTATCTATCTCTCGCTCTCTCTATCTATCTATCTACTCTATCTACTCTATCTACTCTATCTACTCTATCTACTCTATCTACTCTATCTACTCTATCTACTCTATCTACTCTATCTACTCTATCTACTCTATCTACTCTATCTACTCTATCTACTCTATCTACTCTATCTACTCTATCTACTCTATCTACTCTATCTACTCTATCTACTCTATCTACTCTATCTACTCTATCTACTCTATCTACTCTATCTACTCTATCTACTCTATCTACTCTATCTACTCTATCTGATCTAATTTATCGTCTCTGTCTCTGTCTCTGTCTCTGTCTCTCTCTCTCTCTGTCTATCTAATCTACTCTATCTTTCTACTCTACTCTATCTATCTACTCTATCTGCCTTATCTATCTAATCTATCTGTCTATCTATCTATCTATCTGTCTATCTATCTACTCTATCTATCTATCTGTCTATCTATCTATCTGTCTATCTACTCTATCGATCTACTCTATCTGCTATATCTATCTGATCTAATTTATCTATTTTATCTAATATCTCTTCTCTCTCTCTCTCTCTCTCTCTCTCTCTCTCTCTCTCTCTCTCTCTCTCTCTCTCTCTATCTATCTATCTATCTATCTATCTATCTATCTATCTATCACATTAATGGTCATACAGTGTAAGCAGGGACCAGGCAACCCTTTAGGCTACCCTATTTCATTTCCTTTATACTGTGTGCTGCCTGGCCTTGGGTCTGGCCCATCTATAAACAATATTTAAAGCACATTTTACTGTGATGTTGCTTGCACACAGAGCATAAATATTATTTAGTGCCTCTTTTAAATGTGCCATTAGTGCCCAGATCTTATAAACAAAGGCAGATATTTTAATCATATGCGTGTATATAGTGTTGGGATGATTCCCTTGGAGATTATACATATAGTAATTGATGCATTTCATTCTGTTACAGTATGGGCAAGTTACACATTTACTCATCTCCAGCAAGAAAGGAACTGCCATAGCAGAGTTTTCATCATTTAAAGCTGCCGTAAGTTCTTCCTATCTCAACATTCATGGGAATTACTTTGTAGGTAAACTGGTTAAAGGGCATGTATATGCCAAAATAACATAATAATAAAATGTACTACTAAGGGCTGATTTTTCAAAGGTCGAATGTTAGAGTTTTATTTACCTCGAACTTGAATGACCTGAAAATTCGAATAGTATCTTATTTAAAAAAAAAACTCGAACGTCTAAAACTCAAACTAATATTACTGACACGAAAACTCTAATCGAGTTCGAATTAAACTAAACTTGTATCAAGTTTTCTCAAAAAAAACCCCCAAAAAACTCAAATTTCAGGAAAGCTATTAACATCTTCAAATGGGTCACTGCACCTCTGCCATTGACTTCTACATGAACTCGCCAGGGTTAAGGTATGATAACTCTCGAATTCGAGTTTGGATTATTCCCAACTCGCATTTGTGAGTTTTGACCAAAAATCCAACTCGAAATTCGAACCTTAATAAATCTGCCCCTAAGCGAGTTTCAAGAGTTCTGACTCTAGAGACAATATAGCAGGTTTACTTCAAAGAAATATTCCAGCAGCACTCCGATATTGTGAACAATGTGGTTTATGTGAGCCACAAAACAGGCAACGTTTCGTGCTTAGCCAGCCCTTTATCAAGCCTCCTGGCTAAGCTCGAAATGTTGCCTGTTTTGTGCTGGAATATTTCTTTGGAGTGAACACCTAACCTGGGCATACAGTCGGCACCCAACGCTACAAAAAGCAGTAAGAGTGGTTGTGTAGCCCTACTCCATATGTTTGTGAATATTATTAGTTCCTCTCCAAGCCAAGATTCCATTTCCAATGATGCCATGCCTTATAATGAGCTGACTTCTATACATTGCTTCAAGTCAGAACCAGCAATTCAGGGAATAGCAAGGGACAAGCAGCTACTGCTTTCAATAAAATTACATTTACAAATAACACAATGTTGGTCCCAGTTACACACACATTCACCCATATGGATATTCTGAGCCATTATTTAGTGGAAATCACAAGTGCTCCAGTGTACAAGGGATGGATCCCCCAAAATGTATTGGCAAAAAATAATGTGTGAGTTTGGACCCCTTCTGCCTTATGGAATAGCCCTGCTGTTTTATTGTTGTTGCAGATATAGAAGGACAGCAACAATATTTTTTGTTTTGGAAATTAAGGGGCATATTTACTAACACTGGAGATAAATAGCTGGAGAGATTTCTGGAGATGTTGCCCATGGCAACTAATCAGCAATTAGATTTAAACAGCCACCTATAAGTTAGAAAACAAAAGCAAAGATCTGATTGGTTGCTAAGGGCAACATCTCTGTAAATCTCTCCAGATATTTATCTCCAATGTTAGTAAACATGCCCCAATATTAGAGAGAGACCTGTGTATAGGCAAGAAGTCACGGCTCCAGATGTTGCAGAGCTAACACTGATGTATATACTCTCTACCCCACAGGAAATGGCAGTGAGAAACGAATCCGGCCTTTTAAGTAACCCTCTAACACTCTCCTGGTTGGGTACCCCTCCACCTTCCACTGTCCAGGAGAATTGCAGTTGGTCATATGCCAGTACACATTCTGTACCCTCCCAGGTAAGAATCCATAATGGCTCTGCATGGATAAAGATGATTTAAAGGAAAAACTAGACCATGCTCCTAACTGATACTCAGATATAGCTTTGTGTTTCTTAAGTTTGAAATGTATCTTTGCGGCTGCCACTTTGGATTCTGCGCTTCCGTATTCACTCTTCCGCCTGCGCTTCGTTCTTCCACCTGCACTTCATTATCAAGTTTGCACATGCGCAAGATTTATTCCCAGGGTCTCAGCGTGATTGGGTATTGCTGTGGTTACCCAAGCTAACCAAGAAGCTTGCAAATGCTGGAGATCAAATGCACATGACAGGCTCTACTGCGCATGTCCCTATCGGCACTTCAAGCAAGAGGGATGAGGGGGAGATTGGGTCCACAGCAGTGCAGGTCTAAGCAAAGCAGCTTATGCAGGAGTGGAAAAAAGGAAATTGCAAAGGTATTTGAGGGTCAGATGCAATTGTCTGTAGCTGTCTTTACAAGTCACAGAAAAAACCAGAGGGCTATCAAGAGGGGGTTAGTTCTCCTTTAATGATCAGAGCCAGGGAACACAACTGACAAGGCCCAATAGGTTTGATGATCTCAGAGCAGTGCTGTCAAATGAAGTGTTTTTGGAGCAGAATAGTTAAACTGGCAACTGGTAGGGATTTAGATCTCCTTTAAAGGAATTGTTTGGTGTAAAAATGAAAACTGAGTAAATAGATAGGATGTGCAAAATAAAAAATGTCTCTTCTATACTTAGTTAGCCAAAAATGTAATGAATAAAGGCTGGAGTGACTGGCTGTCTAATATAATAGCCGGAACACTACTTCCTGCTTTGCAGCTTTCTTATTGGTTACCAGGCAGTAACCAATCAGTGACTATAGGGGGGGGGCACATGAATCATAACTGTTGCTTTTGAATCTGAGCTGAATGCTGAGGATCAATTGCAAATTTACTGAACTATTATGTCTCATGTGCCCCCCAGAGTTAGAGAGCTGAAAAGCACAAAATACTATTCTGGCTATTATGTTAGACATCCAGTCACTCCAGCCTTTATACATTACATATTTGGCTAACTAACTATATTAGAAACATTATTTTGTGCAGCCTATCTATTTACCCAGTTTTTATTTTTACACTGAACTGTTCCTCATCTATATGAAAGTGCATGGAACTCTAAAAACGTTTTTTAAATGTCCTAAAGAAACAGATGTATTGACGATGGTTTTGTCATAGAGCACCTTGTGAGTCTCCATTTGCCCACGTCTATACTAAGTAGTCCATCCTTTTTTTCAATCACAGGTGCCAAAGGTTTTTCTGCATGCCAGGTCCGTGTTGCTTCCCAAACTGCTGGGCCAATCTCGGAGCAGAGCAGCTGCAGGAAGCAAAAGGAGCCCTGTAATTACTGCATGCTTCAGTGTTTATTACAGCGCCACATAGGAATGTTCCCTCTAATTTCTCCAGGGCCCTGGCCGACACATTCCAAAAAAAAAAAAATTGTGAGCTCAGAGGTGGGTGGATCTTAATTAGTACTAAATAATGTATTTCCAGCAAGAATTCTGTGCACTGCACTATTCTCTGGGTGCCCTTGACCCAAAACATGTGCAACATAGGCACCCTGGCTGTGTGCATGGGGTAAGCTGGGTTTATTTCATAGCAAATCTTATCTTTCAGGTTAGAGCTAAAGGACATTTACATTACTTCCTTTAGTTCCAAATGTTCCTGAGCTTTTTCACTTTACCTAAGAGAGCCTGCACGTGAAAGAATGTATGTTCTGGAACAATCTGTATATTATTACCGGCTCTGCTTTTCTTCATGTGACCCAAGAGATTGGACAGTAGCTTCCCATTCATCTGATAGTATGACTGGTTTAGCCAACTATTTGTCTTCTCAGCCTTTATCTGTGTTGCCTTGTGAAGGTGCTGGAAGACTGACTGTGCTACTCATTGTAAAACTGAATATATATATATATTTTCTGTTGCCTTTGTCTCTATCCCAACTGCTTTCCCTGCTCCCCGTTATTCACCTCTGGTTTTCCTCATCCCTTTCTTCATTATGACTGTTAACTGCAAAGTGCAGCTTGACATTGCATTAGGGATGCACAGAATCCAGGATGCGTTTCGGGATTTAGCCAGGATTCTGCCTTTTTCAGCAGGATTCGGATTCGGCCGAATCCTCGTGTCTGGCCGAACAAAATCCAAATCCTAATTTGCATATGTAAATGAGGGGCAGGTAGGGAAATCGCATGACTTTTTGTCACAGAAGAAGAATTTTTTCCACTTTTTCCTTTCCTGCCCTTAATTTGCATATGCAAATTAGGGTTCGGTATTCTGTCGAATCTTTCACAAAGGATTCAGGGATTTCGGCCGAATCCCAAATAGTGGATTCGGTGCATCCCTTCATTGCATAAATAATTATATTCTATAACAGTAAACGTCTCTGCGCATGTTTGTGGCAGGCTAGGATAGCTATTTGCCTTCACACTCCTTAAAGGGGTCCTGTCGCCCACTCATGAAAATCTGTATAATAAAAGTCCTTTTAAAATTAATCATGAAACCCCAAATTTATTTTTTTTTACTGTACTGGTTATAAACTCAACTATCATATATTACCTGCCCCTCCTCTAAGCCTTAGGCATAGAGGCGGGGCAAGCAATTACTTTCACTTTCCATCCTACAATTCCTAGATGTCACTGCACTCCTTACATTCCCCCTCCGTCTCCAACATTTAATTTTGTAGCCATTGCACAGGTGTAAAAAAGGATAAGTAAACCTTTAAAATAAGTGAATGTAAAATTGATGAGGGGGCTATTCTAAGCACTTTTGTCATTTACATTCATTATTTATTTTGTTTTTATTCCAAGATATTAAGGGATACATGTACTGTTAATATGAATGAATTTTGTTACAACAACACCACCTGTTGGTCAGTTTCTCACCAGTCTGACCACCAAGTAGTCAAGGAAGTTGTCAGGAGAAAGAAAGAGGCTGCTCTGATGTTCTTCTGCTTAGGAAAGATGTGAGAGAGGTTTCTAATTTTTATCTTAATCAGAAGAACATCAGATCAGCCTCTTTCTTTCTCCTGACAACTTCCTTGACTACTTGGTGGTCAGAATGGTCAGAAAATGACCAGCAGGTGGCGCTGTTGTAACAAAATTCGTTCATATTAACAGCACATGTATCCCTTAATATCTTGGAATAAAACCAAAATGAATAATGAATGTACATTGCAAAATATCCTAGAATAGCATTCTCTTCAATTTTATATTCACTTATTTTAAAGGTTTACTTATCCTTTAACAGTCAACCTGCATCATAGCAATTCCAAACAGTGTGGGTGAGTCTGTAGTACATTAGCAAAGATTACCTTAAGGTGGCCATACACAGGCCGATAAAAGGTGCTGACAGACCAAGTCGGTAGCTTATTGGCCAATGTGTGGGGCCCTCCAACGGGCTTCCCGATCAATATCTGGCCAGAATTGGGGCAGACGTAGATTGGACAGGACTAAAAATCCTGTTGGATCATGGCTGCATCTGTTTGTTGATGCAGTCCCGCAATCCGAACCCCCGTTACCCTACGTTATGATCAGATCGTTGGGCCCTAGGGCCCAAGATTGGATTAGCCCGATATCTCCCACCTCATGGTGGGCATATTGGGGAGAGAACAGATGCGGCCGCAATCCAATTGGATTTTTAGTCCTGTCCGATTGACGTCTGCCTGACTTTTGGCCAGATATAGATTGGGGAAGCCCGTTGGAGGGCCCCACACTTGGGCCAATAAGCTACTGACTCAGTCTGTCAGCAGCTTTTATTGGCCCCTGTATAGCCACTTTAAGGTAATCTTTGCTGACATCGCCAAACAAGCGGATCGCTCAGTGTATGGCCACCTTTAGTCACAAGCTTCTCTCAGCATGTTCTGCGTATAATGCCTTATAATTGCAGAGGGCTAAAAGCAGGACAATTCCAATGTAACCCTTTATACCCACACATATCAGAACAACTTTGAGCTGATTCTTACGAAAAAATAATTGTTTTTTTCTATCCAGGGTTCTGTACGCTCAGAGCGGGATTTCGAAAGCTTAGTGATGATGAAGATGAGACAAGCTGCTGAACGTCAGAAACTCATAGAGCAAATGCAAAGAGAAGATGAGGACTTGAACACTTAACACCTCACCCATCTGACAGATTTGGGCTTTTTTTTTTACTGGTTGCTGATTTTTTTCCAGCAGTTTCGGTTTGTTCTTGTTCTGTACTAATAAGTGTCTTTATAAGACGTGAACCTCTAGGTGGGATGATGCAAACTCTTGCCCTTGTAATCTGGAGAGAAATATTGAACCAAACCAGGTTGGTGAGCCGTTTGCCGCATAATCATCCACCAAAACAAAACATTGGTTTTTATATGTACACTGGCAATAACAGAATTGGTATATGAGGTTCTGTACTTGGTTTATTAAATCTCATATACTTACCTGTCACTGGAATTATTTTTTGTTTGTTTGTAGGCATTTACAGCATGTATGTACAGTGCAAGGAGGTGCATCTAAAACTCATCAATTCAGTAATGGGACAAGACATGTAGAAACATTACACTGATTGGGCTAGGGAAGTAAAGGGCACGGAAGGTATTAACTGTCCCCTGTAATAGGGTAGTGTGCTGTGGTTATGCAGAGAATGCTGTACATTCAGTTGTGTGGCTTGAGTGTGATACTTGCCCCTGATGGACACCAGTCTTTTAGCTACATCTAAATACAAGCTTTGGCCACTGTCCATTACCAACATGATGGTTTCTTTGCATGGCAGCAATATATCACACAGGTATAAAAATGACATAGTATGCCACATGTTTTTAAAAACTGTGTTCAGCTCTTACAGCAGCACCGATGCGTCTGTATGTGGACTGGGACTCTTATACCAGAGGGTATTACCTGAAACACATGCACTTTGCTGATTGTAAGGTAGAGTCATGCACCTGTCTGGTTGGACAGACTCGTACCCGACCCACACCCAATACCCCGCTATGTCTCCGTCTCAGACTCATTTCCTGAACCCACCTGCAATGGGTTTACTTACCACCCAACCAGGGGACCAGCAAAACCAGAAGTGATGTCACTCCGGAGGTGTATCAACTTGATCATTGGCGGTAGGTAGGAGGTATAAGAGTCACAATTTAGCCGGATACACAGGTACCCATAAACCACCCATGCAGTTGGTTAGTCGTGAACTTCCTCCCCAAAACCTGACCACTTTGCAGGTACTGCTCAGGTGCCTGACCCACTGCAGGTCTGTAGTGTAGGGAATATTGACTCTAATAGTATTTTCCTTACATATGATACATATTCCAACAGATCACTATAGCCATGCAGCTATATTCATTTATATTGCCAAAATAGAATGCATACAACATTTGAACACAATTTCATAACATTTGAACATATCGATAGAATCATTAAAATTATTTTAAACAAGAAATGAGACCTGCCACACACACTCCAGCCTAGACTGCTGACTTAATCAGGCAGTTCATAATGCCCTAAACTCTGTTTGCAGGCCGCCATGCCCTTTGGGTTCTACCAAGTGACCAAAATTGTATATTCAAACTCCTCAGCGTGATTGTATCCCTGTAGCTGCTCCGTAAATGCTAAATCACTGAGCTTTGTTCTGCATACTCTCTCTCCCCACTTATTTTTTTTTTCTGCCAATCTTTCCTCTGTGCCACTCTATCTTCACACCCCAGAGTCTACCTTACCTGTTGTCTATGCATATAGCATCCAATGAGCATTTAACTGTTTTAGGTAGGAAAAGAATGTAACCCACCTGAAAAGTTGCAAGAAAGAGCTGAAAGTTTTTTTTATATGAGGCTCAACAAAGGGGAAGTGTTTTTATCTAAATCAATGAAGACAAAAGTACTTTTCCCTTGTTATAATGTAAGCTACGGTAAATATGTTTAAAACATTGAGGTTATATAAATCAAAGCCGAAAAAGGGGTTAACAGCATTTTCTTTATATTATAATAATAGTGTGTATAATAATGGGAGAGTTAGCAGAGAGGACGTTTGCTTGGAGGCAATTTTATAATTTTTAAAGTTATCTGGCACAGTAATATTATTTTGGTTTACATATGTGACTGCCATCATAGTTAGTGACCCAGAGCAGTTTTTTTTTTAACTTAAAGTAGATTGCTATGGGTAACTGCACTGGGGTAGTTTATCACCGTTATTACATCTCTGACATATGTTCTTTTTTAAAATGGAAGAAACTTTGGCCAACCATTAAATCATAGAGATTATGTACTGTTATGTGAATATAATGATACAATCGGATCACAGCATTGCTCTAAAGTAAAGTTGCCAGTTAGCTGCACATATGCATTTAGTCCTGGAGTTGCCGGCAAGCATGGCCGAAATCTTAGAGACATTTGCAAGTTGATGTTCGTAGAAAATCCTCTTGGCTCTGTGTAAGCAGTTCTTGGTCAGCCTGTGAGAATCTTTATTCCTTGTGCAGACACCACACCAACGTCTGGCCAACGCCTGTCATGCTTACAACCCGGTAACCCAGTCTTTCCAACTTGTTCAGCGTTACGCGCGGAGGTTCATTCACGTAGTATTCTGAACTGCAAAGAAGGGCCGTTAATAAAGTCACATTCATTTGTTTTACTGTTCATTGTACAGGTATGGAACCGGTTATCCAGAATGCTCGGGACCTGGGTTTTTCTGGATAACAGATCCTTCTGTAATTTGGACCATCATACCTTAAGTCTACTAGAAAATCATTTCAAATCATTCAATAGGCTGGCAAATAAGGATTAATTATATCTTAGTTTGTAGCAAGTACAAGGTACTGGTTTATTATAACAGAATAAAAGGAAATCATTTTTAGAAATTTGGATTATTTGAATAAAATTGAGTCAATAGGAGACAGCCTTCCCATAATTCGGAGCTTTCTGGATCCCATTCCTGTACCAACATTCGGAGCAGCTAAATGAGACTCTATGTCTGCTATAGTAATGTAAATCTCTGCAAAGAGTGTATAATCTTTCTGCTGGGGGTGAATTCTCTGTTTGCAATTGGTTACAACCCCCGTGTAAAATAAACCATTCAGCAATTCAATTGCTAGTGACGTATCTACTGCTGTAATTCACAGATTTCTCACTCAGTCCAAACTGAGCTGAACAGCTATCTTTGGGTTTGGAAACAAAGCTCAAGCTAAAGGTGGCCATAGACGCACAGATAATATTGTACAAGTTTTCGTATGATATTGGGCGGGAATGGTGGGAAAAGAGCCGTCCGATGTCGGGAGAAGACTTGGATATTGGTTGGCTCGTTGATTGGGCTGGATGGAAAATTTTGGATGGAAACAAACAGCCGGCGCATTGGATATGTCACAAAGCGGGGACAAGCCCCTGCATTTACTGTGTCAAATACAATGTTTCGGGGAAGGGCCTCTTTGTACCCGCTTTGCAGCATTTTTGCCAGCTGAAAGGTTTTACTTCCCCTCACTTCCAGCAAATGATTATCACCCCCCCACTGATATATATCAATTTCACACCTATTTAGCAAGAGATGCAAGAACACTTTGTGTTTTATACCTTACAAGCCGTGCCATGTTCTCACTTACAAATTATTTCCCAGCACTGTCCTCTTATCCGCCTCTAGCTGTGCCATCAACTCCAAATCGGAAAATTCATCTCCCACAATCGTAGGCCCGGTCTCCTGTGTGACAAACAGTCTTGTGTAAGTCGTTCTCAAGGCAGAGGGGGAAACACATTCTCCATTTCCAAAGACATAAACAGACTGTGGGGGACGACTATTTAGACGTAAAGTGATACTGATATTAAAAAACTAATTTTTAAAATATGAATGTACATTAAAAGTTACCTATCGGTCACGTTGTCATAGTTCAACCTTTTTACTTTTTTTAACCTGCCTATCTGCCAGTTGATCCAGAGGAAGACAAAAAAAACCCATCTGAAGCCTCTCCAATTTGCCTCAGAGGGGGAAAAATTCCTTCCTGACTCCAAAATGGCAACCGGACTAGTCCCTGGATCAACTTGGACTATGAGCTATCTCCCATAACCCTGTATTCCCTCACTTGCTAAACACCATCCAACCCCTTCTTAAAGCTATCTAATGTATCAGCCTGTACAACTGATTCAGAGAGAGAATTCCACATCTTCACAGCTCTCAATGTAAAAAAAAACCCTTCCGAATATTTAGGCGGAACCTCTTTTCTTCTAATCAGAATGGGTGACCTTGTGTCAGCTGGAAAGACCTACTGGTAAATAAAGCATTAGAGAGATTATTATATGATCCCCTTATATATTTATACATAGTCATCATATCACCCCTTAAGCGTCTCTTCTCCATCATGAACATCCCCAATTTGGCCAGTCTTTCCTCACATGGGACATCAGACAGGCAATGTAATATCATCGTGCAAATACTTTATGGCAAAGTTATAAGTTGCTTTCAAAGGTAATATTAAGATAGATGTAAAAAAGAGTTTCATTTATGGTGTCGGTATCTCTTTAAGCAACTGAACTTTCACTTGAAGCAGCACAAATGATTCTTCCCCATGAGGGTAGTGAGGCTGTGGACAGTGGCGATTCTGTGCCACCTACCCTATGCCACCCCATTCTGCTTACCTTTTTGTCTCCTCTGGTAAACTGTGGGGCACTGCCCCAGTCTGTGGAATAAGGGCATGGATGACTATGACTGAGCTTAGTTGAGTTATTAAAGGTGAACTATCACGAAAATGAAATATAAGCTTCAGCACACTGAAATAAGACATTTTCTAAATATAATCAATTAAAAATTCTGTACCGTTTCAGAAATAATCAAGTTTATTTTCACTATCCCTCTCTCAGCATCTGTTTCTCTTTATTGTGTCTTCATGCAGCAGTTGGGTGTCAGATATTCATTGACAGTTAGATCCAATATTTCTAATAGGGGGCTCCTTTTGCTTAGAAGATGTATTAGAGCTCACTCTATTAAAATCACCAGACATCATGTCTCTCTACATGCAGAATTTGTGCAAAAGGCAGTTATTTTGTTTGTACTGGAATCAGTTATTTGTGTAAGCTCTTATTCATCTACTAGGAAAGGAGCCCCCCTATAAGATATATTGGATCTAACGGTCAATGAATATCTGACACCCAACTGCTGCATGAAGACACAATAAAGAGAAACAGATGCTGAGAGAGGGATAGTGAAGATAAAATTGATTATTTCGGAAACGGTACAGAATTTTTAATTGATTATATTTAGAAAATGTCTTATTTCAGTGTGCTGAAGCTTATATTTCATTTTCGTGATAGTTCACCTTTAATAACTCAACTAAACTCAGTCATAGTCATCCATGCCCTTATTTCGGAAACAATGCAGAATATTTAATTGATTGTATTTAGAAAGTTTCTTATTTCTGTATGAGGATGCTTATATAAAATTGTCATTTTCCACGATAGTTCCCCTTAAAATATTAATAATAAATACTGCAGACTACCCCCCCAGGGTCGGTACCTTCTTTAATACTTAACATTTCAATTTCAAGTCCCAGGAACTAGTGACCATAAATACAAACAGAAATCTATACTGTTTCTAGAAACACTGCTTTTATTTGAATTTAAAATTGCACATTTCACCCAAACTGTCAGGTGTTCACATCTGCCAGATTTCACCTGCCACGTGGGGTATAATGAGCAGCCCATTTGGTCGCCTGGTTGAACGAGCAAGTGGTTCCAGTATTTGAAAGTATTAATTGTGATCTTATATTATGTTAATGGTGCTGTTCCATTATTAGGTATTATATGGACCTTCATGTACCACTGGAACACAGCATGGATATGACATCACTCCATATACCCAAAACACACTACAAGATCCATCACTGTATATCAGACAGACAAATTCACCATTAATCATCCTTGCTAAAGTAGGGATTTGCTGTGCTCTAATGTGAATAGAAAATAGTCCTGTCTTGTTTGTCATAAATTATAATGACACTAAACAAATTACACTAGTAAGGAATTATAGGGCCATCCCTTGAGATGCAGATTTGTTGCTCTACACAATAACAGACAACTGGAAAAATAATCAGCTGAGTTTTTTTTGGAGGGGGGGGATGCAGCTGTGTGGGGACCCGCGCATCTGACAGTTAGTCTGATTGTCAGGCAGATGTTCCAAGCACGCACCCGGACACGGGAGAATAGTCACCATCTTCACCGGCCTCACATCTACTGCTCAGAAACCATATACAGGGTCTAACACTTCAGCCCTGCCCGTGCTCACATTATAGAGACGGCCAACTGGAAGTGTATATGAAAAGATTTGACTTTTGTGACAGAAATACACATTTTTGGAAGAATATGACTGATCTTACTGTTGGCCATAAAACTCAATAGGCAGAGAAGGAAGCTTTTTAACTTTGTATATATTTAAGGGGTGAAATAAATGGGGAATAATAGCTTTTAACTAGGGTATCACTTAAAGGAACACGATCATCATCGAAATTGGCTGGGCTTCCAAGGACCTGAATGCAAGATGCTTTTGGAAAATAGTTGCTGCCCATGCCTGTCACATATGACACTGGAAGGGTTAATTTTTTCCCCATTTCTTTTTGCAAGCTAACATAATAACAAGAAAGGTGGTGTTCATATTGTGTGCCCTCATTTTAACTCATAGGGGCAAATTCAATAAAGGGCGAAGTGGCTAACGCTAGCGAAAATTCGCCAGCGTGACGTCATTTTGCCACTTCCATTTTTACTGCCGATTTACTAACTGGTGCTGGTGTAAATTCGCTAGTAAAGTGGACCTACTCTATGGCTATTAACACCCTTACGCCAGGCAAAGTTGCGCTATGGCAGAGACGTAACTACGCTAATTCACTAACTTGCGGATTTTCGTGAATGTTACCTCTTGCGCCAGACTTTACTTCGCCACCTCAGACCAGGCGAAGTGCAATAGAGTAGATAGGGATGGTTCAATAAAGTTGAATTTTTTTCTAAGTCCCAAAAAAACGCAGGCGTCTTTTTTATATAGGCTGAAAAAGATAGATTTTTAGGGTACCCTCCTTCCCCCCTACATTTGGATACATATTGCACCTTAACTATACTGTGGGCACATGTGTAGGGCATTAGAACACATTTATTAAGGTTCCCTGGCCTTGCGTAGTGTAATGTGTTTGCTAATGTGTTGCTGCTGCATATACGGCCATTGTACTTTAACTGCACGCCGTATGCAAATTTGCCTTCGCAAGCGTAACTTCGAACCGCTGATCGTAACATCACTAGCGCAACTTCGCAAACGATCAGTATCTTATGCGCATCTTTGGATCTTCGTGAATTTGCGCAGCCCTGGCGAAGTCAACGCTGGCGCAACTTTGGAGGTAAGTAAATTTGCCCCAAAGTGAAAATCAGCGGTACATTTACTAATTTAATTCGTCCGGCTATGGAATGCGGCAGGGATATCTGCTAAATCACTTACTTCCGGTTAACTTGCCAATAAGCAAGTAAATCTGTATTCTAGTAAGCAACAAAATGACGGAGAACCTTGCACAGCTCAGGTTACCTTTGCTAATTTCACTCTTCCCTATTATTATGCACTATCTGTGCTTGGAGCACTGCTAAATGCAAATCAGGTAAGTATCATCTAAGGGACAATGTAATAAAATATCCAAAGTTCTACCAGAAGAGAAACTTGCTCAGAAACCAAGGAGGTGCTTTAAATGGGTAGTTTGACTTTGAATTCACTTTTGGTATGAGGTAGAAACAATATTGTGAGACATTAAGCAGGGTTTCTTCATTTTTAATGTTTTTTAATGTATTCAACTTTTTGTTCAGCAGTTGGAAATTTAGCAGGGTACAATTTACCCTAGCAACCAGACACGGTGTGAATAAGAGACTGGAATTAGTGATGTGTGGGTCGAGAATTTCTCGACACGCACCTGACCCTAACCTGCCCCCTTCCTACCGGCATCTGACCCGGGCCCGCTGCTCCCCTTTATTTATAGACCCGCCCTACAGTGACGTCACGAAATCTATTTTTAAAAAATGAAGACCAATTAATATGTTGTTAAGAACAGGATATTCTATAACATACTAACAGTTAATTTTAAGGAGAACTACCTGTTGACGTGAAGAACGTTGTTATTAATAGATTAGACCTTAGCCTAAGGTCTAATCTACACACACAGGACACAAACTGCAAGCAAACAAAACATACAGGGTTGTTATAGGATTAGATGACGTATGTTGGACATAAAGAACCAGAACTGGCACTCTCAGGACTTAGTGGACAAATAGATTAGTTTATTGTGGTGGGACTAACGTTTCGGCTACATCCGTAGCCTTTCTGAAACGTTAGCCCCTTCACAATAAACTAATCTATTAGTCCACTAAGTCCTGAGAGTGCCGATGATCTTTGAAAGAAATCTACAATCATCTGACCTGCACCCAGGCAAAACAAGACTACATAAACGTGAGTGCCGGCTTTTTGCATAAAGTACACGCACACACACACACCAGTTTAATTTGCTATTTATTGAATAAAAAGCATCAGCTATATTATATATTAATAATTATTATTATAATAATATATTATATACGCATACAATCACACATAGATATTTACAGTTTTTACAGTGATAATTCACAGTTGAGGAAAGAACTTCTTAGACTCTGCTGGTTCTTTATGTCCAACATACGTCATCTGATCCTATAACAACCATGTATCGTACCTCCGTATTTGTCTTATGTGAACACTGTTTGAAATGTTTTGCTTGCTTGCAGTTTGTGTCCTGTGTGTGTAGATTAGACCTAAGGCTAGGTTCAGTCTATTAATAACAACGTTCTTTACGTAAAGAGGTAGTGTGGGTCGTCTTTGAAATATATATATATATATATATATATATATATATATATATATATATATATATATAAACCCACAGATTGCCAGTCCGGTCACACACACACATAGCCTTAATATGCAGAAGATTAAGTGTCCAGAATATGTAGGATCTGGATAGCCAATATGGTTATTTTCCATCAACATGGATGTATGCAGTTTATCCATCAAGTAGAAAGTACTGTCTTATCAGTACAGGAAAAAAGCTAATTAGTCTAACATGATGAATTGTTGGTTAAAATAAGAAGCAATGGGAAATGGTATTGCAATACTTTTTGGATAATGGGTTTCCAGATTACAGATCCCATACTTGTACAATGATTTCCTAGTGCAGGGCTACTATTCTGTCTCTGGGCTGATTTGAACACCAGTGCAGTTAGCAGAGCCAAACCATTATGAAGCAGCTTTGGGGGGGGGGGGTCATTGTTTGTTATCGGTGATTGTCCTGGTGCTGCCCTTCTGTATTCACATGGTATATTACTTATAAATTCAGGGTTTCATTAAATCAGAAGGATATTTCCCCCCTTTTTGCTGCAATGTAAATGCATATGACTAAAAGGATATAGCAAAGACAAAAGGCAAGTAGACACATTTGCAGACACTGCTCCCACTCACCATTCGGATCTGTGTGCTGATGAGTACATAGGGCATCCTGGCTGCTCTCTGCACAACTTCCACCTTCTTGTTGTCACTCTACCTGCCAGCTAACAGCTAGGAATCTGACCTTTAGCATGCAGCCAATAGGCAGCCATTCCACGCTCTGACGTTACTGTGACGTACCCGGAAGCTCGTGTACGGGAGGAGAAGAGCTGGTTGGTTCATGCCGGCGGGAGCTGCTTAAAGCAGATTAAACTAAAACGAGTGTAGCAATGTGCTGGCGAAGTTCCATAGGCGTCTTTTGTTTGGCGAGTCAGCAAATGCAGCCGAGAGGGTGAAGAGATGAGAACAATAGAGTCTGAGTCTGGGGGAGGAGGATGAAAGGTCCTCATGCTGATAAAGGACAAGGCGCTGCTGGTTTTCATCATCACTAAAATGATGGTTGTGTGATACAGGAGCAGAGAAAGGAGATGCATCAGCGGCAGGGCGATAGATCCCAGCGTATCGAATGCAGCATCTCTGAAACAAACAGGAAGCCAGTGCAGCTTCAGAGATACAGACAGGAAGAAAGTGCAGCATAAGAGAAACAGACAGGAAGAAAGTGCAGCATCAGAGATACAGACCGGAAGAAAGTGCAGCATCAGAGAAACAGACAGGAAACCAGCGCAGCATAAGAGAAACAGAAAGGAAGCCAGCACAGCATAAGAGAAACAGACAGGAAGCCAGCGCAGCATCAGAGAAACAGACCGGAAGAAAGTGCAGCATCAAGAGATACAGACAGGAAGAAAGTGCAGCATCAGAGAAACAGACCAGAAACCAGCGCAGCATAAGAGAAACAGACAGGAAACCAGCACAGCATAAGAGAAACAGACAGGAAACCAGCGCAGCATAAGAGAAACAGACAGGAAACCAGCACAGCATAAGAGAAACAGACAGGAAGCCAGTGCAGCATAAGAGAAACAGACAGGAAGCCAGCGCAGCATCATCAGAGAAAAGGACAGGTAACCAATGCAGCATCAGAGATACAGACAGGAAGAAAGTGAAGCAACAGAGATACAGACTGGAAGCCAGTTCAGCATCAGAGTACTGGCAGGAAGAAAGAGCAGCATCAGAGAAACAGACAGGAAACCAAAACAGCATAAGAGAAACAGACAGGAAGCCAGCGCAGCATCATCAGAGATAAGGACAGGTAACCAGTGCAGCATCAGAGATACAGACAGAAAGTCAGTGCAGCATCAGAGGACAGGCAGGAAGATAGTGCAGCATCTCAGAAACAAACAGGAAGCCAGTGCAGCATCAGAGATAAGGACATGAAGAAAGTGCAGCATCTGAACAGAACACAAGGGCAGCATCCTAAAAAGAAAGACAATACAGGATCCAAGATACAAACAGGAAGATCGTGCAGCACCAGAGATATAGAAAAAAGATCCAAGATAAATGGATCTGGAGGAAGGAGCATAGAAGCAATGGTAGAAAATAATTCTCTTCTTTCAGTGCTTCCCTAGTCTGTAATGCAGGCACAATCCTTCCCTGTTCATCTGAACTTACAGTGCAGGTCCCCCCCCTCTCACAGGCACAATCCTTTGCTGCCCAGTTTCACCTACCAAGTGCACATCATTAACTCCTTCCCATGGTCATGTCAAGCAGCAGTGGCTGTAACATTGTGGCATTCCCTTTATATTCCTAGTGCAGGTGCACTTTATGTCAGTGCCAGTAAGGAATATTGTAATCACACCTGGAGCTCCTTTAGAGCCACTGATAGTGTTGCAGTATCACTTCTGGCACAAGTAATATAGCACTGGGATAGAATATACCCTCAACCACTGCAAGCAATAGATTAAATCCTAAAGGGATGAGGAGCCTGGGGCAGCCCAGCTTATAGTTCTTCCCTATGTCACACCTAAGTGGCTCTGGCAGGCAGCATGGATTGCAAGGTCAGCGTTCAACAGGCTAACCAGGACAGGGTGCAAGACAGACAGGAAGCTGCAGCAAAAAGTCTGTGCCAATCAAACAGAAGCACCCGGAACAATTGTGTCAGCCTGGGTGCAGGCACTTTTGACTGATTTTGGCGAAGAAAAACTAGAGTTAGCATTTTCATGACAAAATCGTAACGTAACTGCACCAGAGCCAGTCACATTGTTTCAGGCACAGGCAGGACGCGAGGTTAATGCCAGCATAGGGGCTGATTTTAAGCCCTGTCTGGCATTAGCCTTAGAACAAGCCAAACAAGCAGCCCTAGAGACACTCATGCAGTTCATTTATGCAGACAGCATTTAGGCTTTTGATTTACACCTGGATTGACACCCAGGCCAGACAGTCAATGCCCCTTTTGGATAAGGTTATCAAAACACTAATGGCCGTTAATGATTTATTAAAAGCAAACAAGGACACATCAGGGGACGTGCAGTCTCTTATGCGACTCATGAACTTTGCCTCTAGAATAATCTACACTGAGCAAGCGTTTAACCATAGGCTAGAGAGGGCCACTTCAGAAGATAAAGCAAAGACCTTAGAACACCTTAGATTCTCAGTAAACAAGGAAGACCTTAAGGAAATTTAAACCCTCAAAATGCAAAATAGCTCAGGGTGTTTTTCTAAGCATTTTGCAATTGATATTATTATTTTCCCCTAGGTATTTTTACATTCATAATATAATGATAATATAATGACTTTGAAAACAATGGTGTCACCTTCTGTTTATTTTGGCCAACTGGACACAGTCGGTAGAAAATTAAATTAGCAAAAAAAAGGAAAGTCTATGGAGCCACGAACTAAGTAGCCACTTAACATATGAAGTTGATTTTCCCTGGTGGGGGAGCTCTGGTTGCACAAAATACATAAAAAATAATCAATTTAAGGTCTTTATAAATGTGGTGGTGATCACCTTTCTGATTTTGGCAATGACTTATTTGTTATGAACATAGGAACAATGGTGTTTCAGAGCCTTGGATAGTAAGGGTTATGCAGGCATAGTGGAAGACCCTAATTTGTTGGCAGCAATGTAACACTTAAAAAACAGGTTAAGAATTGTCAGCTCAAACCAGAGAGCGCAAACACTGAGATCTGGCACTACATTTGTTAGCAGGTCAGCTGCAAAATTAAATGAATCCCTTTGGTGCAAACTGTCAACTTAAAGGGATACTGTCATGACGAAAAATTTTTTCAAAATGCATCAGTTAATAGTGCTGCTCCAGCAGAATCCTGCACTGAAATCCATTTCTCAAAAGAGCAAATAGATTTATTTATATTTAATTTTGAAATCTGACATGGGGCTAGACATATTGTCAGTTTCCCAGCTGCCCCAAGTCATGTGACTTGTGCTCTGAGAAACTTCAGTCACTCTTTACTGCTGTACTGCAAGTTGGAGTGACATCACCCCCTCCCTCCCCCCCCCCCCCCCCAGCAGCCTAACTACCTAACGCAAGATAACAGCTGCCTGGTAGATCTAAGAACAACATAGTAAAATCCATGTCCCACTGAGATTCATTCAGTTACATTGACTAGGAGAAACAACAGCCTGCCAGAAAGCAGTGCCATCCTAAAGTGCTGGCTCTTTCTGAAAGCACATGACCAGGCAAAATGACCTGAGATGGCTGCCTACACACCAATATTACAACAACAAAAAAATACACTTGCTGGTTCAGGAATGAAATTTTATATTTTAGAGTGAATTATTTGCGATGTAAACAGTGTAATTTAGAAATAAAAACCATCATAAAAATTAGGACAGAATTCCTTCAATCTTTTTCAGACTTGGAATAGGGATCCAGGCAAAATTTAGTTTTGCACACAAGAAGGGCATAAGCTGGCCATGCACTATAAGATCTTTCCCCAATATTCCCACCAACGGTAGTGTGATACTAGATTATGACAATTGAAATGGGCTCCGATGGGTTGTAGGACCTCATCAACTAGCCGATGTGGTCCTCAATAACAGGAAAATGCAAAACTGCCTGATCGATATCTGGCCGATATTTGGCCAGATATTGATCAGGGGACATGTCGGAAGCCCCCATACATGGGCAAATAAGCTGTCGAATCAGTCTAAAGGCCCGTATCGGTAGCTTTAATCTGCCGTCTATGGCCACCTTTATTTTCTGTTTATAATATGGGGTTATTACTGGGTCTGCATTTTTGGTGAATTTTTGGTTTTAGATTCGGCACCTGTTGTTTTGTCACTTGTGTTATAAAGCCACAATCCCCTTTTTCCACAATTTGTATTAAGAAATGGGCTAATAAGTATTGCACAGTATAAGCAAATAGGACCAGGGTTCTACTCACTAAAGGTGGCTCACATGTGAGATAAATTACAGAATGCATCTTGTTTCACGCAATTCATTATGATACAATAAGATGCAGTATTTCATTATTAACATCACCTAAGGTAATAACTTCTGAAAATAACTCACGTGGCCTTGCATTGATGACCTGAGAGATTAGATATTTACCTCCCATTTTCGGTGATAATGCATGTATTATGTTATATGACCTTTAGTAAATAGTTCCTCTTAGGGGCAGATCTATTAAGGGTCGAAGTGAATTAGAGGGAATTTTCGAAGTAAAAAAATTCTAAATTCGAAGTAATTTTTTGAATACTTCAACCATCGAACAGGATACTACAACTTCGAATTTACTTCGACTTTGATTCAAAGTAAAAATCATTCGACCATTCGATAATCAAAGTACTGTCTCTTTAAAAAAACTTCGACTTTAATACTTCGCCAACTTAAACCTGCCGAAGTGCTATGTTAGCCTATGGGGACCTTCCAGAGCAAAGTTTTTTGTATTCAAAGGAAACTCATACAATCGTACAATAAAATCGTTAGAATCGTACGATTCGAATTACGATCGGAGCACGATCATACGTTCGTACTACGATCGTAGGATGAATAAAATCCTCCGACTTCGAATGTCGGAGGATTGTATTCGAATGGTCGAAGTATTTTCCACTTTCGAAATTCGACCCTTGATAAATCTGCCCCTTAATGTTATGATCAGCCTAATTGGGAAAACTATACCCCCAAACAATGTAAGTCTCTCTGAGCATAATACAGCTCATATGTACAACTCTGCTTAATGTAAATAAACCATTTTCTAAATAATATACTTTTTAGTAGTATGTGCCATTGGTTATTTCTAAATAGAAAATTGCCATTTTAAGAACTAAGAGCTGCAACTGACACCATTGAATTTATGGTGAAACTGTTTGTTAATTTAAGTATTCATTCTGGGGGTATAGGTTTTCTAGTTTAAGGTATTCATCTGTGGCAAGTAGGATTCTGAAAATAAACAGGCCAGTTAAAGGCAGGATTTGGGAGTTAGCCTACAACAAGAGTTACTATTCTCCTAACGGGTTTTAGAGTGCATATTGTAACGTTCAGTATCCCACAACCCAGAGTAAACCCCAATGTCCCGGGCTCGGCTCACGCTTCGGCCTATAACCGCCGCCTTTCACGTCGGGTAGCCCTCCACTACTCGGATGCCGCCAGGACTTAATAGTGAGGAGACTGAGGGAAGAACTCTGGGCGAGCAAGGGAACTTAACGTAAAGGTTATCAAAGTCCAGGAACGGGCCGAGTCTAAACCAATCGGAAATGCAGTACAAAATCGGAAAGCAGCAGAGTAATCGAGGTCACAGGCCAGGTCAGCAACTAACAGGGTCGAAGTACTGAACGGAATCCAAAGAGTAGTCAGGGACAAGCCAAAGGGTCAGAGCAGGCGGAAGTCAAACAGGAATCAGGGATAGCCAAAGGTCACAACAAGAATCACAGAATAATCGCACCCCGGAACAATATACAGAACCTACTTTGGGCAAGGCACAAAAGGACTGATGGCCATTTAAACTCTTGAATTTGGCGCCATTGGACGCTAGCGAATCAGCGCCTGCACAAACACGCCAGCGTGCCTGCCCCTTTAATTCTGGCGAATGCGCGCCGCACGCTCCATAGGAGCCGGCGCCTGGGGCCTAGCCACATCGGCGGAGGAGATGCGAGGCAGGCGTCCCCGCCGAGGGGGCGGCAGGCGTCCCTGCCGTCCCCTGGGTAAGTTCATTACACATATCCTATGAATGGACATCATTGTCAGCCATGCTGTGATACATCTTTTTCTTACATATGTCTGTGTTTATTATTGGTGGAAATTAAAGGAAGTCTTAAACCTCCTGCTAGGATCTGTTAAACATGGTGGTCAAGCTTGTGTTCTAACGACAAACATTTGCTTAAAAATAATATTAAATGTATTGTTTTGTCATGCCCATTGTTTGCACTTTGTTATAGGGAATATTTAATCTCCTAGGTAGCAAACAGCAAAGGATCTCGGTTCTAAAATATGTTTGGGCCTCTGTTTCACGGACAATTAGTTTATGGTTACTATAGAATTTCCATGTTAGCACTAGGTAACCTTCACATTAACTCTGCTATAACAGGTGCACATGATATAACAGTACAGGTATGGGACCTGTTTTTCAGAATGCTCGGGACCTGGGGTTTTCCGGATGGATCTTTCCGTCATTTGGATATTCATATCATGTCTACTTGAAAATCATATACACATTAAATAAACCCAATAGTCTGGTTTTGCTTCCAATAAGGATTAATTGTATGTTAGTTTGGATCAAGTACAATGTACTATTACAGAAAAAAAGAAATCATTTTTAAAAATTTGCATAAAACGGAGTTTATGGGAGACCGCCATGCCGTAATTTAGAGCTTTATGGATATCGGTTTCCGGATTACGGATTCCATACCTTTTACTAATTCCAGGGGTCATTTCACCCTGAGCTACCTGACTGTATCATAAAGGAGAAATCATAACTATTATTCAAGGGGAAGCCATAACTCTAAAATTGGTCCATATGGCTTATATGCAAGGGAACAAATACTAAAGCCCTTTAGCCAGGGTTTTCTGCATTGCAGTCCTTTATCACCTTATGTGTATGCAGATGGTTTGTAGTAATACATACACATTTCCCAACCATGCCACACCTTGATAGACCAAAAGTATAATTATCCAGGATGCCTTTCAGATTTTGCATGTTATGCTAATAGTCTAGTAAACAAAATCTAAAACATAAATATATTGCCTGAATTCAAATATGTTTAAAAATTGAGAAAATGTATACCTTACAGTGTGGATGAGAACTTGACACCTGTAATGAAATAAGTAAAGAATAATTGTGGGTCCTTAGTGACTAGTACATCCAAAAAGTTTATTGGATTGATTTGGATCTCAGATCTAAGTTTTAAGCTATCGGGACAAATTCACTAACCTGCACAAGCCCGGGAAACCTTAATAAAATAAAGTTGTTATATTGCCCTACGCATGAGCCCAGTGTACAGTTTATGTGCCATATGTTAGGAAATGTAGGGGGGAAGCCGGGTATCTTAAAAAAGGCTATCACCCTGAAAAACTGAAAAGTCGCAAGCGTTTTTTGCAACTTAGAAAAATTTTCAATTTATTTTTGAGGAACTCTATTGTACTTCGTCTGGTCTGGCGAAGGCAAGTCTGGCGCAAGAGGTAACGTTCATTAAAATCTGCATCTTAGTGAATTTGCGTAGTTACGTCCATTCGCCAGAGCGAAAAAAATCGCCTGGCGTTAGAGTGCAAAGTATCGCTACAGTCTGTCTCTTCACTAGTGAATTTACGCCCGTTAGTAAATCGGCGAAGTCCCGAAATGACGTCACGCTGGCGAATTTTCGCCAGCGTTAGTCACTTCGCCCTTTAGTAAATTTACATCATGTACCAACTTTAGAATTTCAACCAAGCTTAAAAACTGTGTATTACTTCCAGAGCCAATAATAAATGTATAAACCACGTAGTGCCATTATTTCACAATATGTGAAACATAATCTCAGCAGCACCCAGTTGTCATATGCAGGTGCCATTTTGCCTTCTGTTGAGTGGCCCTGTGTTTTCATATAATGCTGGTCACCATAGAGAAGTAAATCAGTGTTATATAAAACAAGTGGATATTGTAGGTAATTAATAATTTTCTGATTGTCCTTACTTGTTGAGGACTAGCTGACTATTGTCACATTTGTTCTCAATTCTCTATCCTTGTTCTCTAATTTGTCACTGAAATTCTGTGTGTGTTTTGTGGTTAAACTTTAATAAAATGTTTGAAAATGAAATAAGACCTATGCACCGCACATAATGGCATGTGTTGCAAGGGCAGATGTGTGACTTATACAATTGACTCCTATGGGTTTTTCATTGTGTTAAATTTCACAGGTCTTGGATAAGTAACTGTGTACATGGTTTCTGGTTTGGAGGAGGCTGTTTGTGAGGTCTTTATAAGATCTGTTCAGTTGCACCCAAGGAAGGAGGTGGCTGGCTCCAAAAATATGCTTCCTGGCTCCAACAAAAATGAACAAAAGAAGAATGACACTTTTTTCATTACAATCTGTAAAAACAGAATAGTCTATGAATTTCTCTTACATGCAAAAATGTGGCTTCTAAAATTACTAGGTGCAACTTTGTCCTGCATGAGGTTACATTGAAGGTTGAAATCGCACGGATGATGCACACTGTGCTTTATTCTGACATTGGCCCTATTTATTTGAATGAGAAAGGCCTAAAAGGTCTGGTATAGGTGCACTTATTAAAACATAGTGGCACTTTCTAACTTCACAGCCGGGTAGAAAGACAGGATTCAAACACCTGCTGCACAAAGCACATATTATTACAGTGGTTTACTTGTTCCAGTCTCTAGATGGCAATGTGGAACACAGAACACCCTTTATATTGAAGGTTGTAGCAGGTAGTGGTCCACCAGTGTCGATCAATGGGAGTGGATTACCCTGGAAATTAGTGATGTGGGGGTGTGGAAAAACAACATGCACCCAATCCTAGTCTGCAAAGCCTTAACCACCACAAAATACTGACATTACAGGATCCATGCCCAACCTGTATCTACGAATTCTCTGTATGTACTTCTGTGCACGTCTCAGGTTCCAAGGCAGGGAAATTTTGAAGCAAAGGAATAGTGCATTTCCCCAACCCTAACCTGCAATGCATCGCCAAATTACAACTAAAAGGGCACCAATCATGACCAAAATCATTTACTAAGTAAATACACTATGTGAAAGTTCAAGAAATCTGATTTTTAAAACAGTTAGAATTGTTTGTATAATGTAAATGATCAGCTCACTATTCCTTCTGCAAGATCTCCCCTATCTCCACTGCAGTTCTAGCTGAGGCAGGCATCTTGGATTTCACTGGCTCCTCCTACCTATATCTTCCCAGCCAATTGTAGCTCTGAAATCTCGCACATGCTCAGTTGAAATTCCTTGCTTGCTTATCAACCCTTCTAAGCTATTTTCAAATCAGCCAAACCTGTGTGTTAGCTGCTGTTCAGTAGTGCTGCCACATGCTGAAAGTTACTGTGTGCCCTTCATTTGCATAATGACTTTACCAGCAGGGGACAAGATAGGTAATTGGATCAGGTGTAGGTAAATGGCCCTCTTTTTGTCCTTATAGTATTAGGTTCTTCAAACAGAGTATGGGAGCCGCCACTTCTCCTTGTCTTCATAAATTAAATCACAACTCTGGAGAACCAGTATCATCAATCAAGTGGTATTTTTATTTGGTAGCACAAGCAGGGGACAAGATAGGTAAATCTCCTGATACTTCTAGTAGAGGAGTTTACTTAAACAAGGCATTCTGGGTAGAATACTCAAAGCAGTGTTACAATCTGAGCATGCTCCTGAAATTTGCATATTAGAGTCTCTGTTATAGTCACAGTATGGCCTCCCTCAGTGAAAGAACCCATTTGACAAAGTAAGGGATTTTTTTAAAACCTGCAGTTTTTTCAAAAAACTATATATGTAGTTTGATCAAACGTGTTTAGCTTGTACTGGTCAGATTGTTGATATGTGTTTGATTTTGGCTGTGATAGGTGCCCTTTAAACCTGTCCAACTAGCAGTAAACCCAATGGTTGCTGTGGGTTTTGGGTCAACCTGCACATCACTTATGAAAATATTATATAGGGACATGTAGTTGTAAAATCTTCCCAAGCTGCTCCTTGTGATTGACAGTGGTGGACCACCACCTGCTGGAACCTTTCAAGTGTTGATCCATGTCTGTTGGACTAAGTGATTGTCAATCTGATTGCTGGACTGACTGTGTAGAATTCTTGACCTCAGGTTACCAGCCACAGGGAATTGTTCAAGATGAAAGACATTTTTATCTTTGCAATTTAGCTAGGCTAGTAGGTTCAGTGAAAACACTGTTGAGAAGCAAGAGTAGGTAGGCTATCAGAGCACTTTGAGCTACACTGAGGAGCAAAGAAGAGTCAGTATCCAATGCATTTTGCCAGTGAAGGCCACAATGACAAGGTATGGACATGCTAGCTGTTGTAGATAGGTCTCCTTTGGTGCTACATCCTGGATTGAACACCTATAAGGCCAAGAGGGCCAGAGGAAAGAAAATTCTCAGGAGAGTGAGCTGCAAAAAGGCAATGTTAATTGTAAGTAGGGGGAATAATTGTGAAGCTGTTGATAAGCTGACTGTGAATTAAAGTGACCCAGAGATCATCTTTAGGACCTCCAGTTTATTCTTCACCTACACTATCTTTATAACAATGGCATTGGCAAAGAGGGAATTTGACCTAACTCCAGAAAACTATGAACCCACATTACAAGCCATGACAGGAGGCAAAAGACCTAGAATCGCCCCCAGATCAAGCTACATTTTTTTTCCTTCAAAGCTACACTTCTTCAGACAATAGTATACATTCTTTGGGTACCAGTATAGCATTAAACTATATTCTATTGGGTGTATATCTTTAAATAAGGTAGTTAATTATCCAAATAATCTTATCATTGAATTATCACAATTATCTGTACAGTGTTACAGTCTCTACTAAAAAAACATGTAATAGCAAGAGGCTGCAATGACTGGTGTTTCATTTCCAAATTCACATTTTAGATCATCTAGGGAGTACGCCTGTGCTGTAGTAGCGTGCGAGTTAACTATAAAAATGTGGGTAATGTATCTCAGAGGTGCCGTTTATCACATGAATCAACTCATTTCACTTGGCTCCGGCAAGTCTCGGTTGGAGCTGATGTGGGATATGAATCTCTTGTAGCCAACAGAAACAGGGCCCAGTGAGGGGGTCTGTTTGCTTTAGGGTTTTTTTTAAATCATTCCTGACAAGAGGACAAAGGTTATTTGGCTCTGTCCTGTGCACATATTCAATGCCCAGTCTGGAAGGGACCTGAACAGAGGGAATAAATCTTGTGAATTTTGTACTCTCCAGTGACTGTCCTGTCACGCTAGCTTGCTGCTCTCCTTGCACAATGCAGCCATTGTAATTAATAGTAATCAGAGGTTAGCTGATAAAGCATCAACTGGAACACTCAGTTCCCAGCAATACTGCTATATTGATTAACCACCAAAAGAGAGAATCCAATAAAATGTTTTGTGTTCTTCTATATTTCTTACCATGGCCAAGTGGCATTTTGCACATGTGCTCGTAAACAACTTAATACCCATCTGCCATTCAACACACTTGAAAATATAAATATATATATATATATATATATATATATACTGTATATATATATATCATTAATACAGTACAAGTTTAGGATCTACACAGAATATTTGGAACCTACATCTTTTCCAGATAGGCTGTCTTTTCAATAGGATTGCTTTGCCATCAACATGGATTTATACTAGTTCAGTTAACATTGGGAGCAACGCCCTGGCCTTTTATTACATAGCAAATCATTAATAAACGAAGCATTGTTTGTTTAAAGAGAGCACTATGGGAAAGGGCGTTAACGTATTTTTTGAGATTTCTGGATAACGGGTTTCTGGATCCCATACAAAAATATGAAAAAAATATACATGAGTTTTTATTAGCACGTTATAAAAGTAGTTCATCCAGATGTGAAAAGGGACTCTGCATTGCTGGTTCTAATTCTTGAAACTATGTAACAGAATCCAGCTCTCTACCAGCTAAGACGCCATCTCTCACAGTGCCATGTATGCCTATTCATGGGGTATAGCCATAACATTGTTAAAAATGTGTAATTAATGTAAACTGGGATGTTGTTTTTAGAACCATAATTTGGTTTCATAAGACAAGAATCTGTACTGGAGAGATGTATATCTTCTATTTCATATGCTGCTACAGCTCTGGGCTGGTATTGTATGTTTAAGAACTATGGCACACCAAGCAATTGGCACACCACTGTGCTCTCAGAGAATACCTGTCAGGGCCTAGCAGCTCTAGTAGGTAAGAGTCGGAACCAAGGAGGAAGATGTATACAGAAAGTCAAATTCCTGGTATTCAAAGGGTTTAAAAAGTTCATAGTTGTGTCCAGGCAAAAGATCAGGGCAGGCAGCGATTAGTGAAGTCACGGCACGAGGTCAGGAACCAAAGGATCAAGTCAAAATAGCAATTTAGGAGCACTCAGGAACTTAAGGATCTAAGAAAGACCTATATTCGGCATTGAATCCAGTTCTCTGGCGCTCTTTTATTTTGAATTTTGTAGCGCTGAAACATGGTGCAATGAACACTAGGCGGCCATGGACACAAATGAACTGGAGCAGTCTGCAATGGAGAATTCCTGACAATACATCAGTAGTCACATGCCTACTTACTTACAGGTGGGCAGAGCATTTGCAATGATAAAATGGGGAGAGTCGCCTGACTAAACTACATCTCCCTGAGAGCACTGCAGAGGTCACACAATTGCAGGTGTACCATAGAGGTAATGCATGGAATACAGCAAGTCTGACCCATGCAAGGACATACTGCCATTAAAGAGGACCTTTCAGCTAGATATACAAAGCTGTATAATAAAAGACCTTTTCAAATTAAACATGAAACTCAAATTCTTTTCTTATTAAAACATTCATACTTGTAATAAACTAGTTTAAAATTCTCAGCTGTCAATCAAAAATTGCCTGCCCCTCCTCTATGCTTGCCTTAACAACAGTGTCTCCAAAAAGGCACCCTCCTGCTTTCTGTGATTGTGAATTGAAATCATTTTTATGCTGTAAGTGAAGTTTATTTTACTTGACTAACACCATACAATAGGTTATGAAATTCTTTCTTAAAGTGACAGGTCACCTTTAACTGTTTGATGCTAGAAAAACAGGGTGAGCAAATTTAATATTTCTAGTTTCAGTAAATTCTGTAATTTTCACACACCTAGGGGCCGATTCACTAAATTCGAGTGAAGGGTTTGAATTAAAAAAAATTCGAATTTCAAAGTTTTTTTGGGCTACTTTGACCATCAAATGGGCTACTTCGACTACGAAAATCGAACGATTCGAACTAAAAATCGTTCGACTATTCGACCATTCGATAGTCGAAGTACTGTCTCTTTAAGAAAAACTTCGACCCCCTACTTCGGCAGCTAAAAGCTACCGAAGTCAATGTTAGCCTATGGGGAAGGTCCCCATAGGCTTGACTGTGATTTTTTGATCGAAGGATTTTCCTTCGATCGTTGGATTAAAATCCTTTGAATCGTTCGATTCGAAGGATTTAATCGTTCGATCTAATGAAAAATCCTTTGATCGATCGATCGCAGGATTTTCGCAAAATCGTTCGACTTCGATATTCGAAGTCGAACGATTTTAGTTCCTAGTCGAATATCGAGGGTTAATTAACCCTCGATATTCGACTCTTCGTGAATCGGCCCCCAGGTGTTGTTCTCACTGGGGGATCCTCTTCCATTTATTGGGTCATGGACTGTAAAGTTTTGTTGAGCAGTGTTGTAGGACTCCCCCACATTTTATCTGTTAAAAATATAATGTTGATGTATGGTTGAACAACAGTGTTTTGTTTCCCTTTGATATAGGCTAGTGATCATTTATAAGCACCAATTTGTCCCAGTAATTAGCATAATACCATAACAAGGCAGTAACAAGGAGCTGCATGAATTCTCAGCCTCAGGTCTCCCTTTATACTCCCTTTGTCTATAAATCCAAAATGTTCCATATTTAACATATGTTACCCTTGATGTAGGTGATACGTAATAAGTAGATCACATACCTAGAGTTCATTTGTTTTCTGGCCATCTCATTGAGTATTTATGAATAACAAGCTTCCAAGAGGAAACCCTGCACACGTTTCCTATTGTTTAAAACAATTCGTATTTTAGCAGTACCAAATCAGCAAGTTGATAGTGATGCTGGACTTGATCCAACTGGCTGTGTGCTCCTAATGAAATCTGATTACAGTAGTTAAAGCTGAGCTTTCCATGTTAACCGCACATATACAAATGAATAAAGTCTCTAGACAAATATGCTAACTTGGCATCATTTGGCCATTCAGGAGAGGACTAAATTGAAACACAGGGTTTGTATAAGATTATAGTCCCAATGTGGGCAGATCGCCTTTCCTATTGCATTGAAGCCATGAATAGTTTGCTAAAGTTTTTACAAATAACATCATGTTTAAATCTTATTACAAAAACATGAATGGCCAAATCCACACAAAATGTAACTCAGTTAACATAGAGTTCAAGATAATTAAGTGCAGCATTTGCTTTAGTTAGCAGAACATTCTGTTCCAAAAGATAAAGGCTAGATAATTAAACAAAGGGATTCAGAACATTAGAATGTTAACTAAGTGCTATGTTGCCATCTTACCAGTATTTGTCAGGGACCTCTTGCCCTATTAGGGAATTTTTCTTTCCTTATCCATTAAGATAGCAAGGATATATGGTACTCATTTGTAAAATAATTTTTGTAGCACCCATAAATATGTAAAAAGATGAGTGATGTCCGATTTTCCACCATATACTGTAGATGTTGATGAGATTTCCCAAGTGATGATTGCAGCAGGACTAACTGTTTAAATAATAACTTGAATGAAATTTTTTGATGAACTATGTTAGATTCAAAAAATATAGGAAATTAGCAAAGGCTGCCTTGCTAGTGGCCAGTAAGCCAGAAAAAAACCCACCAAGATTAAGGGGAGGAAAGGGGAAATTTTTGTTTGAGGAGGTTACCAATAGAAGAATATAGTTATACTTCCTTATAGGTTTATGGTTGACAATGTACCACCTAAAATATAAGAATATTAGAAGTCACTGAGACGTTCCATGGGCATAAAAAGCCACAAGGTTGAAGGCCCTTTGTGCCAAATTAATGAAAGCAGACTGTACAATAGATGGGTGTATACATTAAAAGATTACATATTACATTAAAATAAAGATTACATACATTTTTTTTAAAAGGATGAGATTTTGTGCTTTTTTAAAAGAGTAATGTGTATATTTTAAAATACTAGGTGCATCGTCGGACTGGAGGGTTCAAGGCCCAATGAGCTTCCAACACAGCCCCCTTCCCTCCAGGCCTGTTTGGGCAGCAGACGGGTACGTGTCCAGCCAGCCCTGACTAGGTGGCGGTACCTCATCTAATTTAACTTTGTTTCCAGGATTTTAAAAAAAAAATAGCTTGAGCAAGGCTTTATATGGCAAAATGCTCTATTTCTTGATATTGAACTCATTTTTAATTTAATCGAGTTTAAGATGGTGTACCTGTTTTAAAAGCAAGGGGTTTTTACCATATTAGCCATGAAGGGAAAGGTAGAAAAACTTGTATTTTTGCATTTGCTGAAAAAAAAAACACAAGTGGCATAAATGTAATACCCTTAATGGCTAACTTTATAGATATATTGCAAACTTTCTGAAGTCTAAAGTCCCTTCTTCAATGCAATTTTAAAAGCCAGTTACAAGTGCAAACTAGTCCTAGACTCATGTATAAATAAGAAATATGAAAGGTCAATGGTCATTTTAATTAATGTGCTAAATAGTCTAGATAAGGTGCCCGTCTAGAAGAACTGTGCATACTAAACCATACAATTTCTAAAAATGTAAATCCTCAGATCTTTCCTTCTTTCTGTGGTATAGAATGTCCTTTAAGCACCAATACTTTCCAACTGGTGTATCTATCACCCTTTGGTTGATTTTTCTTCATTTTGTTTCTTCATTGTTCTCTCCTACATACAATCCCCCCCTTATGGGACAGTTATGGGACATGCACATTATCATGTAGCCATGGAAAATGTATTTTGTCTGTAACAACCTACGGTACCTGTTTTCTTAATATAACTAATATATATATATATATATATGGGACCTTTTATCCAGAATGCTTGGGACCTGGGGCTTTCCGGATAACTGATCTTATCGTAATTTGGATCTTCATACCTTAAAGGGGATATAAAGGCAAAAAAATAAAATCCCATTTTTACTTTCTTTAATGAAAAAGAAACCTATCTCCAATATATGTTAATTAAAAATATGTACCATTTTTATAAGAAACCTGACTGTATGCAGTTAAATTCCCCCTTTGTTTTATTTGCTGTTACTGCTTCAGATAGGAAACTTCAGTCCCTAAGGCCCCGGACACACATGCAGATTTACCGAGCTTTTTACATAGATACGCAATGGCAAAATAATACTTGGCACCGCAGCACGGACCACGCCGAAAACGCTCTGTAAATATGAATGTGTGTCCGGGGCCTAACTGCTCTGCAGGGAAAGGATCATACTTTAAAATGGCAGGGGGGAGCCCCTCACCTTATTTCCAGAACTCAAGCCGCTTTGCTTGTTTCCTTGTAAAGCAGTCGGCGACCGTGTAGAGATTCATATACACAGCCTACATATTCTGATTATTAATCAGTCTTGCTGTATCAGCTTCTATGGCAGATATTAATTCAATTGTACTGTTTTCTAATTTGACTCCCTGTGGCCAACTTTGAAAGCATAAATCGTTTGGTTAAATAGGATTCTGGAGCAGTAAGTTCATGTTTATGTTTAGTTTACAAAATAAAGCATTTCTAGCATTATTCTATTTTAGACTTTAGTTCCCCTTTAAGTCTACTAGAAAATCTTGAATGTATTAAATAAGCCCAGTGGGCTGGTTCTGCTTCCAATAAGGATTAATTATATCTTAGTTTGGATCAAGTACAAGGTATTGTTTTATTATTACAGAGAAAAAGCAAATCGGTTTTAAAAATTTGGATTATTTGTATAAAATAGAGTCTATGGGAGAAAAATAATGATTCACAAGATATATTTCCAATTATGGGGTCCCAGTGCCTTTTGCAGTTACCCAAGATTTTTCACATTTTAGCCTGATTGTGTGTTAGAAATAGTTTGTCAGTAGCAACACTGTATATTAAACCACCTGTGGAAGTATTGAATTCTGCAGTTGCAGGTGATGTATTGACCATCTGTTTTTTTTCTTGCAGGTACCTCTTCCAATACTTATGTGAATGCCAATATAAATATGGACACATTTCCTTCTGACGTCAGCAAAAGTAAGCGACACCGCCTTTCTGTAATTTGGAGCTTTCTGGATAACCAGTTGCCAGATAACGAATGCCATCTGTACAACTTACAACACAGACAGAATTGACAACATAGTAAGAGATGTTAAAGTAAAAGTTTGGAGAATACAAACCTGGGTTTTATTAGTTTTCCAACTTTATCTGTAGTCACAAAGTATAATTATTTCCACAGGTAACAGAATCAGGCCTATAACAAGAAAAATGTGCAGAAGAAGATTAGTAGTGTGATAAATCCTAAGAAGGTACAGCAGCCATACACACAAAAGTACATAACGTTGATAACTTTTTTTTTATCAATATAGGAAATCTGTTCATTGTCTGGGGGTTGCTGTACCCCATAAATCTTATTTACTAAGTGCTTTAGGGCATAATTACCTAGTGTTAGAATATGTGCCCAATACTCTGTAAATTCTTGTAAGTTATTGGTGTTCCTGTACTACTTAAAATTGCATAAAAATACAAATATTTGAAAATGCAGACATTGGGTTGATTGCTGCCCTTTAAGAACCCAAAGATGGGGCTTTTTTTTAAATGGAAAATCCTTGGCCGGTGACTATGCTGTGCCCTCTAAATTTTCTCTAATGAAAGATGATTTCTATTGTGCCAAAGTAGTGTCTGTAGGAAATCAAATATAGCGGCTGCATTAATTTTTTTCCTAATAAAGTAAGGCTGATCTCAAATGCAGATACCATATTTAATATCCGCTTGTAGACAAATATATTAGCTGGGGTTTGATCTACAGTTCTGCCTGCTACATACCAATAATGTGGCTGTAATCACATTGCTCCAGAATTTAATTTCTAATATATTGGTCTAGGATCTATCAATTTAGAGTTCTTATCACGGGCAGGAACGTCGTTGATAAGACATGCAGTGAGTTCTGTTTAAAATCATTGTGTAATAAGATAAAACAGAGATTAACGCATCATGGCAACAACCTGACACAAGATACACTCGTAGTAATGCTATTCAAATAAATTAAAATAATGATTATATTTTGATTTGTGAAGTAACTGTGACGTTATTATACAATACACAAGGAGAATGAATTGCCATGAGAAATAGATAAATAAATCCACTTTATTAGATCTCTTCTTAGCAATTAATAACTCCAGAACTTAAAAATGGTTCTTAAAGAAAAGTCATTTTTAAAAAAATGTTCAACTCAAATTTCCATATTGCCCATTCTCCTATTCCTATAGTATCTGAAGTATACTATATTGATATACATTTTTTTTATGATTTAAAAAAAAGAAATATGCAATTTGCATAAACATACTGAAAGAGGAAGGGAAGAGAAAGGCTGAATTTTTCAAACATATTAGTGAGTGTGCAGTTGCCACAACTGGATTGAAATCATTACAATGAATGAAATAAACAGATACATTTTATTATCATATGGGCTTTATGCAGTGGTTATGATATGTTTTTGGTCATGGAAAGGCAATGATATAAGAGAGAGGGGTTTGATCAATGCTCATTCCCTGGTCCCCTGTTTCACTTGTAATTTAGAATCTATACAAGTGTGTATACAGATCATAACTATGTAACTAAAAACCCCTGTTTGTGAAAGTATACCCACTTGCATAGATACTAAATATCGTATGAAACAGGGACCAAGGAATGTGCATTAATCACACCCCTTTCTTTTGCATGTTTGTAGCTAATTTAGCCGCACTTACATTGTACTTGTGTATTTTATGTGGCCTTGGAGTGCTCTCACAACCCCCTTTTTGTGCATGGAAGGGCAATGGTACATGAGGTGTTTTGTTGGCAGCACAAAATCACATCTTGTGAAAGCCTTTAAAGGAGACGGAAAGTCGCCTTGCACTTGGGGGTGCAAAATGTTAGGCACCCCCAAGTGATTATTATTGACTTACCTGAAACCTGCTCCTATCAGAAGAAAACTGCACTGGCCTGGGATTCTTCCAGTGAGCACCACGGAGCGATCCTCTTCCATCCTCCTCTTTCTTCGTGCGGCTGTGCTTTCGCAGTAGATCAAAAAGCCGACAAAAAATTTGGCTATTTCATTCTACTGCGCATGTGTCTGCCCCAGGTAATTTGAAGAAAGAAGAAGCCGGAAGTGAAGCGCTTTGTGGTGATTGTTGGAATAACCCTGGGCCAGTGCAGTTTTTTTGATGTTAGGAGCACTGGCCCAGGGTTTTAGGTAGGTAAATACAATCACTAACATTTGGCACCCCCAAGTGCAAGACGACTTCCCTTTTCCTTTAAAGGAGAACTAACCCCCCCAATAAGAAAAGACCTTACCTACTACCCTAGATAACCCCTCACGTTGCTTTCCCCCCACCCCCCACATAGTTCAATTCACCTGAAAGTGTCCCTGAATACATTGTTCACAGATTGGTGCAGAGCTCATGGGTGCCATCATCCGGATCAAATGTGCTCTTATTATTGAACTCACTCTAAAAATACTTGTTAATAATAAAAAAATAATAATAATAATAATTCCTAGTGCAAAGTGCACGGTAATTCACAATAGTCAGCTGTCTTCAGCCTGAATCCTTCAAATCTTACAATTCCCTGCTCACGTGTTGTCAGGAAGTAAAAGAACATCATAGTGTTTTTGACCCTCCACCCTGCCAGTATTTCAAATGATGCAGAAAGATAAGAACTGTTTTGCAGCTGGGTTTCAGCATATAAAAATTGTATTTACTCATACTTTACAGTCAATAGGTGTATTAAGGGTTTCTGTGTTGTGCGGGGCTTTTTAATAAATTTTGGCTTGGAAACTGGAGTTTCCCTTTAAAGCCTCTGCTCAGAACTACATGCCCCATAATGCATTGCGTGAGCTCGCTCTGTCTAACTGCACACTGGGGGTGTGGCTTACTGCAGATACTTGGCACAACGGCCAGTGGCCCTGTGCTAGTTGTTATCAATAGCATTATGCAGAGGCTTCAAACAGGGAGAGAGGCTGAGCCCTACTTGGAATAACTGCAGGAGGGGGATTTATCCATTCCATCGGTGAGGGACAGGGGAAAAAAAAACCCACGGAGGGTAAGAGGGGAACTTCCTTTATAGCTTTTCAATTTCCTGTCCTTCCGTGTGGTGTGAGTATGGTTGCCACCTTTTCTGGCACAAAATACCATAATTTTTCCCATTAATAACATTGGCACTAAGCATCATTTTACTGGTAAAATACCGGCCAGGTGGCAACCCTAGTCGTGAGGGGTTAACCCAATGCACGCTAATTCATATCCCACTGAACAATGTTTGCAGCATGTGTAAGAGGTACAAGGTTATTATACACCCCCCTTAATAAAATTTGTGCAATAGAACAAGTTCAGCACTTTTATATTGTGTTTCCTGTAAGACTACAGAAACACGTCCTGCTCTGCTACTGCAGAGGGAACCAATGTGCACAGCTGAGGTAGGAACTTTTACGTGATGCACCAGTTCCCATGTGCAGGATTAAGTCGATGTTCCTGTTGTCTTTCAGGTAGTAAACCTTACCCTAATGTTTTAATAACTGTTTATATGGCACTGCACACATGAGTGAAAGCAGACAGACTGTTACTCCTGCAGAATCAATGCACATAATGCATAGTAGTTTGTGCTGGTTGGAGATCCATTATGCTGCAAGCAATGTATAAAGTTTACTTTATTATAAAAGCCAAACTGTTTTATCATACCTCCCAACTGTCCCGTTTTTAGAGGGACAGTCCCTCTTTTGACAGCTTGACCCGCAGTCCCTCATTTGTACTGGAAAGTCCTGTTTTTCTCTGCACTTGAACAGCCAGAAAAACAAAGTTTCTAACTTAATTGGCTTTTGGCAGAGAGCCCAGAACAGCCACAGCTGCAGAGAAGATACGTTTGTAACAATTTTAAGATAAGCAAATAAGTAATCGTAACAATATAAGATAACAGGTCCCTTGGGAAAAGTTAGACTCGCAGCTTAAAGGGCAATTCACCTTCATTAGCAAAACTGTAATAACTGGAAAAAAAAACAAAGAAATATGTTCAAACTTTAACAACCTGCCAAATTTTGTACAATGAACATGGTAAGGGGTGTGGCCACAAAAATGGGCATGACCAAAAACATTTTCGCCAACTTTTTTGTCCCTCTTTTTATTTCCAAAATGTTAGGAGATATGTTTTATATCCATTATGATTACTATGATGATTGCTATTCGTTATATGTATTGCCAGAGCAGTATTAGTACAGTGTTATGTTATATCAACCTGTATTCTGAATTACTTGTATAGAAGTATATATTTAGTAGTTTAGAAACTTTTACCTGATGCTAGTTCCCACATGCAGGATTAAGTGAATGTTCCTGTTGTCTTTCAGCTCCCTGCAATAAATGGAATTACCTCTCTCTTACACTATTTTGCACTTTAAATAAATTTTCATATTTTCAATCAAGAAAATAGGAGGCAGGGATTGTACTTGATGCATGCGCTCTTTCCAGAGATTCACCACCGGTGAGAATGGGCTCAGTGGTGGTGAATTAATTTGTTGACTTTGGGTCACTCACATGGTGTGAGGGGACGGGGATCCCATCCTTACTGGCTGCTCTGCTGTCAGTGTGTGCCGAATACTACCCGCTATGTTTGTGTACGGTATTTCACTGCACTCAAGGGCAAACTTATGGGCCTACACAGGTCCGGACTGAGAATTAAAATAGGCCCTGGCATTTCAGGTACACAGAGACCCAATCAGGCCACATAGAGGCCCAAACAGCCCCCACCAGCCCACTAAATACTGACTTTCTATGGGACCTTATACCAGCCCCTCTGGCATTTGCCAGTCCGGGCCAGGGCCTAAAGCAATAAGGCAGACAGGAGAAACAGGTACTAATGCCCATGTGAGGGATGCTGCTTGGCCTCTATCTGTGCTGTGTGGGTCACAAGGTAATTTGGGCTTGAAAAGAATTGGAGAACTGGTGGTTGTTTAGTAAAAAAAACCCTAATTTTGTGTCATGATGGGAGGGGGCTGGGAGGCACAGTTCTATAGTAGGTCAGTTTATTAGAGGGGTTGTTCACCTTTAAATTAAGTTTAAGTATGACGTAGCAAGTGACATTCCGAGAAAATTTGCAATTGGTTTTCATTTTTAATTATTTGTGTTTTTTTTTTTTAGTTATTTGGCTTTTTATTCAGCAGTTCTCCAGCTTGCAATTTCAGCAATCTGGTAGCTAGAGTCCAAATTCCCCTACCAACCATGCATTGATTTGAATAAGAGACTTGAATATGAATAGGAGAGGGCCTGAATAGAAAGATGAGTAATACAAAGTAGCAATAATGATACAATTGTAGACTTATAGAGCTTTTCTTTTTAGATGGGGTCAGTGACCCTCTTTTGAAAGATTTAGAAGAATTCAAATAATTCAAAAACTATAAAAATGAAAAAATATTCTGAGACAATTTGCAATTGTTTTTCATGTTTTATTATTTCAGATTTTTGTTATTTAGCTCTTTATTCAGCAGCTTGCATTTTCAGCAGTCTGGTTGCTAGGGTCAAAATAACCCTAGCAACCATGAATTGAATTGACTAAGAGACTGGAATATGAATAGGAGAGGAACCGAATAGAAATATGGGTAATAAAAAGTAGCAATTACAAAACATTTATGAACTAATAGAGCATTGTTAGATGGGATTAGTGACTGCCATTTGAAAGCTGTTAAGAGTCAGAAGAAAAAGCCAATTAATTCAAAAAGTTTGAGCAAGACAAAGTGATGGCCAGTTGAAAAGTTAGTTAGAATTAGCCATTCTATAACACACTAAAAGTCAATTTAAAGGTGAACCACCCCTTTAAAGTATGTAGATAATATGCTAAGCAGTAAAATAATCTGCCTACCTGCCCCCCGGGCTAATGACCCTAATTTTTTACTAAATTTTTTTTTTATTATGGGTTGAATTCTCCTTTAAAGGCATTAACAGAATCACAATCACAACATCACCCGCAGGACATTCCACAACATCACTGTCCTGACTGTGAACAATCATTTACGTTGCTTCAAATGAAAGTTCTGTTCCTCCAGTCTTCTCTCTGGTGCGTTGACCTTAATTATAGGAAAAAAAGATCCTCTGCCATCTGTCTATAATGCTATCTAATATACTTGTAAAGAGTAATCATGTCCCCTCGCAATCCCTCCCTAGGGAAAATGACCCTAATAGTTTAAATCCTCCATGCCTTTTACCAGTTTATATACAGTGAATACAATCTCTGGGGGATGCCTAAATTTTGGCCTACCCTCCACCCCCAGTATTTTGCTTCCCTTCCACCCATGTGACTTTCCTCCCGGTGCCTGCAGGGTCCTAATGCTCTCTCGACTAATCTTTCCACATAGCACAAAAATCTTATGTACTTAGAATTTTAATCAATTCAGCACAATTTTAAAAATCCAAACTTACAGGTAAGATTCCTGGACCTGACGTAATACATTTTGTGTAAACAATACGCTTACTCAGAGGCGTCCTGAGTGCTGTGAGCGGAGAGAGAGCATTGGGACCCTGCAGGCACCAGGAGGAAAGTCACATGGGCGGAAGGGAAGCAAGATAGCAATGGGAGTATGAAGGACACTGATACTGCTGGTAACATACAACGTGGGACTTTTCCATACTCAAAGTAGGTTGCTTAATCACATGCAGGGGTGATTATAATAAGTACACTACTCTATGAACTCTGTCTGATTTTGTTTTGGGGTGAGGATTTACTCATACACCACTGCACTCATACTTTGTGCTCATCTGCAATTGAAAAACAGACTGTATATTCCACTCACACATAAATGAAGAGAGCACACTGAAAGGGTATGGAAGAAGCTCTCCTTTTGCTGAGTTTTGATTACAGTGGTATATTGATACATTATATACTTTGAGAATAGAAGCGAGACGGTTATTTCCAAAAAATAAAAAAAAGGAGGGAGGGAATGCACTTTCGTAATTCCATCTTTTCCCATGGCAGTGGCAGCAGTTCCCATGGGGTACATAGTCATACTGCTATATAATGCATTTTCCTGGATTTTACACCATTTTTTTGGTCACCTGAAAAAAAAGAAAAATGGGTTTATATTGTATTAAAGGACCAGTAACAATTTTTTTTAAAAAAAAAAATCGTTGGTATAGAATTAAAAATAAACACAAATTAAATCTGGAAACTGCTACGTCTTTATTAAGAGATAATTGACCGAAATTCCGCTTGCGCTCCTGTTCAGAAAAGGCGTCAGGGCGATGATCCGTCGTGCGCCGCTCGATTTCTCCTCCCTGGGTATCTCCTATAAGGAAGACAGGGAGGAGAAATCGAGTTCTGCACTACGGATCACCTTTTCTGAAGAGGAGCGCAAGCGGAGTTTCAGTAAGTTATTTCTTAATAAAGACAGTGATTTTAAATTTTTTTTTTTTCATTGTAAACTAACGAATTTTTCTTTAAAAAATTGTTATTGGTCCTTTAATAACATGTTCGTATTAATGTGAAATCTTATATACACAGTGTTGCTTTTAAAGGGGAAGGAAACCTAGTCGGCGCAAACCCCCCACCCCCCTTCCCGTTTGTTGCCCACCCTCCCTCCTCCCCCCATGCCTACCCGTCCCGCTGGGCAAATGCCCCTAACTTGTTACTTACCCTTCTGCGCAGGTCCAGTCCAGGGAGTTCACCGACGACATCTTCTTCCACACGATCTTCTTCCTGCTGTGAGCGGCGTTTTGGCACATGCGCAGTAGGAGCATTTCGCCAGTACGGATCTACTGCGCATGCGCCAAAAGTCACGCGCATGCGCAGTAGATCGTACCGGCAAAATTATCCTACTGTGCATGCGCCGTTCAAAGGGATTGTCCCTGCTTGCACCTGCCCTTTGAGTGCCAGTGATTTCTTACCTACTTGCTGTTGGAGGGTGCCGACCCCTTCGTCACCGTGCACCTGGCAATCAACACGTAGGCCAGGGAGTGCGAGAGGAGCTTCTATCTGAACTTGACAAGCTGAAACCATAGGCTAGAGCAATAAGTTCATTATATAAAATGTGGGATTTTTTTTTAACAATTCGTTTATTGCGCAACTGTATCATTACAAGTATAGTAAGTTTTCTGACATTGCTGAGTTGCATTTTTACAATAAACCAAAAAACTTTACAATCATAACCAGAATGGTGTCATTCTTGCATTCAAGATATATTTAAAGGGCAGTGCAGGTTACTTCCATATTCTATATGTTCAGTTGCATATCACATTTTTATTAAAATGTGGAATTTTTTAGCCATATTAATTTTTAGGGCTTAGTTCTCTTTTAAATCCCGTTTACATATAATGGACCAACCTTTTCTTGTGGGGTTTCTGCCTTAAATTTTGTCCTTTAGTGATCTAAGGAAAACAAAGATCATGTGACATGTGGGGTTAATTATTGTTTGAATATTCAGGCTTCTGCATTTCATTGTCCACTACTTTTTTTCTTTAATGTAAATAAATGTGTATTTTACTCATAAATGTTATTTATGAGAAGAGCATGGAGAATAGATGCACACATAAACATTTTACCAAAACAATATTATTTTTATTGGCTTTCAGGAGGCAACCATGTCTAAACTTATTCTTTCATACCGTATTGGACTGGGGCTGGTTGTTGGAGCAGCTGCCGGGGCCGTGATATACATTGTGTTTCGGCGGAACAGAAAGAAAACCAGGAAATGGACTTTGAAACAGAATGGGTACTATTCACAAAAGGGCGATGAATTGGACACTTCAAATAATTTACAAGGTAAAGGATTTTATAGTAAAATTATTACAGGTATAGGACCTGTTATCCAGAATGCTTGGGACCTGGGGTTATCCGGATAATGGATCTTTCCGTAATTTCATACCTTGTCTACTAGAAAATCATTTAAAAACATGAAATAAAACCAATGGGATTTTTTTTGCTTCCAATAAGGATTAATTTTATCTTAGTTTGGATCAAGTATTACAGAGAAAAAGGAAATAATTTTTAAAAAAATGTAATTATTTGATTATAATTGAGTCTATGGTTGATGGCCATTCCGTAAACTATCAGTGTGGAGAATAGATAGAGACGAACAGATAAAAATTTCAGAAAACAGCAGAGCTGGTACCAAACACATTGCAATTAAACTAGAACCCAAGTTGGATACAATTGGGCTGAAATTGGCTGCCAGCTCAGCCACTCCTGGCCAAATCTGTATCATATTGGCCCATGTATGGTGCCAGAAAGATGGCCACCCAGTCAGATATTAGGAAGGCTGAAAATCCTGTTGCATGTGGGCTGCTGCATCTGGCTGTGGATGTGTTCCTCTCCTGATCAGTCTGCATGCCACATATGACCACTGACTGACCACTTGCGTGGCCATATCAAGCAGAGATTTGGATCTATTGGCCAGTTTTATCATTCAAAAGAAACATTTAACCTTAAATGAACGATATACATTTTTTTTGGCGCTATCAGTCATTTAACTACCATTGTATTAATGAGAAAATAAAGCCTTCCCTTCTTAAGTGTACTACTAAATACTTCAAACTTAAAAGTATATTTAAGCAAACCGTTGACATTTTTCCTTTTTTTTTTGTGATAACAGTTACTTGTACTAACAAAAAAAAACATATTGGAGCAAAATATATAGTTATATGTATCCAAATAATCCACATTTTTAAAAAGGTTTTCCTTTATAATAACAAAATAGTACCTTGTACTTGATTCTAATGAAGATATAATTAATCCTTATTGGAGACAAAACTATCGTTTCTGGTTTATTTAATGGGGTTTCTAGTAGACTTAAGGTATGGAGATCCAAAAAAGATCTATTATCCGGAAAACCCCAGGTCCAACAGTTCTGGATAACAGGTCCCATACCTGTAATGGGGGGGGGCTTATCTAGAAAGCACATATGCCAAGCATTCCTGAGAATAAGTCCTATACCTGTACTTAATTGGATTTTCCAAATAATTTTTTCTGATCCTCACTTTTTCACTCCATTCATGCAATAAGACAATCAAGGTCACCGTCCTTCATCATTAAATCTTTTGTTCAGTCAAATAAAGGAAACAGTGGAAGTTCTAAGATAAAATATTAAATGGAAGATCTCCATGTTATGCATGCAGTTTAATGTAACATCTATCTAGTTAAGCCTTAGTTTTACTGGTTCCCCCAACCTGTCTCCACATTTTATGGCTTAGCACTGCTTTGTGTTTGGTATTATGATTCTTAACTGCTCATTGGGGTTGAATGTCTGTAGATCTAAAATGAAAAAATGTCAGTCACAGACTGGGGCATGGATCCGCTTTGTGTCCAGGAAGCAGAGATTCTGCATTCAGTGCTTTTCTGTGTGCAGCACATAGCATATTGTTTGTTTTTTTTGTGTATTCTTAATGATGATCTACTTCTTGAAATATAGCCATTCCAGGAGAGGCCGATATCCTTACTGGGTCACGTGGAGAGCAGCTGGATTTGCTGAACCGCTTGGATTATGTTCTTAGTAGCATTGTTGAGTTGCGCCAGGAAGTTGAAACCCTCAGGAGCAGTCTCCATGGGCTAGCTGAGGACATTGTTGGAGAAGCGAGGTGGGTGTCGACAAAGAAGGTCTTAATTTATTAATGTGACCCGATGAATCCAATTTTAATATTGATAGCTATCCTATATCCAAGTCCAGCTTTGCATCTAATCATCATTTGCCCTAATCATTATTGTGTTTAAAATATTTTATTTGATTTTCATATTAAACAAATGAAATCAAAATGACAACAAATGTTATGCAGATGAAGAAAATATGTTGCAAAGGAGACAATGGCATGATAGTATCAAAACTATATCATTCATGAAAAATAACAAAAAACGAACTAAAAATTAACTAAGCCAGTGGATGCACAAGTAATAAAAAAAAAAAAAAGAAAAAGCCCATTTATCATCTGGAGTGTTAGATCATCTAACTATTGAAGAAAGCTCATTATTTGATCGCCAGTATTGGAGTTACAGATTTCAAAATAAGGAGACCAAACCAGCCTTAAAGAATCTTTGGAAATACTTCCTTTAGTTTTAGTTATTAAGGCTTCTTGCCAAGTAAGCTGATTCATATAAGAGATGATGTCCGATAATGAGGGGGGTTCCTTTTGTAACCAGAAATTAAATAAAGCTTTCCTAGAAGCAGCTAGAAAAAAGGAAGTCAATAATTTACTTTCATGGGAGATAATATTTGACTTAGGATTTACAGAAAGCATATTATTTTTTTTTTTTTTTTATCTTCAGTCTAGCCTAATCATTATTAACTGTATTTAATATCTTTTTTTTTTTTTTTTTTTTTTTTTTTTTTAAAAGACCCTTTCTCATTCTCTTCTAAAGACTCAATAAAGAGCAGCAGACTCAATAAAGACCCTGTCTGTTTGTTGCTTACAATTTTGAGTTCTTCTATCTTAAAGGGATTGTCAACTGAAGAAATAGCATTTTGCCTAATAAGAAAAAACATAATTCTCAGCAACTTTGCAATATACATTCACTACAAATCTTCTATGGTTTTTCAGTTATTTGTTTATGTATTGCTATTGAAAGCAGTGCTATTTGGAGGTTAACTTGCCCTTTGAGGTATCAATTTACTGGCCAATCCTTTATACTGGCCCATTTACCGAAAGGACGGATACAAAATGATTGGCTGCATTACCTACATCATATCAAACAGACTAATGGTTAGCTGCCTAACTGGCTGGTATAGAATTCCATACAAGTACCTATCTAATCTAATCTGGGTCAGAAACCAGGCAGACAATATATTTTTGTGTGAGTACTCCTCCTTTGGGGCTATATATATATATATATATATATATATATATATATATATATATATATATATATATATATATATATATATATATATATATATATATATACATACACATATATATATATATATATATATATATATATATACATATACACATATATATATATATATATATATATATATATATATATATATATATATACATACATATATATACATACATATATATATATATATACATATATACATACATATATATATATATATATATATACATATATATATATATATATATATATATACTTATATATATATATATATATATACTTATATATCTATATCTCTCTCTCTCTCTGTCTCTATCTCTCTCTGTCTCTCTCTCTATCTATCTCTATCTCTATCTCTATCTATCTATCTCTCTATCTATCTCTATCTCTCTCTCTATCTCTCTCTCTCTCTCTCTATATCTATCTATCTATATATATATATATATATATCTCCACTGAAACCGTTTTCCCGTAATATGTTAATTTTATTTTGCTACTAGAACACACCTGGAGGAAAACCAAAGGACTCTGCGTCGGCGGAGATTCCTGCCTCACAGAGAGAGGACGGATTCTACAGGGTCCAGCTCCATTTATTTCACAGCTACCTCTGGTGCAGCACACACAGATGCAGAGAGTGAAGGAGGGTGAGTTGAAATACATTGTAACGGCAAAACATTGTAAGTTTTTCTCTTTTTTTGCATTATAATTCATGAAGCCTTTTTATTTGTAGTTTTAACACAAAATTATAAATAAACCATCTACAACTTTTTTTGGTCATAGCCTCAGCCTTTTCTAAAATGAACTCTGTACAGGAATAAGATCTATGTGGAATGCTTGGGATCTCGTTTTCTAGACAAGTGATCTTTCCGTAATTTGGATCACTGTACCTAAAGCACGTCAGCTTAAAAACATTTCAACATTAAATACACCCAATATTATTGTTTTACCACCAATATAGATTTATGCAGCTTAGTTGGGATCAATTACAAGCTACTGCTTTATTATTTCAGAAAAAAAAACGGAATTATTTGCTTACAATGGACTTTCATTCTCCATGATCGATTGCATCATTACATTGACGTAATTGCGTAAACATAATGACACCAAGTAAAGTCCTGCAGCATCTAGCCTGATAGATCCAGACCTGTATCCCGACCCGCATCCGCCATGCAATATGTCCCCCTGCCCAGAAGCGCTACCTGACTCAGTTAAATTACCTCCCACCTGGAACCTGCCAATCTAGAAATTACGTGATTCTGGTGCCGGATCAGCAGGGGAAGGGAAGAAAATTGCAGAAAATACAGAGGAGGGTAGTAGAGATCAGTCCTGCTCCTTAGCCGCATGTCAGGGAATCAGGGACCTTCTGCAAAACCCAACCACTTTGCGGGTATTTCATGGGTACCTGACCTGGTGCAGGACTCTAACACAGGGCACTACTAATACAGGTATGGGACCTGTTTTCCAGAATGCTCGAGACCTGGGGTTTTCCGTATAACGGATCTTTCCGTAATTTGGATCTTCATACCTTAAGTCTATTAAAACATGTAAACATTAAATAAACCCAATCGGCTGGTTTTGCTTCCAATAAGGAATAATTATATCGTATTTTGGAGCAAGTACAAGATACTGTTTTATTATTACAGAGAAAAAGTTTGGATTATTTTCAAAAATTTGGATTATTTGGATAAAATGGAGTCTATGAGAGACAGCCATTCCGTAGTTTCTGGATAACAGGTTTTCCGGATAACGGAATGATGCAGTGCTTTTTTTGTGAGGATTGCCATCTTGAAAACGCAGTGTCTTTCAGCCAAGTGTTGTGGTAATCATTACATTTGCATTGCAATCAATACTCATGGAAAGTTAACGCTGTTTTTCCAACAAAAGAAATGTTGTTTGGCCTTTTTACACCCATTCACAATGCATGTGTTTGCCATTTGGCTGATCCAATGAATTTTGATGTGAGAGCATTATTGCCAGGGTGTTTTTAAAAATGTCACGCAACCCATTTGCCTTTTAAACCTTTTTGTATCTCAAACTATAAGAACAAAAAGATAAACAAAGCATAGTATCCACTTCTAATAGGGGTTACAGAATATTTATCAGAGGCTATGTGTCTCTATAAATACACACTTTTTTTGCCAGTAAGTTACAGTAGCCATTTGCATTTGCTAGCATATGATAACCTCTAGTATATACCAGGAGGATGCAGTAGAATTTTGCCTTTAGTACCTGACTGAAGCACCATGTATTGCATCGATTTCCTCCAAATAATCAACCAGAATGATTAAACTGTAAGCCTTTATGTTAACTTTTAGTATGGCTATTTCTGAGCAATATTTCAATTGGTCTTCGTTATTTATTTTTTATAGTTTTTCAATTATATGCCACCTTCTTCTTTTCAGCTTTCAAATGGGGGTCACCGACCCCATCTTAAAAACAAATGCTGTGTAAGGCTACAAAATGCATAGTTATTATAACTTTTTATTACTTATCCAATCATGTGATATAGAAGTCAATGGCTGAGGCCTCTTTATGATGTTCGAAATTAGCCTTTATGATGTTCGAGTTTTTCCCAAGGGTTTCGGCCATAAAAAGAACAATGAATGCAGCAATTTGATTGGTTGCCATGGTTTACTGCCCATGGGCAAATTTGCCCAGTGTTAATAAATGACCCTCAATCAGTTTGAGTCTTTGGGCTTGTTAACTCCAAACTCGCAGAATCAAGTTTTTTCATAAATTAGAAACAATGGCAGTCGTTAGTTCATTTGAGGTCTAAAAGACTCTAAAATTCGACCTTTCATAAATAACCCCCTAAAAATTAATCATAGGTGAACAATGCCTTTATTTTGCTTTTATTTTCTAGCTAAGAGAAAAATGACTTTTAGCCTGACAAATATTGTTTCTGGGCTGGCTGCCAATTAAATGTGGTCCAAAAGTGGTCTTGTATGACTTGCAGTCAACTGGGGATCTTCTGCTAGCCAAGTGTAGTCTGTTTGCTGAGAGGTAAAACTGGAAATAAAACAACTTGAATATTAAAAAAGTAAGTGAGGGAGGGCTTTAATAATATACTGGCTCCAAAGCAAACTTAGTTGAACATTTGGTTTGGCTCATATTCTTGCAAAGAGGTTAATTTTTTGCTTCCTTGTCTTACAGGATGGTCCCTCGAGGCTGTTTCAACAGTTTAATATCTTTTGACGTTTAGCTAATGCCAAACAATAGAATACGCATTATTTTTTAATTCCCATGTCTGAAATAGCCTGCAGGAAAGCAAAGAAATGCTGCTGTTCAGCACTTTGCAGGCCAAAGGTCTGTAAGAAATTGTAACAACTCAATTGGCAGTGCACTTCCCCTGAAGTGTTGTGGGGCTTATTATTATTAACACACATTTATAAAGCGCCAACATATGCCGTAGCACTAACAGGAAATGTTTGTCTCAATTCAGTAAGATATAACCATTATTATAAGCGTATCGGCCTGTTCAAGCTCTGTTCGCAGAGAGGGTTGAGGGACAGGGCAAACGTTGCTGGGTATCTGCATAACTCCCTATGTGTTGTGGATTACATCGATACTTTTCTAATGTCCGTAGGTTTGCTTATTCGGTGCCCTCGTTTCATAACCTTGGGTCCCCTGACATTGCTGAACTTCAACTCCCAGCATATCTGTATGCTGAATAATGCAGGAGTTGTAGTCTAGCAGCATGTAGAGACCAGAACCTACGCTGTCTCCTTTGCAGTGAAAGGGTGTTTAAATTTGCCGTGCTTTATAAATAGCTTTATTCCCCCCAACTGTTGGAAAGTGTTTAGAATCAGTGCAGATTGTGTGTTTATATTTGGAGAGGAGACGCAAGGTTAATGTATTCCGCTGATTAATAATTCCGGACGGAAGTCATCCAAGCATTTTAACAAAAACAACACTCTCAGAAAAAAAATAAATGCCAGATGTTTGGCTTCAGCTGGTACCCTGTTCGCTTGGCACACATGCCTCTTAAAATACTAGTCATACGCTGTTATTAAAATTATTATCAAGTTGACTTTGGCATTCATCAATTAATCTTGGTATTAGGAGGTTTCTTAGCTGTTTCTGTGCAGGCAAAGCAGGCTGTTAGCAGTTGACAAACACTATCTAGAATGTATTTTGCTCCTTTTTTCTGACATACGTACACCGTCTAGTGTGCAGATCTATCAAGAATCTAATTTTGAATTCATTTTTAAATTAATAAATTTGATAAAAATTTTTGATTGGGGGGTTATTTATTAAAAAAAATCGAATCTCTTAAACTCGGATGAATTTTACCGACCCGAAAACTAGAATCAAATCTGATTCGAATTCGACCAATGTTGAATCGCATTTTTCCTCTGAAAAAAACTCGAATGTCAGGAAGGCTACAGACATCTTCAAATTGGTCACTGGAACTCTCCCATTGACTGAAACGTGAATTTGGCAGGTTTTAGGTGGCGAATAGTAAAATTTTAATTCTTAAAGTGCCAGAGTTTGATAAATTTCGAAAATAAAATTTCATTTTTTTTTAGATTCTAATCTAGTTTGGATAATTCACTAGTCGAATTTGACAGTGTAGACCATGAAAAAAAAAATGTGAAAATTCGAATTTGCATTTTCGATTCAATCCTTAATAAATCTGCCCCTAAATTACCACACAACTTGGCCATACAGGCCCAGATGTTCAGGAGGCATAGTTGAAATTGGCTAATCAGACCAACCAAATGTGTGCACTTTATATACAGGTATATACAGGTATGGGATCTGTTAACCCAGAATGTTCTGAATTATGGGAAGGCCTTTTCCCACAGACTCAATTTTCATCAAATAATTCTAATTTTAAAAAATGAATTCTTTATTCTCTGTAATAATAAAACAGTAACTTGTACTTGACCCAAACTAAGATATACTTAATCCTTATTAGAGGCAAAACCATTATATTGGGTTTGCTTTATCTGTAATTTTTTTAGCTGATCTAAAGTATGGCGATCCAGATTACGGAAAGACCCCTTTCAGGTCCTGAGCATTCTGGATAACGGCTTACATACCTGTATGTGATATACTGTATGTACGGGAGCTGTTATCCATAATGTTTGGGACTTGGGGTTTTCCAGATAAGTTTTCCATAATTTGGATTTCCATATCTTAAATCTACTAAAAAAAACCTTGTGATGCACAATAAAAGATAAAATATCTGGAGTACAGATCCATCTTGCTACTGTATACATATAATTAACCAAGCACCCAAAATTGAATCTATTGGACTGAGTGTGAATACTTTGGACTTTTTTAGATAGATAGATAGATAGATATAGATACTGAGAGATAATATGATATGTATGCTCCAAGGAAGAATTTGTGCAGCATCAGAATCTAAACACCCTCTGTGCCTTCTTAGCTACAGTACTGCATATGCTGAATCAGATTTTGAGCGTGAAAGCAGCAGAGCAAGTGAGGCAGAGGAAGAGGATGAAGTAAGCTGTGACACTATACGGACCATGCGCAGGGACTCGGTGGACCTGGTCACAGATGATGATGAAGCCACAACCATCGCCACTGACCCTGTAGATGAGGAGCTGACACTATTGCTACAGAAATCTGATGAACTACATTCTGGAAGCACTGAGCAGCAAAGGGAAGGGTTCCAACTCTTGCTTAATAATAAATTGCTGGTATGTATATATATTTTTTAATTAATTTCTTTTTTGTTTTACAATTCTCTTGGTACAGTGGTTAAACTGGTCTTGCTCGTGACAGACCAATTCTTGCTTGCCAAAAAGTTTGCTAGGCCATAATTAATGAAAGACGGGAACAATAAAATCTTTCCTTACTCCACTTGCAGATGACTTTAAAGAGAAAGCACACATTAAATATTTTTTTTTTTTTTTTTAAAGGAAACAGTTCAGTATAAAAATAAAAACTGGGTAAATAGATAGGATGTGCAAAATTAAAAATGTTTTCAATATAGTTAGTTAGCCAAAAATGTGACTGGATGTCTAACATAACAACACAACTTCCTGCTTTGCAGCTCTGTAACTCTGAGTTAGTCGGCGACTTTAAGGAGGGCCACATGGGACATAACAGTATAGTCAGTTTGCAATAGATTCTCGACATGCAGCTCAAATTCAAAAGCAACAGTTATGACCCCTGTGCCCCCCTCTAATCACTGATTGGTTACTGCCTGGAAACCAAGAGAGCTGCAAACCAGGATGTTGTGTTCTGTTATGTTAGACATCCAGTTACTCCAGCCTTTATACATTACATGTTTCACTAACTAACTATATTGAAAACATTTTTAATTTTGCACATCCTATCTATTACCCAGTTTTTATACTAAACAATTCCTTTAACCATTTGCCTTTCTTTCATACAATTCCTTTAACTAGTTGCCTTTCTTTCTTGCCTCTTTCAAGTTTGGAATGTTACAGTGTTGACTGGTACAAACCTGCTTGCAGAAATCCACCCAAGTCAACCAACAAGCTCCCAGTGCTTTTTTGCACCATTATAGTGCAAGCTATGTCTTTTTCTGTGGGATATTCTACAGAGAGGCAGAATTAGCCAGTCCTACACAAATACTCATTCTTCTGTTGGGCTGTCTGGTCTGTAGCCATTACACCAAAATCATCAGTTCATTGGTTCTTTCCATGGATAGGCATTTTTCGCTGTCAAATAGTTGCCGTCTCTACTAACGTTTTAATATGTTAATAGGTAATTATTTGTAGTTTGGATACTATTGTCCTTTCTTATAGGAGGGAAAGATCTCTGTATGACTTTTAAGGCAAGATACTGAACAGTCATGGGCTTATGTAATGATGGACTTTAGAAAGATTTCTATTTTTTTTCTTAACCAGAAGAACAGCAGCCTCTTTCTTTCTCTTAACAACTTCCTTGACTTCTTGGTGGTCAGAATGATTAGAAAATGACCAGCAGGTGGCGGTGTTGTAACAAAATTCATTCACGTTAACAGTACGTTTCCCTTAATATCTTGGAATTAAAAAAAAATGATGAATGTACATTGCAAAAGTTCTTAGAATAGCACCCTTATCAATTTTACATTTACTCATCCTTTAAGATGAACTTTTAAAGGGCTTCCTGACTTCCCCATCCTTAGCTTGGTGAACTAACCTGGAATTAGTCATCTGTCTTGATATTTTACTAGTCTAATGGATTCAAGAAGTTGCAGCATGCCCTGTCTGATGTAGCAAGACCTTCAATATGCTTTTGTCTGTTGCTTTGTTATTACATACTTTATGTGCCTGGTTCAAAACCAAGAAAAGCATTACTAAATAATGCAAAGGTGCCACCAACAGGTCCTGATATCCTTGGTAATTAATTTCTTTGAGAACGATTGCATTCCTAGGTCTGCTGATGCCACCCCCAATATGTACCTCTTTTGAGCTTTGAGTAGGGCAAGGGTGCAGGGCAAAGTTTGTGATTTTTTTATGTATGTTGCTATGAATTGGAAGCCTTGTTACACCAGAGGTAAGTAGTCAACGTTCACAAATGCCTGTCTGGTCTGTTTGTAATACAGATTTGTTATTATACAATTCAATGATTTTTTTTTTCAATTCAAGTATGGAGACCATCAAGAGTTTCTTTGGCATTTGGCACGGTCATACAGCGATATGTGCACCATTGCAGAAGATGCGCAAGAAAAGAAATCCTTCGCCAGTGAAGGTAAATAAAATACTACTTATTTACCTTATTTATTTAAGGAAGTCGCTGAATGCAATGTGTTTGGGAACTTAGAAACCATTCTGTCAAAATATATATATATATATATATATATATATATATATATATATATATATATATATATATATATATATATATATATATATATATATATAATACTTGTCCTTTAGAGTTTTGTTCTGGAAGAGGATTGTTCTTAAAAGAGGATTGTCTGCTAAAGATAAATGTAGTCCAAATTGCTGATTGCAAGTTGGGGTGCTTTAGGGGTTGTCATTTAAGTAGAACATTTTGTAGTCTCATGTATAATAAAAATGTTTCATGTTTGTTAGGGAAAGATACACAGGCACATGGAATCACTTAACCAGAGACATTTGCCAGGTTCGGGCCAGTGAGAAGTTTATCAGGAAACATGAGGCATGGCATAGATACATTATTGCTCCCTACACGCAGGGCTCAGTCTCTCTAAGACATATTTTTCATATAATCTGGTTGAAGTTTTGTCTTGCTGTGTATTTTATTGTAATAAAGGCAAACAATAGAAAAAGAACAATTGAACTGCATTTTGAGTCATACCCTCAGCTTTAATCCATTTGCAGCAAAGTAGGAACCCAGTTCAATTCACTAGGTACAACTGTATCTCACCTTAGAGGAAGGTATTGTTCATCCCACGGGTTACTCTGTGTTAGTATCCCAAATGATAAATCAAGGAAATTTGTATCTTTGTGGGATAAATCCAGGCAGTCAATTGAAGCTGCAAAATTGACTGCCTGGATTTATCCCACAAATATACAAATTAGGAACCCGATTCATTTGAATTTCTTTTTATTTATTTAAAACAGGAGTGCCCATACTTTTCTAATGTGAGGTCTACTTTTAGTGATGTCTCATTATGATCTATATGCATAATATCATTGTTAGCATTCTCTTCCAAGGAAAATATTACTTAAATATTGTATTGATTTAAGAGCATTTATATTGCTATATTTAAAAAGCAACCATTTCTTATGTGACCGTAACATAATAAATATCTGAATGAAAAGCATGAAACAGGAGAGTGATATAGACAAGCGGTTTGTTGACATTGTCTTGAGATCTACTGATCACCAGCTAAAGGTCTACTGGTAGATCCCGATCTACCTTTTGGACACCCCTGATTTAAAAAAAAATGTCAAAACACTGGTACCCACGTGATTGCATACTTTGTCTGTTAGGTTTTTAGTAGCCAAATCACCAGAAATCATCATCCATTCTCTCTTTGAGAGTTGCCTTAAACTACTACTAGGTAATTGTAATGTAACATCAATTGAACAGGCACTGGGGTGTTTCTTATAGAAGGTAGTGGTCATGGATTTCAGGATGTTTGGCCTCAGGCATCAGGCTTGGGATCCCTTATGTGGAAATCCATTAATAAGGAAGCTCTGAAATACAGGAAGGCCATCTCCAGTAGAGCCCATTTTAAGCAAATCGGATTGTTAAGCATTCTTTCCTTTTTCTCTGTAATATACTTTATGGTAACTTAGTTGCTTGAATCCATGTTGGTGACAATATTGTTGGGTTTCTTTAATGTTTGAATGATTGTTAGCACATTTAATATATCGTGATCCAAATTACAGAAAGAACCTTTATCTAGAAAAAAACTGGTCCCATGCATTCCGGATAATAGATCCCATAACTGTGATAAAACACAATTTAATGCATGCAAAGTGCTCAAAACCAGTAGCCTATTGGCCTGTGCAGATTTTGATTGGCACAGTTGAAAGCAATGGTATTTGCCATGTATGTGGCAGGCTACCACAACATCACATCAGCAGACATTGCAGCAAGACACAGGTCAAGCTTAACCTGAACTAGGGATCCCATTCTTTTATATATATATATATATATTTACCAGTTGGATGAAAGACACCGTTTGAGTTTGTTCAGATGATGTTGTACATTGGCTTTAGCTCCTAGTACAGTACCTTCAAGGCAGAAAAAAAGCATGTGCTTGGGACTAATAACAGCATATCTGGTTTATCTGCAGGGAAAGAAGAGGCAGACGCTGCTCTTCAGAAAGGAGACCAAAATGCTGAATGCCACAAATGGTACGTATCAATTTCCTACGGTTCAAGGTCATCTGCGACTCTTCATCCCACCACAGACATTGTACAGCACTAGCCGTGCACTGCCCACACACTTCTTGAAAAAGCCTCATCTGTTCTTGCTCTCCCAACAGATGTCATTGTTTTCTTTTGCAAGGAGTGTGTGCTTGGGTAACAGACAGCTCATCCAGATAAGGGTGTTTTGTTATGTGACTCGGCCAGCTAATTAGGTGCTCTGGCAATTTTGACAGGATGCCTGTAACTTGTAAAACGGAGTCAGAAAATTTCTTGGATTCTGTTTTTTTTTTTTTCATCTCTGCTATTTCAATGCATTCTATTGCTGGCAGTCAATGGAGAGCTATGTACTGCCATTCCTTGCTAAGTTTCATATTCTACCCTGAATATTGTTCCATGTTATTGCTATGTAACAGGATCAGGCGTTACTAGATGCGATTTCACACCATGCTTCGGCTGTTCTGTAGTATGTTCTGTAGTAGACTCAATTATTGAGAATGCATTTGTTTTTTTTGGGGGGGTTGGTAAAATTCCAGAGATTTGCCAAAATAAATTTAGTCAATGTTCTTTATGTATCTTTATTGCTCTGTCCTGATCAAGAGGCTTAAGGTGGCCATAGATGCAAAGATCCGCTCGTTTGGCGATGTTGCCAAACGAGCGGATCTTTCCCCGATATGCCATTAACAGGCATGGCTATATCGGGGGTAATCTGATTGTTCGGCTGTACAGCCGAACGATCAGATTACGATGTGCCTTGAGCTCCGGCGGGATCGGTCGGGTCAAAATCAAACCTGACCGATCGACCAAACGACCGATCTCCGCCGGATGAAAGAAGTCGGCACATGCCACACACGATCCGAAAATCGTATGAATCCTCGATTCGTACGATCGGATCTGTGTGTCTATGGCCACCTTTACCCATTACACACTGTCGTAGCTGCTAACCTGTTGCGAGCGATCTGATGCATGCAGACATGGAGATGAGAACTCATTCTATGAGCGCTCCCCCGGTGGGCTTTCTCTCAAACAGCTGGAGACAATCCTTCACCACTAGTGTGACTCGTATGCCTTAATTTCACACAGGGGGGAATTTTGCAAAGTTTTAGGACTATATACAGTTTTATCTTGTTTGGTGAAAGCAAAGGTTTTGGGCACCCCTGGCCAAACGACATTTAATTTTGTAAGTGAAAAATAGGAATCAGCATGTTAAAAAAAAAAAACAACAACATACAGCATCTGTAAGTATAAAATATAAAACCTAATTTTTATGGAATGCTTAAGTAATAAATACACATTGCATTTTGTGCCTTTTTTGCAAATTGTACTTTTTGTATATGAGCCCTAAAAGCACTTGCTGGAGTTAGATAAGAGACAATAATAAAAAACGGTAGAATCCCTCCCAGATTCAGAACACTACTGAACAAATGCACTCACAAGCGCTATTTATTTTTTTTCATCTCTTTAGGACTCTTCTTTCTATGGTTTTAATTACCCCAATTCCCTTCAGTGTCCAGCTGCAGTCATGGGATGTTTTTTTTATTACATCTGACAGCCCTTTATATATCTGAGCACGGATATGATCACTAAAATAATACTCTACTTTTTTTTAAACAAATTTAGCACAGTAGGCCCCTATCCCTTATCAGGTTAAAGGGAATGTTCACCTTTATGTTACCTTTTAGCATATGGTACATGGATGCATTTGAGGCAACTTTTCAGTTGGACTTCATGTATTTTGTATAGTTTTTTATTTATTAGAATTACTAGGCTGCCTGTTTTATGTCTGCAATTGAAAATGCTATCTGCTCGTTGAGAGTCACTGACCCCGACTTTGAAAACTGTTGTCAACATCATACTAAAGGATCGTTGTAAAAGTTAAAAGGGAAATTTCGTGCCAAAAAAGACTTTCTCACACAGATTTTTTTGATGTTCATCAGTTTTCTCCTGTTCTGTCATCTGAACAACTGGTGGGGGGAGCTCAGAGGAGCTGAGATAATTCTGTCCAATGATGCACACTACTATTTCATTCATGGAAGCATTCTGTTACTGGACTTCTTGAGCTTGGTTAATACATTCATTTCATTTGGGAATGTTGGGCAGCTCAATTCTGCAGTTTTCTAATTTGAAATTCGAAATTCGAAAATGTTATTAGCTTGCTAGGGCTCACTGACCCTGAGAAAGACGAAATAAAGGGTTAAGCTGGCCATAGACGCAAAGATCAGATCGTACGAATCGGGGATTGGACCGTGTCCCAACATTTTTTCGGCCGGCGGAGATCGGTCGATCCGATAGGTTCAAAGATTTCTGTCGGCTGCCGATAATTTCTCTGCATGTATTGCCGATCGTACGATTTTCAGAGGGAGACTGTCAATAACTTAACTTTCGTACGATTGCTGTCAGGGGCAGAACATCGGCTGATCTGTTCTTTTGTACTTTATTTGATCTGAATGGTCAATGGCAGGTCGGGAAATGGGGAAGTCCAAACGTACGATGATTCGTACGATCGGATCTTTGCGTCTTTGGCCAGCATTAGAGAGCTTTGACAGAGATGTTCTCTCCTGGCTTGCATGTTTTTTTTCTTTGAGAACCCCGGTTTCCTGCAACACTCCAAAAATATACAGGCAGGTTAATTAGTTGCTGATAAAGTTATCTATAGTGTATGTGGTAGGGACCTTAGAGTGGGGCAGAGGCTGATGTAAATGATGTGTAATCTCTAAAGAAATGAGGACTATGCTACCACTATGTAAATAAAAGATAATAAGCTGCCACAGAACTTACAGTAATTGGTTATTTTTGATAACCACATTGCTTCAAAGTGTTGCTACATAAGTATGCAAAGGTGCAAGTCCTTCCACTAAAGTTAAAGAGGCATCTGGAAGAAACAGAAACTGTGTTAAAAGTCTGGCACATTTCTAGAAAACCAGTAACAAGAATCTGCTGCTTAAATGGCTCCGTGCAAACCTTCTGTGTCCTTGTTAAAATGTCACTCATCAATCCCCCTTCGCCTCGGAGCAGATGCAGCTCTTAAGGAAAAGGGAACCCACCTCCCCAGCATCACCTCCCAGCAGATGCTGCTCTTAAGGAAAAGTGTCTCCCACCTCCCCTGTAGTTTATAAAGAGGCACAAATTTATTGCTTGTCTCACAGCAGCATTCCGTGGTACAATCCACTCCAAAGTGCAGCATTTAATAATATAAACTTTATTCAAAGCGCGCCCTGTAACCCGTGTAATAGTGTTTCCATCTGGAAGCACAACACATATTTTTTTCATTCCTCTTTGTCTTTGTAATGCAGAGCAGGCTTGACTGGGGTTACTGTGGTTACCCCTACTTAATAAATTGACAATATTAGAATGCAGGCTACTTTTTCTTTGTCCATTCAATAAGGGCTACATTATAATCCCTCTCCCAAGTAGCCCATAGTAACCAGATATTTGCTTTCAACAAAACAGATACAAGCAACCTTCAGCCTTGTTGATGTTTAACTACACCTCTGAGAACTCCACCAACAGCCTAAGGAAATTCATGATCGCTCCAGGGTTTGAGCATCCATGCTGCTTGTTAGGGGCCCAAACATAGACTGATGATTGTGTAGTTGCGATGATTATTACACATTTGAAACCGATGGCATTTGAGTCACTTTTAGTGGATTACATGCTTTGTAACTGGATTCCATCAACTTATAGATGAGCCCAGTTATATCTTTACCAATATTTCAAATTCTACTCCTCATTAAATATGGCCATAGGTTACATGAAGGAGAAGAAAAGAAAAAAGTTTGACCCATATATTTGACAAAGCTTGGGTATAGTGAGTGAAACACACGTCAGGTGCCGATAGTTTTTAGTTTATTAGGCAGGGTGATGGGAATACATTGGAAGGGTGGATGCGGGCAGTTCTTGTGTCGTTTTGGGGCTGAACTCTGCAGAAACGGTTGCAGGCAGGACCCCGTTAATTCCGGGAATGACATCTGAGATGTCTTTACTATCTTAGGTAGGCCCAGACTGGTAATCTGTGGGTTCTGGCAAATGCCAGAGGGGCTGCTGTAAGGTCCCATAGACAGTCACTATTTAGTGGGCCGGTGGAGGACTATTTGGGCCTCTGTGTACTTGAAATGCCAGGGCCTAGTATGACTCCCAGTTCGGACCTGAGATTAGGTAACGGTATGAGTGGAATAGAGGGCCAGCTTTCAGACACTCACGTGTCGCTCGCATTAGGGAACGGTGCGAGTGTCATATAGTGCTGCATTTTGTTGCTTAAGAGATCAACCAGACATTAGCAGCACTGATTCATATACGGCTCCGTATGTGCAGAGGACTGGGTTCTGTCTCTGTTCATGTTTGCGACCTCAGCTCCCTGACACTAATGTACAACTAATAGGGTCTGATTCCTATAACATCTGTATATTCCCAATACCGCAATAATTACCCAAAACCCCAGAATAAAGGATATGCAGTTTTGTGACTTGAGAACAGTCACTTATTGGTGTTTTAATCCTCTGAAATCCATCAATAAGCTGGTGACCTTTGAGTCGAATTCAGCTTTACTCTCCTAATGGTATTTTAACTTTGCTGTTTTCTAGACACTCTATACTATTTTTTTCCTTGATAATTAAAGGTAACATTTTAATAGTATTCGCATGGTGGGAACCGTTGACTGATACAGTGGGGGGTGCAAATATATGGGTCAAACTTTTTTCTTTTTTTTTCTCCTTCATGTTACCTATATAGCCATTGACCCTGCACACAACTTTTTTGTTTTTCATATTCCATCTAATAGAGGGTGCTACCATCTGTTTTCTGCATATATACACTTAATATGGCCATACACATGCCGTTGTAAAGGAGCATCTCCAAGTGAAGGAAATGGGGCTTGGCAACCAGACCAGGTTCACTTGGGAGGGGGGAGCAGCAGTTTAATGTACATTTAAAGGCATCCCTAGAAACCATTTGGAGAAGCGCTTAGTGAATCGGCTTTGAGCAGACTATTCATATTGTATACATTGGACCTTAGTCTGTTATCTCAAGGGCAATCTTTTAAGCTTACCAGCCATCGGGTCAAATGGATGGAAGGATGTTGGCCAAGTATCAGAGATTCATTGGTTATCTAAATGGAACTTAAATGGATCTGTGACTTGTCTCACTACCCATAGTGCTATAAATACCCAGATGGTCAGGTACTGAGGTCATGATCGGCCAAATGGCCATACCAAATCTGTGCATGTACAGGAAAATGATTGGCTTCTCTGTGAGTCCAGGCTAGGGCCTGTCGGGACCAAAATCAGCCTGTTGAAAGCCGCAGCTGATCTCAGCCCCTACCATGAGCAGTATCCTCCTCCTTCATTTATGTCCGGAACCCTTGTGTCAGCTCCTGAGTGAACACACTTGGCGGATTTCAACGCCAAATGCAAAGTCTCATGTTCCTTCATTCACGTCGGGAACCCTTGTGTCGGCTTTGGAGTAAACACACCCGGTGGATTTCAGCACCAAATGCAAAGTCTCATCGCTGGAATCTGCTGAGTGTATTCGCTCCGGAGCCGAAACAAGGGTTCTGGGCGCAAATGAAGAAGGAGAAAACTGCTCAAGGTAGGGGCAAAATCGACCTGCAGATTTCAGGAGGCTGATTTCGGCCCCGTTGTTCTTAGCCTTATTGTGTGCTGCTGATGGAAATGGTTGTCCTTGTGTTTATTTTTGATGCTTAATCAGATACTGGTCTGCTTACTTCCTGTGGTTTTCCTACAGAGAAACACTTGTGGTCTAGTGTCTCCTTAATTGCTACTTCTATAACCTTCTGTTCATTTTTTTTTTTTTGTTCTCATAATCATCAAGGTCAACAGAACTGGGGAAAAGTTACATAATTGACTCCAGCACTTAACAATCTGCAATACATTTCACTGCAAAGTACTTGCAAGGCACAATTTAGAATCTAAGCTCGTTAACATACTAGTGGAATTAGGTGTTGTTTCTGTAATGTGGTTTCTAAATACTCTGGTAGGACTGAAGACTGCATACTGTCCCAGCCAACAGCACCAGATGCTGTTACTTATTTCTCTTGGCTTTGGTCCTGTTTGTTAAAACCATACGGGAAGTGCATTGTCACCAACTGCAATCCAAAGAGTATGTCTTCAGCACAACTTTGACTCATTTTTGTTTTTTCTCTTTAACCCTTTTCTTTTTGACAGGGAAAATAGGGCCACATTAAGGTTGGTTTGAATTTTGTATAAAATTAAAGGAAAATGAATAAAAGTAGACACGTTCTTGATCAATCCCTTTTACACCAGGTCTCTTTTTTTAGATTGTTGTGAGGAACCAGAGCACTGATTGTAGGTCAAAGGAAATCCATTGCCCTGAAGTTTAACATGTAGAGAGCCATTGATATGGCATTTGCAAGGTTGCCAGAGAGAGCAGCATTTTAGTCAATAGTGATAATTTTCCACTGTTACCATTGACTTCTGGTTCAAAAATAAGAACGGCCTACAAGAGATTAATCTTGAAATATGACAGAGCATAAAGTAAGATGGGATCTTCTAAAGCTTTATATCCTGCCAGTCAACTTTTGTTTTTTCATTGGCACATTTTGGTTACCATCAGGATGACAAAGAGACCCTAAGTATGTTTCAGTTTAGAGATTGGAAATCAGACCCAGAGTTAAGTGTAAATATTAGCACAGTAATGTCCTTTTATGCACTCAGTCCATATGTGGAATCTTTAGCTCCATAAACACTCACCAGTTATGAGCTGCAGCCTCTCAGGTCTTGTGTAGATACATATTCCGCTAGATCCTGCAGTCTCTTATGGCTGTGACCAAGTCTAGTTTCCAAAGTAGCCGTGAGGCAGGGACATTGATTCTAGAACCTCCTGCGTATACTAACCGTGTTGATTACGTAAATGGCAAGATTTCTTGTTTTAAGAAATAGTGCCATGAATCTGCTAGACATTTGAGGGTCTACCATAGATATGATCCACTGGCCTCTTTTTCTTCCAAGCTGAGGAATTTCCAGGTGAGCAGGAACATCGTATCCCTCATATTAGTTAATGAGACGGTGGGCATGTTTGAGCCAAAGGCAAGTACTTACACACAGGCACTTCATTGATGTTGATGAATGGCGGATACAGTAGCACCAGGGCTGGAGAGCAGCGAACGCCAACATCATGAGAAGCTGGGGTGCTGTTACAGGACATTATAAGGCTATGGAAGTTTGCTTATTTCAAAAGATGTGTCTTCAGTTACCTTAAGTAAAGTGGAATATGTATAGCAAAATCTTTTTATACGGGATAAGAGAAAAAAAACATGCCCAAGTCAATGCCCTTATTTACGACCCATGTAAAATCAATGATGAGGGTGATTTTTAATATTCCCTTTGACAAATCTAAAGGAAAAATAAATTTAAAAAAATGTAGTTGTGGTGCTTTCATTCCACATTCAATTGTAACTGGGACGTACATGTTCAACAAAAGATTAGTGATGGTATGTGGCACCCCCCATCCATCAGTGGCCTAATATACACAAATGTTTATTCATCAACACATCTGTATTTGTTCATATCACTTGGAGCGGCCATGAGTGCACTAAGAGGTAACCTCTTCCATTGCCCATGTTATCTAGTAATATCAAGACATCCAAATCAAGAAATTTGGTTAACTGCTTGCATAGCTAATTGAAACCTATCTATCTATGAATCATCTATTCCTTCAACTCCCAGGGGAGTATAGGGCATCTGTGAAGACTCTCCATTCAGATCTATTTGTTGCTATTCTCTTGATCTCATTCCATGTTTTTCCCATCTTTATCATTTCTTCTTTCACTGATCTTCTCCATTTTGGAGACCATCCCTCCTCTATCTATGAATAGTATCCCTTTAACATCTATGTAATTGCTTGACATACTTGATGGCACTTACGCACTTCTATTCTTCCTTGACTGTGGGAGGCCTATCGAATTCTTTCATCTGTGGGCTTCCCGTGGTTTTTTTTTTCCTCTCTTTGCTATCATTTATTTTCCTTTGGTAGCCCACCTGCTGTACAAGTCCCTTGCTTCCACAAAAGTGTTACAGGTCATACGAAGGAAAAGACCAGTCCCATTAATAGCTAAAGCTCGGAAGTCAGTAGTCACACTAGCTGGATGGGAGAGGCTTATATGACTTAAAAAGCAGTCTTGTATTTATCTAGCTTTTACTGAGGTCATTTTCCTCTTGGCTGTTATCCAGCTATTTCCTTGATTTCAATCTAGGTTATGAAACATGTTTACCCTGCACAAGAATTCTACTATATAACGTCATTTCAGTAGACTAAGGGGCAGATTTATCAAGGGTCAAACAGAAAATTCAAATTAGAATTTTTTGGTCAAAACTCACAAATTGAAATTGTGAATAATCCAAACTCGATTCAAATTCAAAATTCAAGATTTATCAAACCTTTACCCTGGGAATAATTTGAATTTGACTGTTTGCCAACTAAAACCTACCGAGTTCATCTATAAGTAAAATGGGAGAGGTCTAGTGAACCATTTGAAGATGTTAATAGCCCTCCTGACATCTTAAGTTTTTTCAGAGAAAATTAGATTTTTCGGGTCGGTAACATTCATTTGAGTTTTAGATATTCAATTTTTTTTAAATAACCTCCCAATCGAATTTCGAGTATATTTGGATTTATTAGAGTAAAAAAAAAAAAATTTACATGAATTTGAAATTTGCCCAAAGCATTACTGCAGCACATGATACATTGCTATGAATGCGCTCCATCTTCGATCAGGGTGCAGAATTTTTGCTTTCCCATTAAGTACGATGCACAGCCACAAATACCTCAGCATCAAACATAGAAATACTGAGATAACGGTGTAGGGTTTTTTTAAACTGGTCCATTGTTTGGTAAAACACAAACAGAAATAGAAAGAGCACAGAAACTTGATAAAAAAATGAGTGTGATACATTTTGGACCCCTTCAGGCCCAGTCAGCAGCCTGTTAGCCTTTTTATATGGGCCTTCCAATTGATCTTGCATAAAATTGTCCAGATATCTATTGGGCAGGTTTGAAAATCCACATTAATGCCCGATGGGTTTTGCTAGGCCCTGCAGTATCCTCCAATCATTTGCCACCAGGCCGGTGATCAGATTATCCTGATTTACCACAGTGGGTGAGTGGCCAAATCGCTCTAATATCTGCTTTCGGATATTGAGCTGTATCTTACCAACCTATGACCGAGTTGTATGGACAGATTGCACAAATATCCGAGGTATTGCCCCTTGACTGTGGTCCCAAGGCATTATATATGAGTGGGATCATAACTAAAATTACAAAACATAGCTTTATTACTGGTGTCCAACAGCATTTTACTGTTTGCTAAAGCTTTCTAATATGTGTTTGTGAATATTCCCAGTTGAGATGCCAAGTAGGATTTATGTGGTCTTTTATGTATTAAACTTTCTGCTTGCCCAATTTGTAGACTTGAAATGATGTAGTCTTTTACCCACCCAGCTCTTAGCTTTAAATTTAATCTAATTGAAACCTTTAAAATGCTTACATTTTGAAGTGTTTAAGCATTTGAAATAGAATAAACCTTTGAATGCCTTTTGTGAGTCAACAGTCCATATCTTCTAGTCCTTCCTTCTGCCCTGTGGAGAGGGGAAATAAATATGGCCTGTTATTCCTCTCTGAAGTTCTTCTGACTCCACATGGTGTGGATCTGAATATTTGTTCAGCTGCCTGAGGCCGTGAGAAACATCCATATCATCATTGTCGGTTCCGTGCATCTTCCTTATTGCTACACAAGACACTATACACTAAGCAGAAGGGAAAATAACCCTTCACAGCAGGAAACACCAAGTCAAATAATGTAAACCTTATTGCAGCTAATGAAGTAGATTACATCTTTACTCACCAAAACTATTAACGTTCTATTTTCATTTCATTCATTGGGTTGTGTATCTAAACGTCTACAAGCTGATTAGAAACTGGATCCCCAGAGGGTTTGCTAATATGTATGCTTGGCCCATAGTATTTCACAGGGGCCTTCTCAACAGGAAATTGTTTTTTTTTATCCCCCCGTCCTAAAATATAATAATTAAAGAATTGGTTAAGAAGAAATCGACTATATATACAGGATTAATGTCCCCAAAATACGTTAGGGCTCTGTTAGACATCTTTAATATGGTATCCGTTTGGCCACTGAACGCTTTGTGCATTGGTTATTATTCATTGTTTTTTTGAATATGCTAAAAAGCATTTTATCATAAGACTGTTGGTCATTTGTAATTACAAGATTACATTTCCCTATACAGACACGAGGTTCAGTTATTGGAAACCAAGCTTTATACCATTCCTGTACTGATGTTCTCAGTTGACCTGTGCCAAAATAAAGAGCTGAATCTCTAGGTACAATTTTACAGTTTGTTAACATGATTAGGGTCTTATGGTATCACATTGTACAGCTCTACTGACTCCAGTGCTTTACTGATATGTGGAAAATGGTTCACTCTTTCTCAATTGAAGTGAGTGCCAAGCCGCATGATGGCTACCAGAATGGTTACTGCCTGTTGTCCTTCAGCAACAGCTGGAGAACCTCAACTGCAGACCAGATTATTGCTCTTTAATAAAAGCAGAAAGTCTATTTTGTATCACTGATTTATTCTAAATGTTTTAACATTTTTTTTTAATATGTTGTCTATTCACTTATACTGGGAACTCTAGACTCACAGCTGTTCCCCATCTATTATTAAGTTCTTTATAAAGGAATCTAGTTGCCCAAAATAGCTCTTGTCCCAGCAGAGCTTTTCTAATATCATTATATTTGGTGGTAAAGCATTTCAGCTAGGGATGCACCAAATCTAGGATTCTGTCTTTTTCAGCAGGATTTGGATTTAGCTGAATCCAAGTGCCTGGCCAAACCAAATCCAAAAAAATCATCTCTCAGTAAAAAGGGTTAGTGGGTTCTGATTTGGTTGGGGGGTTCGTCGGAATCTTTCATGAAGGGTTTGGGGTTTGGCCATATCCTAAAATAGTATTTGGTGCATACCGAATTTCAACTGATAAAACAGATCTGAGGCTTGGCTGGTTCTCCCAACTGTCCTAATACAATGACACACACTTTCACATTCTGTATTTAATAGCTGTGGAGTTTTTTTTATAACTAACAATGTTAATCCCCCAAATTCTCTTTTAGTATATTATTTTCATTAGAATGTCTCCCAGGACCACTTCCTAATTTATAGCATATCCGTTGCCATAGGATAACTTGAGGAATTTTTCTTTCGTCTTCCTCCTATATATTTTTGTTGGTTCTCAAGTCCCTAGCTTGAAACAGATTCCTATTTCATTAACTGGTTTCTTTTATGTCTTATAAAAGACTACTGCCTATAAGTTGACTGATAAAATGAACTGTAATAAAATGAGGGGGTGGAATACCCATTCTGATAAAGGTTTTTGTATCTACATCTGTTTGTACAGGTTATGAGTATATTTATGGAGTTGTTTATGATTACCAAGGCCTTTATGTTTCTTTTTCTGTATCAAACTAGCCACAACTTAATTTTCTGCTATACTATACTATCATGGGTGCTGTATCTCAGCCCCACTAGGTTTCTGTAAGGCTAATGGTACTATGTTCATTTTATGGATTTCTGTCCAAATAACTCCCCATAATAACTGGAATACATTAGGCTCAGCAGAAGTTTTGGCCTTAAACAACATTAATCGTGTTTTGTTGCTGCTTGTAATTAAATCACATTTACCAAGAAATGAGCAGCCACAACCTCTGTTGATGAAGCGATGCACCTCCCTCACTAAAGGATTTGTTCCAGAAATGTATGGCTGCAGCCTTCCCAACGAGATATTGGTTATGTTAATTACTTCAGCAATAATACTACATACGGCTAGTTTAAGGAAAGTTATATTGCTAATGTGCAAGTTGCATCTCTTTGATAAAATATTTTTGTCACACACATTAGTACTATTCCTTTCTGCTGAGCAAGAATATGGATAAGGTTTTTCCTAACTGGCCTTCAGCTGTGCTCCCAAATCCACTAGGTTGAACCATGCAGGGTGCCTGCTCCACAATTTGCAAGCCAATGTTCTAAAAGCACTTGTAAATTAACATTGCTGGATTCTGTTGTATCACAATCTGGGTTGAGTAGTTTTGACCTATCAAATATTTTAGCTACATCCTCGATTTGTGTATTAGATTTGTTTTTTTTCTATTTTCTGAATTCTTTCATGAACCCATGGGCCTCTAATGCCATCTACCAAAGGCAGTATTATCAGTAACACAAGGAAGAAGGATGTTGGCCAGAAGCACAGAGTTAAGAGTGTAGGTTATATTGGTTCCCTTGCAAGCAACCTGGTTATGGCCCCTGTATGTTTAGATACCTGGTCCATTGCACATCCTCCTGTTTCAAGTTTTGTTTGGTGCTTGACTTGACAAACTGTCTACAAATACTGCAAGTGCACTGTATGGTGTCTTTACACTGTCGACTTTATGGATTCACCTTATTCAGGCCTTATGTAGTTGGTGGGATATCTGGATGTGATCCTCAAAAGCAGTGATTCCCAACCAGTGCCTCATGGACAACATGTTGCTCACCCAACCCCTTGGATGTTGCTCCCAGTGGTCTCAAAGCAGGTGTTTTTTTTTAATTCCTGGTTTGAAAGCAAGTTTTGGTTGCATAAAAACCAGGTGTACTGCCAAACAGAACCCCCTGTAGGTTGTCAGTCAACATATGGTCTACTCAACGGCCAATGATAGTTCTTATTTTGCACCACCCATGAACATGTTTCATGCTTGCGGTGCTCCCCAACTCTTTTTTAAATCTGAATGTGGCTCATGGGTAAAAAAAAGGTTGGGGACATCTGTTCTAAAGCATTTTCTGGTTCCTAAGATTCCCATGGCCCCAAAGATCTATTTGTATAAGTTAATTTGGCCCACAAAGACCTTATATATCAAAAAATTAGCCCAACACTCCTTAGCTATACCTTAATGTATATGGTAATGAAATGGGGCCTGTTGTCCAATAATCTCTCAACTTGATTAATGAAAAACAACTTAAATTGTAGTACTATCGTTATACCCAATTCCCTCTCAATTAAACCAGATCTAAGGCCCTCCAGATGTCATCTGACCACGTTCCAGCAATTACCTCCCCATATAAATTAAATGTGCATTTTGTGTGTGTAATAAGTCTGTGGCTTTAACTTTCTGAACTGTATACAGGACAGTTCCTTTTGGTGATTACACAAATAAATGGCTCTTGTCTCATTACTGCCTCATTTAGGTTTGCCATCCTTTGTGGGCAGCTGTCAGAGCATGAAGGTATCCAGAAGCGCATTCAGACAGGTTATCTGTTTAAGGTAAGTACATGTGGTGGCCAACTCTGTGATAAAGGTTTATAGAAAATTAGACCTGTTGGTCGTAGCATTGATATAACCCATATTGGTTTATAGTTGTCTTTAAACCTCTCATCTCAACAACCAGTTATGGGAGTGTGAAGCTTAAAAGGCTATTCAACATACTGTGGGAGGCAGGTTTATTCCAGTTGGTTCCCCAGTGTGTGGTTGGGTACATTGCCCATATGCCCATGTGTTTGCAACAACCATAATATTCCATCTGGATTTTCTTAGCATTACACAGATTCCAGTTGGGTGTGTTTACAAATCCATTCAAAAATTATCATGTCGTACATATAATTGATCATCAGCTGAACAGGGATCACTGTGTGGGGACCAGGGCCTGTGTGTATGTTGTATTTCAATTGGCCACTAATCTACCTCCTCGTCCACTGGGTCAGATAGGCAGATGTGCTAGTGGGTATCCAGCTTTAGCTACTGAGATAAAAATAGATATGGATGTTAAAACTGGGCAATACTTTTTATTCAGCCAGTTTGGCTCTAAGCATTCAAGCTACATGGTTGTCTAATAATTGCTTGTTTTTCAGGAACACATTGAAAAGGCTATTTCTCTAAAACCAGGTGATGCAAGATGTTACTACCTGCTTGGTCGCTGGTGTTATGAGGTACGAAGCTGTGCAATTGTCTCTGAGGATTGATAAGCACTTTTTTTATTTCTATTTATTTTTTTATTCTTTTTGCAACATCCATGTTTTTGCTTATTTTTTGTTACAGGAGAACTATCACAAAAATGAAAATTTAATATAAGCTTCCGCATACTGAAATAAGAAACGTATTAAATATTCTGAAGTAATCAAGTTTATGTTCAATATCCCTCTCTCAGCATCTGACTCCTTCATTCTGTCTCCATGCAGCAGTTGGGTGTCAGATAATCATTAATAGTTAGTCCAATATATCTTATAGGGGGGCTTCCTTTCCTAGCAGATGTATTAAAGCTCACTCAAATAACTGATTCCCGTACAAAAAAAATCTGAAAAAATTACTGCCTTTGCACAAATTCTGCATGTAGAGAGACAGGATTCATTGTGATTTTAATAGTGAGCTCCAATACATCTTCTAGGCATAGGAGACCCCCGTATAAGATATATTGGATATCACTGTCAATGACTATCTGACACCCAACTCCTGCATGAAGACAGAATGAAGAGAAACAGATGCTGAGAGAGGAATAGTGAAGATAAACTTGATTATTTAAGAAACGCCACAGAATATTTAATTGATTGTATTTAGAAAGTCTCTTATTTCAATATGCTTTGCTTTTATTCAATTTCAATTTTTGCAATAGTCCCCCCTTTAAATATTAGCCCATGTAAATATTTTCTTATTAAACACCAGTAATCATAAGGGCATCATTGGGGAAATTACTTGAGAAAAATGCTGACTTGAACTCCATCAGCCTCTAAAAAGTCTCCAGGTTGCCTGAACTGCATCATAAAGCTAGTATTATTGGCTAGAGGGCTTCTGTGAGTTGTAACTGGAAAAAAGGTAACCTATTTTAAGTTTGAAAAAAAGTCATGTTGATACCTACCCGATATGGAAGAAATCTCTAATAGATATTGATTGTCTACACAGGTCTCTAACCTTGGCTGGCTGGAGAGGAAGACTGCTTCAGCCCTGTATGAAAATCCTCCCACAGCTACTGTCCACGAGGCTCTGCAGAACTTCCTGAAAGTAAGATGCATTTAAAGTGGTAACAAAAATGCATGTTCTGAGGAAAACACATTTGTAAAATTAATCTGTGGCCCCACATATCACAAATGTCTAAACCGGCACCTACTGTATGTTCTGCTGTGTCCCCAGGGTTCCTTGTGGTGCATTGCAGCCACAGCTAGGCTTGGACTGGCTAATACCAGAGGTGCTGCTGTTAGAAGCCAGAGATAATCACAGTTTACACTGCGAATAATTCACTTTACAATATAAAATTTAATTCCTGAACCAGCAAGTGTATGTTTTTTTTAGTTGTAATATTGGTGTGTAGGCACCATTTCTGGTCATTTTGCCTGGTCATGTACTTTCAGAAAGAGCCAGCACTTTAGTATGGAACTGCTTTCTGGCAGGCTGTTGTTTCTCCTACTCAATTTAACTGAATGTGTCGCAGTGGGACCTGGATTTTACTATTGAGTGCTGTTCTTAGATCTGCAGAGGAGAAGTAGTAGTCGATTCTCACTTTTATGTAGAAATAGTGCACGTTCTACAATGGCCACTTCCCATTGGCAATACTGTACAGCAGAAACTTTTGAGCATGGCCTGAAACGTTGCTGTGATGCCCACAAAAGCATTAATAAAAGCTTTTTAACTACAAGAAGAGTTTGCTGGTGCTGTTCAAAAAGTTTCTGCAGTTCTTGTATCTACCAGGGAGCTGTTATCTTGTGTTAGGAAGATGTTCTCTGGTTACCTTCTCATTGTTCTGTTGTTAGGCTGCTGGGTGGGGTTGACATCACTTCAACTTGCAGTACAGCAGTAAAGTGTGACTGAAGTTTATCAGAGCACAAGTCACATTACTGGGGGCAAACTGACAATATGTCTAGCCCCATGTCAGATTTAGAAATTAAACATAAAAAAAATCAGTTTGCTCTTTTGAGAAATAGATTTCAGTGCAGAAATTTGCTGGAGTAGCACTATTAACTGATGCGTTTTAAAAAAAAAAAAAAATTACTTTTTTCCCATGACAGTATCCCTTTAAAATAAAAGGGCCTATTTTGATATTTTTATACATCATAATTACATAAATATAAAATATAAATATTAATTTGAAGACATCACAAATAAATTGTTACATTTATAAACAACCATCAGAAAGTTAGTTTAGTGAGTTTTTTTCCCCTAATGTTCATGACTCTCACCTCCTGGTGCAAGTGTACAAGCCATGCTGTAGGACAGGGCTAATCTTTAGCTTTTAACACAGAAACTTTTTTTTTTTTTTGTCTTTTTCTTGCTATCCTGATTATTTCTGGAGTATCCAGTCTTCAAGTTAGCACAGCTGCATCCATAATTGTTTCCTGCTGGGAGGTCCCAGCACTTATTTTCGCTATGGTTCTACCCCAGGGATTTTCCAGTGCCCCATTTTTCATTCTCACACATTTGTCCATATTCTTCGGGGATAACCTTTACTATCCTTTCATTTTGTATGACTGTAAAATGAGTTACTTTAGCATCTAATCCTGTTGTCAAGAGGTTAACATGCGTGTATTATGTTCTCTGTATTGGTGGGTGGTGTTTCTTTTCCATATGGGGAAAAGTGGGTTCTCCACAAGTGAAGAACACGCTAACATTGTTGATGTCGCTGCCTGCAGACAAAGGGTGGTATCCATCGGCCATTTTTGGTGCTTTTCTCTGCTGGAGGGAAAATAACACCAAGGGACAGATTTACTAAAAGGCGAAGTGGGCGTCACTTGCAATAATTTGCCAGAAATCCAATCCGCAGAGATATCACCAATTTTATAATAGGCAGAGGGCAATTCAGTTGCAATTCAGTTGCGAAAGAGTACATCGCTAGCCAAATTTCGCCAGCTGAATTTTCGTTTCAGCAAATGATCGCTACTCTGCAGGTTCACTAAAGTGCGAATTTTCCATAAGGTTACCCAGTGTCGGACTGCGATGCCAGTGGCCCACCAGAAAACCTAAGATAGTGGGCCCACTTTCCAACTGCTATTCCTCCTCTTCTCACTCAACCTCTTTATTTTCCTGCAGTCTTTTATATCTGCTTAATATATTTTTCCATTATTAAGCATTTTTTCCCCATAAAGAAATAGGACAGGACTATGAAATAGGCCTAATGGTTAGAAGCAAGATGGCCCACTGACATCTGGGCCCACCGGGAGTTTTCCTGGTATCCTGCTGGGTGAGGCCCTGGTGTAAAGTATTTTGGTGGGCCCTTGTCTAAGGTTTTTTGGTGGGCCCTTGTCTAAGGTTTTTTGGTGGGCCCTTGGTGTCCCAGTCCGACACTGGATACCGATCTACCTTTTGGGCACCCCTGCTGTATGCAGAAAACAGTGTTTTTTCATGTTTTAAAGTGGGATTGTATTTAAAAGTTGTAACTGTTAAAAATGTTTGTTATAATGTTTTTTTAACCATTTGAAGCATATGTCACATTTGTTTTAGGGTGGGCTTATGTCTAGGACAATAGAGAATCTCTTTTGCCTTTATTTTGCTTCCTTGAACATTTTTAATAAGTGGCCACTTCAAGCAGCCACTTCAATTTCGCCAGCATGTCTAATAAAGACATATATGTATACAACCTATAGGTTCCTGCCCTATTCAAATTGTTACTACTCTTACTCTTAGGTCAAAGTTTCGCTAGGCAAAAAGTAACGTTAGAGAAAGTTCGCTTTGAAATGCTCACGCTGACAAATTTACACAAGCAAAACTTCGCCATCGTTCAGCTGCTGAGATGCAACTTCGCATTTTAGTAAATTAGCGTAGTGGTAGAGAATAAATGGCTGGTTGAAGTGTGGCGAAGCCTTCGCAGACGAAAATTTTTCTCTTTAGTGAATTTACCCCCAAGTGTAACATTAGCCTTAATGCAATAAACAAAAACTATAGGTTAATGTGTGAGCTAAAAGGGCTTTTTCTTTTTTTATACAGGCTGAAGATCTAACACCAGGGTTTTCCAAAGCAGCAAGAGTTCTCATTGCAAAGGTAATGGTATTTATATTTACAGTACATCCACATCACACTGTATATAATATAATTGGATATCAGAGGTGTTCCGTGTTCATATAAAAGCCTCATGTAAACCTTAACTATTTAACTGGTCCTTTTTGTAAAGATCCATTTCTGTGGTTATGTCTCAAGGTCCCAGTTGATCTTTGTCCTATTTGCCTACCATTATGGTTTTCTCAAGTTGGGATAATCCAAACTTTCAGTCTTTGGGCATATGATCATGCCAGGGGTCTTTGCAGTGTAGTTATCCATTCTGACCAACTGTTTTTTTTATCAGATATGATTGAGAAAGGGGATTGTTTTGGTCCCATAGATGGGACTAAAGATGCCAAATCACCAGCTGCTAGAACACTGAATGTCACTCATTTAGATTAAAAAATACTTATTATTATTATTAGGGATGCACAAAACCACTATTCGGGATTCGGTTAAATCTGAATTCTATTAGGGACAGGAAGGGAAAACTGGAAAAAAATTTTTTTTACTTCCTTGTTATGTGACAAAAAGGTATATGACTTCTCTTCCCACTACTAATTTGCGTATGCAAATTAGGATTCGGATTTGGTTCGGCCAGGCACGAGGATTCACACAAATCCTGGACCGAATCCTGGATTCGGTGCATCCCTAATTATTATTATTATTATTAATTATTACTTGTCGTATTAAAGCAACGCATTTGCCACAGCTCTGTACAATAAATGGGTGTGTACTATGAACATGCATATGCATACTGACTGCATACAAAAAAAGTAACCAATACAAGAAGTAAAGAGGACCTTGCCCAAAAGAACTTACAATTTATATCATTGAATGTATTTTACAAGGATAGGAGAAGACACCAAGTAGTTTTATGACTATATATTGACTTGATGCTGCAGGGCAGGTGCTGAAATATCACTCAAGGAGACCACCAACCATTTGGGTAAACCCTTCAGTGCTGGTGGGTTTTAGCCATTTATGACTTTTGCACAACCATAACTGAACTATTACTATTTTAAAATTGTAGACCACCCCATATTGTTTCTTCTGCTCTAACCGACATTGCTTAGGGGCCTCTGAAGAGCACATTAGGAATGTAATGGAGCACAGGGATCCCTCAATGCCCATAAGAAGCACAGTGCTTAATAAACAATGCTAGTATTGATTAAATCCAGTGTACATTGTATCATTATGAGAAATCATACTTTGTACTCCATTTCACTTCCATGTATCCAGGTACAATCAAACAATCTGACAATCCGTCTCTGCTTAAACCAGATTTGTACTGAGCGTGCATTTCATTTAGGTAGCATGTTAGTTCTCTTCCCAGCCGGAATATATTACAGCTCTTAACTGGCTGAAGAATTTGCTTGACAGCTGTTGCCAAGTTTGTAGTGCGTATAACGGGAAGTAATTGAGAAACTGGAAGACGGCCAGAAAAAGGTGCATTGGGGTTGAATGAGCTCTATTAGAGAATGAGGAGAAGTCTCAAACAGTGGCTGTAGTTATACCCTGGTAAAAACCTGGCCAATTGAGACCATGTGGGAATAGGCAAGCAGCAGATTACCCTGTTGTTTAAAAGGCAACTGTTGTTATGAAAGGTATAAGTATGGAGTGTTTTATCCAAGATACTTTTACTAGAGGGTTATGGCATGGGTCAGGGTTGTTATCATTAGATATGGAATATACTGTGCTCATCATGTTCTGAGTTCTGATATGTGTCTCTATTCTACTGCAGTGTTACAAAGACCTGGGGAATAATGCAACTGCTGCCCATTGGCTGAAGCTCGCAGCAGATCTTCCCAATGTCACCCAGGAAGTAAGTATTGTATTTTCTGCTTGCTTGCTTTCTTATGGATTTGTTATTCAGTGGAATGATAGAGGTGGTCAAGGGCCTAAATATTTGTTCCAGGAACTGTAGTTTTGAGTGGGAATCTCTCTCTAAATATGCAGCTACTCCCATTTTGAAGAGAAATCAGATATACTGCCTACTATAAACACATTTTTCCCTGTAAATAATTTTCTCTTCTCGCCATCACTATAACAGGACAGAGAAAGCACCACTACCATTGAGGAGATGCTGCCAGCAACTGCTGAAGAGGAGCTGCTCGTGTGATTCCATCGGAACAGGCTGATTTTACATAGACGTAGAAGCCTTAAGAGATTGGGGCTTGTTTATCAACACTGGACAATAACCCATAGCAACCAATCATCGATTACGTTTTTCTCAGCCAGCTACAAGTAGAACAGTGAAAGCAAAACTCGTGATTGGTTGCTATGGCATACTGACCAGGTGCAAATCTGTCCAGTGTTGATAAGTAGGCCCCAATTACCTTGCTTGCCACCCAACCTGCAGCCAAGCAGTATAAACTCCCACAATCCCTTATAGTAGAATCCTAGAAGTTCTAGTTCAGCAACAGCTAGAAAGGCTGCAGTTTGGTCAGTTTTGCTTTGTTGGACAGTGAAGGCTTCCTATAAGATACACTTAATTGCTTTTCCCTCTGATCCCCATTTCTCTGCCCTACACTGGGGTTATTAACGTAGTAATAATGAAAACATTTCCCCCTGTATTTATTTGTTGTGCATTTTCATTGTTGCATCTTGAGGTTGAACACAAGTGCAAAGGATTGGGCAGGTCCATGCTAGCCATGGTTTGGGTATTTTAATGAATTAATTCCATAGCTTCAGTCTATTCCACTTTTAACTTCACAATTCTATTTTTGTATTTTACATATTGATAAAATAAGCTAAAAGAGGTAATGTACTAATGTATCCATTCCAGAGTATTTTAAGGACTTTTACAATACTGTGAGGCGCATTCAGGGCTGCCATACCCTTATAGCGGGACTCGCATACGTCAGTCCTTAACTATTGGGCCAAAGAACAAAAGGAAGCACATGTAACTCATTCCTGTCTCATCCCCTGTATTCCTCTAATTAAACATATTTTATGTTTATGTAATGGGGTCCAGCACTTTGTCATGACAAAAACTTAAACGAACAGTTCAGTGTAAAAATAAAAATTGGGTAAAAACATAGGCTGTGCAAAATAAAAAATGTTTCTTATAGAGTTAGTTAGCCAAAAATGTAATGTATAAAGGCTGGAGTGACTGTATGTATAACATAATAGCCAGAACACTACTTCCTGCTTTTCTGAGTTAGTCAGCGACTTGAAGGGGGGCCACATGGGACATATCTGTTCAGTGAGTTTGCAATTGATCCTCAGCATTCAGCTCAGATTCAAATGCAACAGTTATGACCCATGCGGCCCCTTCTCAAGCCACTGATTGGTTACTGCCTGGTAACCAATCAGTGGAAACCAAGAGAGCTGCAAAGCAGGAAGTAGTGTTCTGTCAATTATGTTAGACATCCAGTCACTCCAGCCTTTATACATTACATTTTTGGCTAACTTACTATATAAGAAACATTTTATATTTTGCATGAGCTATCTATTTAGCCAGTTTTTATTTTCATACTGAACAATTCCTTTAAAGGGGACATATACTTTTCCTAAAACAGATTCTCTTGCCCCCCCCAGCTCTCCATAGTAAGGCACATATTGCAATTAATACGCTATATTTGCTGTCCAATATGACTCTGTTATTGAACTTTACAAGGGCAGATATACTCTTTAGGAGCTGAAAAAGAAGGTGTTGAATGCCTTTTGCAATGATTTTGTAAAGGCAAGATTAGAGTCTAAACAGAACAGACAAGATTCTTGTTGGCCTCCTCAGTTTGGCCTCTGGCCCTGGAGGAGACACGGTCAGATTCGGGGAGATTAATTGCAAGGTGACAAATCTCTTCTTCGGGGCGACTAATCTCCCAGAATTACCTTCCCGCCGGCTAGAATGAAACTTTGCTGTGTTTTGCAAAGTCGCCCGAAGCCTCACAAGGAAACTTCGGGCGACTACGGAAAACGAAATGCCATCTCGCCGGCGATTTTCATTCTAGACGGTAGGAAGGCAGCTCGGGGAGATAAGTCACCCCGAAGAAGAGGAGATTTGTTGACGGGCGACTAATCTCCCTCAATCTGACCGTGTGTTATTGTAAGAAGCCATATCTGTGGTTGCTGGACTACATTTCCCATAAGGAGTTGCAGTTCAGCAACATTTGCACGGACTAACACTTGTAATGGAAGATGCATGTTCACTTTACACAGGGACTGATTCTGGCATGACCTTGTTTTTTTATGTTTAATACTTTCAACTGGTTAAGCCCCCAGTAAAGTGATGCTCCAAGCTTACCCCCATCCCATTTCATCTAAGGGGATTCTAATATTAAGGGCAATGTCACATGGGGTGTTTTGTTGGCCATGCTGGGGGAGTGACAAAATGCCCAAAAATGCCTTTGTCTTGCAGAGCATGGGAATTGGTGTGTTCAAACCTGCTAAATAACAAAATCACGTGTAAATGTTAAAGGAAGCATTTTCACTTGATTATGCGCTTGGATTTGTTTGGACACAGTCAGTCCTATGATCTTCAGGCATTTTGAGAGTCAAAATTAAGCAACGGAGTTTTTGAGCAAATTAGAGTCTGCATGCAAAAGAAAATAATGCATGCACTTCCTTATGTTTTTGTAAAATTCACTTTTCCTCCTCTTTTTCAGTAAAAATAAAAAGTAACCCTGTCTTGCCTTATAGCAGGGACAGAGCCCCTGTCGAACGACAAAAGTGTCACTTACTGAAGCAGGAAGCATCTCTTGGTGCTTTGCTGCTCAGTCCTATTGAAGTATGAGGGACGATGAACAGCAGGGGGCACACAGGCTCATCATATTAGCAGTGGATACAGTCTTTACAAAAAAACAATGTAAATTGCAAAAGTGCTCCGCAGAGCATTGTTATACATAGGGTATATGTCCCCTTTAAAATACAAGTGCAAAGTGACCGCCACTTTTGGGAGCGAAATACTCAACTAGCAGTTTAGCCAAGGCCACATAAAATCTCATGTGCAGTGAAAGGCTCCAGTTTCCCTTTTAAAACAAGTAACCTGACAAGTGAATGGCTGCTCCAGTCCGTCAGTAAGTTTACATTGAAACATATGTGGCAGTTGCCGTTTTCATTGCTTGCACTGATGCATTTTCCGTGAGATGGTTCAGTGTTATGGAAGGTGCCAAGGCAATGAATATGGCAGCTCCTACATACAGGCAAATCATGGAATGCTTCTTATGATGCCGTCATTATTGTTGTGAAACTGACATTGGAATTTGCCGGGGAGGACGCCGTTCTTAAAGAGACATTTTTGTAAATACCTGAACAATAATACGTTTGCTGTGCCGAGATGTAGTTTTAATTGTGAGATGTGCCTATTACTTGATTGCCTCGCTGCAAGGGTTAATCCTGTACCTTGTGTCGTGTGAGCTTTTATTACAGTTGCAGTTGAACTCTGTCCTGCCTTTATTATCTAGAACTGACCCAGGAAAAGATGGCCACTACATTTGTGGCCCATGTAGATTGAGTCGTGATGATTCTGTGCTGGTTGGAGTTTGGACAATTCCTATCTAAGCCAGAGCCTAAGCAAATAGTAATTGGGGATAAGAGGGTTTGGGACCATGGGTGAACCAGAGTTGACTATCTATAACTGTAGCCAATTCTAATGTGTCCTGCCAAACTGGACAGATATGATCAAAATCCCACTGTTAGGTCCCCCCTACACAGAACACTGGTCCATTCTGCTAAAACCAACAGAAGGGGAGAATAAGCACACTCTTTCACCCTCTACATTTTCCTCTCTTCCTATTTTAACTGTGAAACTCAATTTCATTATACAAAGTGCACTGACAACTGACATTCTGTATTTATTTTGAGCCTAATTAAATTAATTCATTTAAGATCACGTACCTGTATCTCTGATGTTCTTTCTTGTAACACTCTGATTGGCTGCTTTAACCCTGAGAATGTACAAACCCTCTGGTTGGCTGTAGGATGGTGCAGGTAAGTGTCTGTAATATATGCTGAGCAATAATAAATCATCCTGAAGTAGGTGCTAGTAACACTACATGCATGGGGGGGACACATTCATTGGGGTCACAGTTTTAGTGTTGTACCATTGCGGTTCCCTTTTGTATGACTTGGGGTAAGGCTTGTGACATACGGGCAGATTCGGGGAGATTTAGTCGCCTGGGCGACAATCTCCCCGAACTACCTTTGCGTGTCATCCCGTCCGCTATAATGAAAAGTCGCCTGCACTAAAGCACATGGGCCCTTCGTTTTCCGAAGTCGCCCGAAGTTTGTTTTATTATTGCTCACGAGGAAGCTTTGGGACGTGAAGACACGCAAAGGAAGTGTTTAAAGTTCGGCAACTTCGGAAAAAGAAGGACCGCATGTGCTTTAGTGCAGGCGACTTTTCATTATAGTGGACGGGAAGACACGCAAAGGCAGTTCGGGGAGATTGTCACCCAGAAGAGGTGATTAGTCGCCAGGCGACTAAATCTCCCCAAATCTGCTCGTGTCACAAGCCTAAGGGCACACGGGGAGATTAGTCGCCCCAGCAACAATTCGCCTCTTCTTTAGGGCGACAATCTCCCCAAACGGCCTTCCCGTCGGCTATAATAAAAATCGCCAGCGGTATGGCACTCGTGGCGCTTAGTTTTCCGAAGTTGCCTCACGAGGAAACCGGGCGACTTCGGAAAACTAATCAACGCAAGTGCCATACCGCTGGCGATTTTTATTATAGTCGGTGGGAAGGCAGATCAGGGAGATTGTGACCCAGAAGCAGAGGCGATAAGTCGTTGGGCGACTAACTCTCCCCGTGGCCCTTACCCTTAAAGGCACATTATCATGAAATACAAAGGGGTTCTTTTTTTTCCCCAAAAAGTGTTTTTGAATGTGCAGTGCTAGATACAATTGACTAAATTCTAAAATGTAGTCTCTAGTAGGCAAAGACTATCTCATTGCTATGACTCAAGCTCTGTTGGAATCCCCTTTGGTCTCTTTATCTGACAGCCCCAGCAGCACAGTGATTTGCTTACACAAGAACATTGAGCTGAATAAGAAAACAAATGAATACTGATGGTTATAGTATGCCTTTACCTTGTTTTATCTCCCCAGCCTGTCAAACAATTATTACTGATTTCAAAGAGGCCCAAACACCCTTCTATTGTTTTTTTTTTAACACTAATTATGTAAACAGATGATTTTCGGAAAAGGCGTACCAGAAATCATGTGTTTCCCCAGCACCCCTTTATTTACATGAAAATCATTCTTTCTAAACACAACTGTCTTAAAATCCACTCTGCCCCTCATCTGAACATTGGGTCAGTTATATATTTATAAAGATATTAAAATGGTTATATTTTAAATACAGGTATGGGATCTGTTATCCAGAAAGCTCTGAATTACGGGAAGGCCTTCACCCATAGGGGCAAATTCACTAAGATGCGAAGTTGCGCCAGGCGCAACTTCGCCGCACTTCACCACAATTCGCCACACTTCGCCAGGCGTATTTTCGCCAGCGCTCCGCAAATTCACTAAAATCCGAAGTTGCACACAGGGGTAGCGTAAGTTTTCGAAGTTGCGCTAGCGTTTATTCGCCAATCGAAGTTTCTCTAGCGATGGTTCGTTTGCATACGGCGCGAATTTCAAATTTCAATGGAGGAACACGTATCACCACTTCAAATGCCTAGAAAACCTTCAAATCAGCAAATAAGAATTTTATTTTGCCCTACACATGTGCCCACTGTCTAGGTAAGTTGCTATGAGTCAGGAAATGTAGGGGGGAAGGAGGGGAGACCCAAAAAATTTTCGCTCTTTTTCAGCCTATCACCCATCATGTAGAAAACACGCCAGCGTGTTTTGGGACTTGGAAAAAATTTTGACTTTTTTTGAAACAATCCCTATCTACTCTATTGCGCTTCGCCAGGTCTGAGGTGGCGAAGGAAGTCTAGCGTAAAAGGTAGCGTTCAGTACACTGCGCAAGTTAGTGAATTTTACGTAGTTACGTCGCTAGCGAAAATTCGCCTGGCGTAAGGGTGCGAAGTAACACTAGCGAAATTACGCCAGCGTTCGTTAGTGAATTTGCGCAGTAGCAAAAAATGCCAAACACTAGCGAATTAACGATAGCGTTCGGCGCCATAAACTCTTTTATCCAAATAATCCAGAATTTCAAAAATGATTTTATTTTTCTCAGTAAAAATAAAACAGTATATGTATGGGATCTATTATCTGGAAACCTGTTATCCAGAAAGCTCTGAATTACGGAAAGGCTGTCTCCCATAGAATCTATTTTATCCAAACAATCCAAATTTTCAGACAGTACCTTGTACTTGAACCCAACTAAGATATAATTAATCCTTGTTGGAAGCAAAACCAGCCTATTGGGGTTATTTAATGTTTACATGGTTTTCTAGCAGACTTAAGGTATGAAGATCCAAATTACAGAAAGATCCGTTGTTTGGAAAACCCTGGGTCCCGAGCATTCTGGATAACAGGTCCCATACCTGTACCTTGTACTTTATCCATACTAACATATGATTAATCCTTATTGGAAGCATACCAGTTAATTTAATGTTTACATAATTTTCTAGTTGACTTAAGGTATGAAGATCCAAATTATGGAAAGATTAGTTATCCGGAAAACCCCAGGTACTGAGCATTCTGGGTAACAGGTCCTATACCTGTGTAAGAAATTATCATCTGGGTTTTGATATCATTTTCTTGGATCTATTCATGTGATTATGACAATTGTGTTTTACCCAGAGTATATTGTAATTTATCCTTAATAGGGGACCAGTTGTCCAGGGAACTTACATTCTAAATCACACCCTTACCCAAATTATACATATCAAAGGGTTTCATGGGGATGGAAGGGGGGCTGTGGAGCCATATAAATCATTCCTGTATGTGAGAAAGTTACTCAACTGGAATTTGACAAGTTGGGGGTTTATCTCAGCATCTGGTCAGTTGGGAGGTTTAATTGTCGTAACAGTCTGTTCATTTACTATTCAATATATAATCATTTTACTATATTACTTATTGGTGTGGATTATTTGTCTGTTAGTTCAAAAGAACCGTAACCCTAGTAAGAGGGGTGAGGAATAAGATAATAATATTATTTATTAATATAATATTACACCTGTATATATTATAAAGCGTCATATAGTGAATAAAGTACCCCCTCTTGTAAAATATAAGGATATTATAAGTTACCAAGGAGTTTCATGGCCATATAAAATTTTATACAGGTCATGGAACTCCTTTCAGGGAGTCATGTGACAGAAATGACATCAGAACTCCCCGTTTATAACTGATGACATCAGAACTCACCGTTTATAAGGAAATCATTTACATGATATTCATGGCTTTTGTGTATTATAAATGGATCCTCCACTCCAAAACAGTTCCTGCATTATGAAAGAAAATGTAATTCTAAGCAAGTTTCCAGTATATTTGTAGTTAGTGATGTCATTTCTATTCAAATCAGTATCTGTTTACATTTTTTGCTGGGCTGGTTCTGAATTCTAAACTAATTTAGAAGAATCGGAGAACAGAAAGGGATAAACAACTACTGCTTTCAATAGCTATCACATTGACAAATTGACATTAATACCATTGGATTTTTAGTTTAATAGGCATTTAAGACACTTAAGAGATGTAGGAGTTTGCTTCTGGGATGTGCACAACTCCAAAGAGTATATTTATTAAAGGTTGAATCTTGTTTTGTAAAAATTTGAGTTTTTTACAAAAATAAATTTTTAGATATTTATTATGCCCCAAAGCAGCCAAAAAAAAATCTGAATCCAAAAATACTATAGCTAAAACCTGTCAAATACATGTAAAAGTCAATGGCAGCGGTCCCTTTAACCATTTGAAGACGTTTTTTGCCTTCATGATTTTGAGGTGTTTTGTGGTGTTTGCCACTGGGTTTCACTCAAAAACTTGATACATTTAAAAATTTTAAGCCTTTTTTCTAATCTGTTTTTTTCGAGTTTAGTTATTAGTCAACTAGCCAAATTCATTGTTGGGAATTAGATCAAGTTTGTGTCTGGTAAAATATGAGAAAAAAAACGAGGTTTAGTAACTAACCCCCCCCAAGTGTTATTGGCGATCTTAACATTAAATGGAGAGCGTTTGATTAACACTGAGGAGTTTCATTGTGTGCTAACCAAAGCCATATTCCGTATTCTTTATAAAGTTGGGAAGAGCTTGATATGTTTCAGACCCCTGGCAGAATATTCCACAGGCAGATCCAACTCAAGGACTACATGGCTTTCTTTATGGGCTGTCTTTACAAAGTGTGAAATTATACACAGGAAAATAGTCTTCTAAAGCTCTGATTTTGTTCCAATAGGAGACCTTTGAATAGGTAGGATACTTTTGATTAGGTTAGGCAGTAGGCATTTGGATAGATAAGATACCATTTGATAGGTAAGATAGCTTTGTTAAGGTAGGAGACCTTTGGTTAGACAGAAGACCATTGGATAGGTTACATACCTTTGGTTAAGTAGGAGACCTTTGATTATGTAAGTTACGTTTTTGCTAGGTAATATGCCTTTGTTTGCTATGAGACCTTTTGGTTAGGCCAGATACTTTTGGTTGGGTAGGATACCTTTGGTTAGGTAGGATACATTTGGTTAGGTAGGATACATTTGGATAGTTAATATACCTTTTAGTTACATAAGATAATTGTTGTGAGGTAATGTGCCATTGGTTAGGTAGGATACCTTTGCATAGGTAAGATAGCTTTGGTTAGGTAGCAGATCTTTGGTTACAGCAGATACACCTGGTTAGGTAGGAGACCATTAGATGGGATACATTTGGTTAGCTGGGAGACCATGCTCTATGTAGATTTGGGTAGGTAGGAGACCATTAGATATGTAGACGACCCTTGAATACATTAGATATTTGGTTACCGACTATACTTTTTGTTAGATAATATTCATTTGGTCAGGTAAAATACTTTTTGTTAAGTAGGATATATTTGGATAGGTGAGATACCTTGAGTTATGTAAGATAATGTTTGTTAGGTTATATGCCAATGGTTAGGTAGGAGACCATTAGGGAGGTAGCATACATTTAGTTCAATAGGAGACTTTCAAATAGATAGGATACATTTGGTTAGGTAGGAGACCATTAGATTAGTTACATTTAGTTCGGTATAAGACCATTTGCTAGGCAGGATAGATTTGGTTAGCTTAGAGACCATTAGAAAGGTAGGAGACCTTTTTTTAAGTAAGATACTTTTTGCTATGTAATATACCGTTGGTTGATAGAAGACCTTTTGGCTAGGTCAGATATTTTTGGCTTGGTGGGATATGTTTGTACCTTTGGTTAATTTTGATACTTTTTGTTAGGTAGTGTGCCATTGGTTAGGTAGGAGACCTTTAGGTAGGATATATTTGGTTAGGCTAGATTAGATACCTTTGGTTAGGTAGGAGACTTTTGGTTACGTAAGATATATTTTGCTAGGTTATATACCTTTGGTTGGTGAGAGACCTTTAGATAGGTAAGATACATTTGGTTGGCCATCAGGCTTCTCAACTCCAAAGGACTGAACTGAATATATTTATAAGGAACTGCACAAACCTCTAAAATACTCTACATTAATGTACGTCTACCTTGCCCAGTGGGACCGTGTACCTGCTAGGGTTGTTCACTTCAATAACTCACACTTGATGCACCCAGTGTAGTTTAGTTGGCTGGAGGAACGTTATTTCATTTCTACTATGTACTGTATTACTGTATATGGCTGAAATGACAATAAAATCCACTTGACAATATCCGCAATAAGCCTTCCAGCTGTATTTTTAAGGGCAGTGTGATTTCAAGTGTATTGTCACCCAGCACTTTGAGCCTCCAACAAAAATGTTCAAAAATTCACCCATTTTAAGTGAATGCCAAGTGCAGCATATTTTCAAGCAATACATGCCTGTTGGCAGTACCTGGATTTTAATCATGTTGTTGTACCTTTCCTTCTGAGCTTCACAACTCTCCATGACACAGCACTGTAGATGCTCACAGAGCCTATCTGCAATCCACTGTAAGCAGCAGTTTTGTCTCTCTTTATGGCTGAGATACTAACAAGCAGCGTTCAGACCACAGTGGTCAAAGGTATTTGAAACCCACTGTTTACATCACTGTCGTTTTTCAGGCCCATAGCAGAATTAATTAGCACATATATCAAGAAAGGAAAGGGAAATGGATATAATTGGTGCAGGCTACTAAAAGGGGAAATAATTCCATATAATACACAAGAGCCATGAATATCCTGTAAATTATAACCTTATAAAAGGTGCTTAGTGATGTCATTGGTTATAATCGGAGCTTAGTGATGTCATTTCTGTCACATGACTCGCTGAAACGTGTATGATAAATAAAGTACCCCCATGGCAAAATATGAGGATATTAGAAGTCACCTTGGAGTTCCATGACCTGTATAAAAACAGATGATAGATTATTGTAGTTGGGATTCACCATTCAGCATTAGACATGAGACTGGGAACTGATTTTTGGAGTCAGAACTTGCTCATAGTTCCCAGTCTCCTTCATTCCATAGGAGTTGAGCTCAAGGCTCTGTGCAGCTCATCAAATTCCTTCACATGCAACCAGTGGTGTTACTAGATGTCACTGGACCCCACAGCAAAATCAATTGAAAACATTGATAAGTTGGCCTGTTCTACCAAGATATATTGAAATTTCTCATTAATTAGGGCCACAATGCGCCCCTACACTCCTGGGCTCAACTGCAACCGCAGGTTCTGCTTCCTCTGTAATCACATCCCTGCATGCACCCATTCTGTACAGCTCATTCTCAGTTCATGGAAGTATTATTGTGCTGAATCAGGAAAGCACCTTCCATGAACCCACTACAAAGTGGGAAGATTGGAAATGTCAAGAATATCATTGTTTGTTGTGTCCTTATGGTTTACTCTCAGTAGAGTAGCATAGGTCAGCTAATGAATAAGAAGGATTCCGATCTCTTTTTTTTTTTTTCTTTTGTGTTACCCTGTTACCCAAGATTGTTCACTTCTCTACCTTAAAGGGATACTGTCATGGGAAAAATTTTTTTTCACAAAATGAATCAGTTAATAGTGCTGCTCCAGCAACATTTTGTGCTGAAATCCATTTCTCAAAAGAGCAAACAGATTTTTTTTATATTCAGTCTTGAAATCTGATCCTGTCATCGGAAAACATGTTTTTGTCAAAACGCATCAGTTATTAGTGCTGCTCCAGCAGAATTCTGCACTGAAATCCATTTCTCAAAAGAGCAGATTTTTTTATATTCAATTTTGAAATCTGACAGGGGGCTAGACATATTGTCAATTTCCCAGCTGCCCCAAGTCATGTGACTTGTGTTTTGATAAACTTTAATCACTCTTTACTGCTGTACTGCAAGTTAGAGTGATATCACCTCCCTCCCTTTCCCCCCCCAGCAGCCAAACAAAAGAACAATGGGAAGGTAACCAGATAGCAGCTCCCTAACACAAGATAACAGCTGCCTGGTAGATCTAAAAACAACACTCAATAGTAAAAACCCATGTCCCACTGAGGCACATTCAGTTACATTGAGAAGGAAAAACAGCAGCCTGCCAGAAAGCATTTCTCTCCTAAAGTGCAGGCACAAGTCACATGACCAGGGGCAGCTGGGAAATTGACAGAATGTCTAGCCCCATGTCAGATTTCAAAATTTAATATAAAAAAATCTGTTTGCTCTTTTGAGAAATGGATTTCAGTGCAGAATTCTGCTGGAGTAGCATTATTAACTGATTCATTTTGAAAAAAACATGTTTTCCGATGACAGGATCCCTTTAAAGGAGATGTAAACGCTAAAAAAATAAAAGCTTACCTAATAAAATAATAGTTCTATGTGTCTTTCCATTAAACTTTTATTCCAACTTTTAGTGAGTTGAAAGTCATTTGTAAATGTCCGTCTGTCCCTTGATTTTTCTCTGCACTGCTGGTTCAGAGTATTGAAACAATTCAACAATAGCCAGTCGATTAAAATACCCATCAGGAAACATTCTAGGCAGTGTGGCAAATGGAGTTTTGGCTAAACGTCTGTGGCAGAACCGGCAGTGCAGAGAGTGAAAAGGGGCAGATAGATATGACTTTCATTAGCAATTACCATTAAAAAATAACCTTTAACCATTGAACATTTTTAATGAATGGATATCATATGTACTAGAGGGATCTGTTCTCTTTTAGCTACATCCAATACTAACTCATTCTTTATAATATATATATATATATATATATATATATATATATATATATATATATATATATATATAAATCCAATATACGAAAGCACTCACAGCTATTTCCAATAATTCAACGTGAAAAAAGTTTATTCCACACTCACATCTACACGTTTCAACCGGCACAGGGTCGTCATCAGGGGGTATTATAGATATATATGTATATTATATTTATATTATATATATTTATAATACCCCAGGATTTCCCTTGTTCTCTGTACACTCATATATCAATGTTTATTTATAAGGGAAAGACAGAATTGACTGTACATAGTCAGTAGATTCCCCCTCACTCACACCAGAAACCAATAACTCAATCACTGCAGCTAATTGTACAGGGATTTCTTTTGTGCGTTCTTTATTATATCACATATGGAAACTATAAATCCAGTGCAGAGCCAATGACAGGCCATGCAACAGCAAGCAAGCACAATACATATCTGCCATAGGGGGAACCACTCTGATTACTTATCAGAGATTCTGGCTGAATGTATTGCTATTTATTACAGACAATCAGACTGAATATATACAGACTAATGGTAGCATTATCTAAGAGAATCTACAGCCTTGATTGTGCCCCTAATAATAATTCTGTAATGTTGTCCTTTTTGAGCCCCCTTCTGCCCCAACACCAGCCTCAGGGTCTGCTCCCCTTGGTGAGAGTGGAGCCAGCAGGATGATCAGGGTATGTAAATAGAGCAATTAAACAGGAATAGAGAGCAGTAAGCCTTACCAAATAGAGCAAAGGAGAATAGAGGGGGGGGGGGGGGGAAATGGGTCAATAAAAAAGGTCCAACTGAGACTTTTGTGCAATCAGCAGGAATTGATAGTTGCATTTAAAGGCCAAATAAACTGATTACAGGAGACGTTGCCTGTGAATGAACTGTTAGTGTGCGACTGATGGAAGTAATCTGAGCCAAGCCGCAACTGCCGGGCATTTCTATTGCATTCATTCCTTACTGCTTTTACAATGATTTTTGCCTCTCTATTTCGTTAGGAACATTTCAGCCAGAAACGACACTGACTGTCAGCCAGCATTATTATTATTACTATTATTATTGTTTATTTTTCAATTCAGACTCCTATTCCTCTAACCCAGGGGTCCCCAACCTTTTTTTTTACCCATGAGCCACATTCAAATGTAAAAAGAGTTTGGGAGCAACACAAGCATTAAAAAATTCCCTTGGGGTGTCAAATAAAGGCTGTGATTGGCTATTTGTTAGCCCCTATGTGGACTGGCAGCCTACAGGAGGCTCTGCTTGACAGTATACTTAGTTATTATGCAATTAAAACTCACTTCCAAGCCTGGAATTCAAAAATAAGCACCTGCTTTGAGGATACTGAGCGCAACATCCAAGGGGTTGAAGAGTAACATGTTACTCCCGAGCTACTCTAACCCCGCCGTGGCTGGTAGATGAGACCCCAGCAACCAAACACACATTTAGGGGCACATTTACTAAGCTAGAGTGAAGGATTCGAAGTAAAAAAAACTTCGAATTTCAAAGGTTTTTTTTGGGTACTTCGACCATCGAATAGGCTACTTCGATCTTCGACTACGGCTTTGATTCGAACTAAAAATCGTTCGACTATTCGACCATTCGATAGTCGAAGTACTGTCTCTTTAAAAAAACTTTGACTACCTACTTCGCCACTTTAAACCTACCGAGATACAATGTTAGCCTATGGGGACCTTCCCCATTACTTTTCTAAGGTTTTTTTGATCAAAGGAAAATCCTTCAATCGATGGATTAAAACGGTTTGAATCGTTCGATTCGAAGGATTTAATTGTTTTTCCTTCGATCGATCAAATATTTGCAGTAAATCCTTCGACTTCGATATTTAACCCTCGATATTCGACCCTTAGTAAATGTGCCCCTTATATTCTAAACCAGAGAGCTGCGGAACGGATAATATTTCTACAATAAGAATTACCGTATTAAAAATAAGACCAATGAAAATTGCTTTAGAACGTCATTATCCATAAAATTAAACTGCAAGGCGAATATTCTTTTAAAATAATGAATGATTTATTGGAAGAGCAATTAACAAGTATCTGCATTTGACATAGATTTGATGGTGTAACTCATGAAACTGGAAATGTCCTCAGGTTCCTGGATTTGCCGTAGGTGTTCCCCTGTAAAGACACTAAGGTGCCATGCAATAACTCAAGCATATTGTATAGACTTAATATTTGGTGCTATTATTAGATAGTGCTTGTTATTTGTTAATAAACATAAGTACACAATTAAAAACAACTGTACAGAGCAACTTAAAGACATAAAACAGAGGATCCATTCAGATGAATTGGATTTTTCCTCTTTAGCCTTCCCTCGCCCAATGAGATTAGTAGCTGCTAGCTGTAGCTGTTACACTTAGGTTTTATTGCTTCCTATTTATTGCTTCTCCTTAATAAAAAAAAACCACACAAATCTATTAAGCAATTAGCAAGTAGCAGTCAAAGGGGTTTTTCACCTTCCAAACACTTTTTTCAGTTCAGTTGTTTTCAGATTGTTCCCCAGAAATAAAGACTTTTTTCATTTACTTTACATTATTTTTTTTTTTAGTTTTTCCAAAATCTAAGTATAAAGTTGAATGTCCCTGTCTCTGGTGTTTGAGTCCGGCAGCTCAGTAATTCAGGTGCAGACTCTGAACTGTTACAATTTTGCAACATTGAGTTGATACATTTCTCAGCAGCTTCTCTGGAGTATTAGTAACTATTGTATCAATTCTAACAGCTGCCTTTAAAGAAACTCAGAGATTCTGCTCAGCAGACACAAAGATAAGAAATGTATCAACTAAATGTATCCATTTAGAACAGTTTACAGGGTCGGCGACCCCCCCCTTCCCAGAGCTGCTTTAGAAGGTGAAAAATAACACTTTACACTTCAATATTAGAAAAACGGTGACAGATATAAAATAGAAAGTCATTGAAAAAAGTCATTATTTCTGGTGATCTATCTGAAACCAACTAGGGGGAATATTTATCAAAAAAAACTTCGAAATTCGAATTCAAAAAGACCAACTGAAATTAAGTCGAAGTTTTTCTTGGTAGAATAGGTCAGTTTTCGATCGAATAGGTCCATATTCGGTTGAATTCGAATCATACGAATCAAAGCAATAGCGCATTCAATTTCGAAGTTTTTCCCCAAAAAAACTTTGATTTTTCACCAGTCCACCAATTGACGCCAAATGGGTTCTAGGAGGTCCCCCATAGGCTAAAACAGCAATTCCACAGGTTTTAGACGGCAAATGGTCAAAGTAGAATTTTTAAAGAGACAGTACATGATCAATTTTTGATATTCTAATTTTTTTCCAATTTCAAATCGAATTTGCACTATTCCCTAGTCAGCTCGAAATTCGAATTTTTTTTCCTTCAAAATTCACTTCGACCTTTGCTAAATCTGCCCCTTAAAATTTTGGTTGGTCTTTTTTGAATTCGCATTTCGAAGTTTTTCAAATTCGACCCTTGATAAATATGCCCCAACTTTATGGGGATCTCCACCCAAAAACTGATTTTTGTACAACAAAAGAAAAGCAACTTTCCAACAGACATTTATAACACAACATTCTCAGTGGAGCTGAAGTTTTTACTAAAATCGAATTCAAAAATTCAGTATCTGACGCTGCTTTTGACTTGCCAGGAAACTTGCAAATAACTTTAAAACCTCTGATACTTTCATTGTTTTCATACATTTCCCTTCTCCCCCCTCTTAGCGTTAGCGTTAGCGTCCTCCTCTAAAGAAGTCATTTCTGCTGCTGAGACTAAATGTTCTTTTTCCTGCTGCTGCTGCTGCTGGTGCCTCTGGAATTCAGGAGAGAGTAAAACAACCCCCCACAGTGCTGCTCCTCGGATAACTGTTCCTGTTACTCCTTCTAAAAAGTAATGAGGCTGTGGCTCCGCTTGCCCCTCAACATTCTCTGTTTGCAAAGGGGGGAATTTGTACAGATCCTGGAGGAGAATAGTCTAGAGAGATGGTGCGCAGTCACCCGCATAAATACGGTAAGTGGCAACTACCTGCCTGCCTTCATGTTCTCCCTGGGAAAGTCAAAGTCTCTATGACGTAGAGAACATTCAATATTAGGAATTTGGCAAGTATTTGTCTATGTAGAGGGGTTAAGTTTAATCACAAGAATAGAGTTCGTTTGGCTGTGTTATATTTGGTCTGTGCTTGTGAGTAGGTGAAGCTGAGCTGGAAGTCTGATGACCTTGCATGAACTGTAGGACAGGGGCAGTTTCAGGCGGGTTCCTCTGTGGTTGTGTGCCCAGCTCTGGCCCTTACAGACATCCCATAGGGCAGAGGTTTGAGGGCTAAGCCACTAGTACAGTCCATGGTGGGTATCTCCTTGGGGTTGCCCTGGAAGGTGCACTGGTGGAGGAAGATGGTTGTGAATAGAAAGATCTGCAGCATAGACAGTTGGTCTCCAATGCATCTCCTCTTGCCCACGGAGAAGATCATGACCCCAAAAGCGGCGTCTCTGTCCAACTGGCCGTCTTCATCCAAAAATCGGCTGGGGTCGAAAACCTCCGGGTTTTTCCACTTGGACCCATCGTGGTTGACCGACCACTGGTTGACAAAGACCACCGTGTCCTGGGGAATGTAGAAGCCGTCGATGAGGACATCACTGGTGGTCGAGTGCGGGATGGTGACTGGCACAAAGCTGCTGAAACGCAGGGTTTCGTAGATAAAGGCTTGGACGTAGGGAAGGTGGACTTTGTCATCTGCTGATGGAAGTCTGTTGGGTCCCACCACCAGGTCTATCTCATCCCGAAGCTTCTGTTGAATGTCAGGGTATTTAATGAGTAAGAGGAGAATCCAGGTGAGGGCAGTAGCAGTGGTGTCTTGCCCTGCTCCGAGGATATCGTTAACAATGCTTTCCACATAGTCCTTGCTCAGACCATGACCTGCTTCTTCTGCCTGTTCTATGTGACTGATGAAGGCATCGCTCATGTCCCTGGTGATCTCTGGCTTGTAGGTCTGTCGGTGGTGGCTGATCTTCTCCTTGACAAAATCATAAAATTCCCAGTTAAGGTCCTTGAAGCTTTGGTAGAGGCTGCGCACTGGGTTTGGGAAGGTTAGAAGCCAGGGCATGATGTCTACTAGGCTCCCGGCTCCCACAGTCTGCCCAAACTTATCATTTCTGCCGATCAGGGCTTTGAACTCCTCATCGTCGTGGCTGTAGCGTTTGCCAAAGCACAAGGCGCAAATGACATTGGCAGCGGCCACGGTGCACTCACGTGTAGGGTCGAAATATTGCTCCTCAGAAGTCAAGCGCAGGAAAACGCGGATGAGGTCTTGCGCTTCTGCCGCCACATGCTTCTCAAACAGCTTCTGCGTTTTGGTGTTGACGGTAGAAAACGCTCTGAGGGTTGAGTGAGCGATTTTCTTCTGAGCCTTCCAGAGAGTAGAATAACCCCCAAACGCGATGCTTTTGCCCCCGGAGATAAGCTGAAAGGAGGAAAAGTTGGGTCTCCCAGCAAATGCCTTGCTATGTTTCACCAGGGCTTCCCTTATGGTGGAATCTCCATTCAGCACCACGATGTCTTGGTTGCCCAGCCTGATCTGGAATACGTTGCCATATTTCTGAGCCATTTTACAAAAGGTGAGATGGGGCAGTTGGCCAAGTTGCATTGCATTGCCCACCACAGGCCAAGGGAAAGGACCAGGGGGAGACCTCTTCTGGCCATGGTTCCTCAGCCATATACAAGCTTCCAGGCAGATGAGGATCATGAAAGAGAAGACCAGGGCTGGCTGGACACTGTCTTTCCATTCTGCCTGTGGAGTAGCTGTATCCATTGGAGTCATTTGTGGCTTGCTGGCAAGTACTGGAACAGAGGTCTATCTTTATCCCTATTCTGGAACTTTATCTTAAGTGGTTATTTTGCTTCTTTAATTAAGTGCAGTGCAGTGGTGGGGTAGAAAGTCAGTCAATGACTGTGTATCTAAAAAGGTTCCTCAACCTGAATGTCCTTTCCTCTTACCAGATGCAGCCTGAGAGTCTCATGTTAACCCTGTTCCTGTCTCATTGTATCTGAACTCAGTGCAGGGTCTCTGTCCTTTAAGCAACAGCAGTGTAGGGGGCAGAGCCTCTCTCCTCCCATTCAAATGGTCCCAAGGTCCCATCCAGCCTCATTCAATACATGTCACATGTTTTCATTCTGTCTAGTCAGTTTTTGTCAGGCAATTATAGTACAATGGAGAGCAACTTCCCCAACTGGGGCATATCTCATTGGCTGCCATTAAGTTCTCATAGAACTGCAGGAGCCCAGGGAAATAGATGAGTTTCCATATTATAGGCTTTTAAATACCATTGCTTAGTGTGGGCATCAGCATTGCACCCCAGGGTCACCAGACTCTGGGGCTCATTTATCAACACTGGGCAAATTAGCCCATAGGCAGTTACTTATAGCAACCAATTAGTGATTAGCTTTTTAAAGCCAGCTACAAGTAGAACAATGAATGCAGCAATCTGATTGGTTGCCATGGGTTACTGCCCATGGGCAAATGTACCCAGTGTTGATAAATGACCCCCTGTGACTGGTAGGAAATAATTCTATCTGTCTTGCCTGCTACAATATTCTGTTACTAAACTGCTCCTGTGGTTCCAATGCAAAGAGTCATTCTGTTCCCATCAATATCAGATAATTATGATAATAATATCAAACAATTATAATAAGTAATCACCTTTATTGCTGATGTGAAAAAAAAAATGTAAAGATATTAGGGATGCACCATGTACTTAATGTTGGGATTTAGCCAGATCCTCGGACCCAAATTTATACATTAAGAATTGAGAAAAAATCCAAATCAATTGCATAAATGCACACAAATTTGAGGGTTTGGATTTGGTTCAGCTGAAAACTAAAAATCTGTTCATATCCTGGGTTTGGTGCATATATATATATATATATATATATATATATATATATATATATATATATATATATTTATATATATATATATATATATATATATATATATATATATATATATATATATATATATATATATATATAGATAGATAGATATATATATATATATGGTGAACATGACATTATCACCCTTATCTGTTATTTTTACTGTTATAGAGAGTGTAAGCTCTTGGGCACAAGTGCAATCTGAGTTGCACTTGATCAAAGCTGATTACTTCTCACTGCAGTGATGTATTTGGACATTGGGAACATATAACCTTGCATGTTCTTATCTCTTAGATCTGCCCTATAAAATAGGCATGGGTATCTTTGCAGCTCTCATGGCAATTTCAGGGTGTTGATCTCAGTATCCTTGGCACCTATGAATACATTAGCCCTTTATAAATATAATTGTATCCTATAGTAGCAAATGGGTTGCACCACGGAGTGGAGATGAAGAGCAGACACCAGCTTAAAGGGCAACTTCACCTGCAGAAGAAGTTTTGGTTTGTAGTTGGCAGCAATTACTTCATTAGCTGTGTGACCAACCTTTCTGTTTCTGTATCATGCCATATTGTTGCCAGGGTCAGTGACCCTTATATTTTAATACATAATAAAAATAATTAAAGAATTGACTTAAAGGGGTTATTTTTCAGTTGAGTTGTTTTCCGATTGTTCTCCATAAACAATGACTTTTTTCAATTGTTTTCCATCTTTTATCGCTTTCCCATAATTAAAGTTTAAAGTGTAATGTTTCTATGCAGATTCTGAACTGCTACAATTTGCTACATTAGTTGATGCATTTCTGAGCAGCATCTGTGGAATCTACACAACTATTGTATCAATTAAAACAGCTGCAAAAACTCAGGGCTTCTGCTCAGCAGGGACAAAGATAAGAAATGTATCAACTAAATGTATCAATTTAGAACAGTTTACAGGGTCGGCGACCCCCCCAGCTGCTTTAGAAGGTGAAAAATGACACTTTACACTTCAATATTAGAAAAATGGTGACACATAGAAAATAGAAAGTAATTGAGAAAAAGTCTTTATTTCTGGTGATCAATCTGAAACCAACTGAACTGAAAAAAGTGTTTGAAGGTGAACAATCGCTTTAAGTCTAAGGGTTAGTTCACACCAGGAGATTCGGGGAGATTTTGTCGACTCTTCTTCTGGGCGATAATCTCCCTGAACTGCCTCCACGTGTCTTCCCATCCACTATAATGAAACGTTGCCTGCGCTTAAGCACACGTGGCACACTGGGAAGTTGCCTCACGAGGAGATTGTCGCCCAGAAGAAGAGGCGATTAGTCGCCAGGCGACAAAATGTCCCCGAATCTCCTCGTGTGAACTAACCCTAAATTTGATAGTTTTTATTAGTGTTAATGTTTAAAGGTGGTTGTATGTGTCTCATGGCACAGCCATGCTTCTGGTTTTACTTTACCCTGTGGATCTGTACCCAAGGGGTAGGGCCCCATTGCTTGCTCATTCTTTGTCAGTATATACAGTATATGTAATTATCCATCATTCCTCATCCAGCCTGCCCCTGATCCCAATCTAAGCTGGACAGTGATTTTTATCCAAAGTGTGTGGATTGGCTTTCTCACCTACCCAACCCCCCACACATGATGTCCACTGGACTGGAGACCAGTAAGAGGGAGCCAGCACACTATTGGGACTGGACACAACGAAAGAGTGGCCGCGATGTGGACTTGTGAGTTTTTTCTCCCTGATCCCAATCGCCTCTTCTCTCCTACCCCTCTATGTCCACAAATTTTCACCTTTTTGGCCTCAACATGTCAATGATCCGCCCCTCTTAGGCAATGCCCCTCCCCTTTATATTACTGCCCAGCCCCTTGTTGTCCTGCCTCCCTCCATTGTTGATGCAGCTGGAATATTTCAGCACCACCATCACCACCCCGTTGTCCCCCACATCACTGCCACTGACCACAGCTCCCCCCACCCTGTCAATACCACCCACCCCACTGACACAAACCCACTGCTGCTCACACATCACACAGATTCAGAGCAGTGGGGTCCACTAAAGTCAAGTCCCAGAGGGATTTTTCCCAGTGTCCTGGTGCTCCAATCTGATGCTGCAGTGGCAAAATTATTAAAGGAGAAGGAAAGGCTAAAACTAAGTAAGCTTTATCAGAAAGGTCGATATAAAGGTTATATAAATATAAACCTGTAAACCCTCAATGCAATTTTGCTCTGAGTTCTCTGCCAAAAGAAACACAGTATTTCTGTCCTTCTATTGTGTACACATGGGCTTCTGTAACAGACTTCCTGTTTTCAGCTTAAACCTCCAGGGCTAGGGCTTGAGCATGCTCAGTTTGCTCCTCTCGCTCTCTTCGCCTCCCTCCCTCCTCCCCTCCCTGCTGTAATCTGAGCCCAGTGCTATGAGTGAGCAGGGAGAGACTCAGACAGGAAATTATGTCACACTAAGCTAATATGGCAGCTGCTATTCTAAACAAACACATAGAGCTCCTACAGCTGTTTACTCAGGTATGGTAAAGCATTCTGCAGAAGAAATATAGTGTTATAGCTTGCACTATTTGTGGCTAATCTATTGGCAATAAACTGCTTCGGCAGCTTTCCCTCTCCTTTAATACAGTAAAAAAAAAAGTCAGTATTGTTTAGTAAAGCCATAAGTGGGCAGTGTACCTTTAAGCAGAGATTATAACACCTTCTGTGTAGGGAATGTATATGTTATATGGAACGTGGGCTACACATGGGGAGGAGGGGAAGGTCAAAAAATTCCATTTGCCTTTAACTTTCACTCCCATTCCCGCTTGTATTTTTAGCAGTATTTTTTTCTGAGTCGCTGAAGCCCAAAGGTAGAAAAGAGGCTTTTTGTATGACTTTGCTGGAAGTTTAAGTAAATAAAGGAGAAGAGTAAAATGGCTAATTAGAGGCGCTCCTCCCTGCGTGCTGCCGGCTAATGTAAGGCAGGGGCTTTAGTGTAAGCTCTTTAGTTAAACTAACAAAGCTGCACATTTCCTCTTCCCCTTTGCACGGATCCGACACTTCTCCGAAGCTCATTTGTCTCCCATTTGGCTGGCAGAGTCCCCAGATGCAATTTGCTATCTACTCTAATCTAGTCTAATTGTTCCAGGGCAGGGTATATGCTGGGCGCTCTAGAAATAAAAGAAAACTGATAAAAAATACCAATCACAATACCAATGTTAGATAAATTAATAATAAATGAATTATCTGCTGTTTAGTTTTTACTTAAAAGAGGCTCCAACAACCCTTACATTGTGCAAAAAGATAACAGCCTTATGCATTTCGTGCCAATATGGGGCACTTAATCATAGGATAATGCTGCGGGGAATATAAAAGGGATTGTTCACCTTTGAGTTAGCAATTAGTATGATGTATGGAGTGATATTCTGAGACAATTAGCAATTGGTTTTAATTTTTTATTATTTAAGGTTTTTGAGTTATTTAGCTTTTTATTCAGCAGCTCTTCCATTTGCATTATAAACAATCTAGTAGCTAGGGTCCGTCAGGGAGGCTATCAGTGATTGGCTGATCGATTTGTCATTTACTTCAGATTCATGTCCGGATTTTCTAATCTGGAAATTCAGACAGTTGATTTTGGAAGGGCTGTCCATGTGAAAATAGAAAAACGTGACAACTCTACTCCCGCTCAAACTCCCCCAACTCAACCCAGTAGCTGCAATTTCTTATACACCCATGTCCCCTTGCCCCATGCCATCAGGCACTTAAGAATTTGTAGTACACAGATTCAGGCTGGGTTGGGAGAGGGCTAGGTTGGGGGAAATGGTATAAAGCATTATTTACTGCAAAATTAGCTTTTTTTTTTTTTAATAAGAACATGGGTTACATTTACATTTATATAATATTTATTTATTAGGCATTTCCGCTTCTAATCTAGGGTTGCTGACCTTGACAACAAGATAGTGGCTTGACTGTGAAAGAGAATAAAATTCTGCAGATTCCCCCGGGAGCCCCCCTGACTTGGATGAATTCTGTTCTCAAGTCACTACTACCCTGGCCTTGAGGGCAGATCCACCTGTTTGGCTGTAAGTGCAGTTCTTTGTTTTTCTGTGTTGTGGAGCAATTTCTCTATGCTCTCCCACCTTTTTTACAAGTCTATAAAGAATAATTGGGAATACGCACAATTATTGTACAGCACTACGGAATATGTTGGTCCTTTTTAAATACATGTTAATAATAATTATTAGCCTTAGTCATAATAATAATAATGTCTGCATACAGTTCCTGTGTTTTTTGGGCACTAGGGTCACTGGCATGCTGCAAAGTATTCAAACCATTCAAAGTATTAGGTTATTGTCTACCTCCCACTGACCTGACATGCAATTATGTGTAATGGCAGAGCTTTCCCTGTGAGCCCCAAGGTCTCTCAAGGCCACTGGATACCCACAGCCTCTTTGCGGACAGATAAAGGCATTGGACACAGAGTATGACTTGGGGTTGGACAGACAAATGACACAGTGTGATATAAAACATATAAAGGGGATTTTATAAAAAGGCACGCTCAGTATCACTCTATGTGAATTAGCAGCACTGCACTTTCTCATACATTCTGACTTGCCAACAAAATTAAGTTGTTGGCCGGGGCCCATCGCTTTCCCAACTAGAAGTGGTGCTTGTTGCTTTTTTTTTTTTATTGTGAACTCGTTTCTAGTAATTGCTCCGGCAGCGATATCTCTGTGATTCATGCGTTCGTCTGAAACGCTCTTGGCTTAAGGGATGGTTTATTTTGGAATCAGTGCGCTGTCTGATCCGTCCTGCAGTCATTCCGAGTTTATATTCACAAGCCACAAATCCCCCTTGTGCCTGGCAGGGGAGAGCAGGGCGATGGTTTTCTCTATGTAAGCACCAGCAGATCTGGCCTTATTATAGTACATTAGTTACTGTATAACTTTGCATACAGCATGGGCATCACTGTCTGTGGGTACAGGGGCTGGAGTGGGGGTGTCACTGAGCTGAGTGTTGATGAGCCTGGGCCTCACTCTATATAAACAGTGTCTTGCAAAAGTTTCCACACCCTTGCTTGGGTTATTATTGGTGTAGGCGGGCAAACATTCAGGAACATAATTTTGGTGTTGCTGGATGATGTCACCATATGATGTCACCTCTATCAGTCAATAACTGGCTGTACACTTACTTTGCCAAGGGCTGATATAATGGGCTTATTTACAAGTAGAATACCAAGCAAACTGCCCATCAAATGACTATAATTCTGCTTTTTTTCAGTATGCCAGGCAGTTTACCCATCATACCCGTGGAATCTGAGTGCATCTTATTCATTAGGGTGAATAAGGTGTCTTGCATGGCATTGGTATTATTTCTGCAAAATTAGCTCTTTTTAAAATTGGTTTACATTTATATAAATATTGATTTATTCTGCAGTTTGGCATTTCCACTCCTAACCTAAGGTTACTGACCTTGACTGTGAAAGAGAATAAAATTCTGCAGATTCCCCCTGCAGCAGTAGCTTCCCATTTGCAAATTTTGCTCCCGATCTTGTGTCTAGTTCCCCCATTGCGGGTGGGATTTTGTTCTTCTGGACCATCCTTCAAAATAAAATGATCAAATACAGTTAGCCAAAACAGACTATGTTTACCTCTTTGCTCATTAGGAAGAATTGTATAAAAATGAAGCCAACATGTGGGCCAAATTGGGATGATCTGATCAGTTGGCTCTAGGCCAACAATCAACTCTACATGTGAATGTGGTCCTGACCCAATTGGATTTTCTAATCTGCCCATTACATATCTGACCAATATTCAGACAAATATCTGTAATAATGATGTGCAGGTTAACCCAAAACCCACGGTGGCCCACAGGATGATCATAGTTTCAGCGGTTTGGCCAACTATTGTGGGTTAAATTTGGGGCGGATCAGACTGGGGAAGTACAGTTCTCCTCTAGGAACCAGAGATGCCCCCAGACGTAGCACACAGAGAAAGAAGACACGGCCACGGGTTGGATGCAGGTTGGGCACTGGCAAAATATGGCAGGTTAGGGTCGGGTGTGGGTTGAGTTATTCCTGACACACACATCACTAATCTGTAAGGCAGGGTGTGAGTCTTAATGGGGATAAACCAGCAATTTTGATTGGCCCTGTAGACAAAATCTCCTCCCCCAAATTCCAGAGCCCTGTGGAAACTGATTGTTTACTTAAAGGAGAAGGAAAGGTTAAAACTAAGTAAGCCTTATCAGAAAGGTCCATCGAAAGATACCAGTAAACTCTCAAAGTAATGCTGAGTCCTCTGTCAAAAGACAAACACTGCATTTCTTTCCTTCTATTGTGTACACATGGGCTTCTGTATCAGACTTCCTGTTTTCAGCTTAAACCTCCTTGCCCCGGGCGTGAGCATGCTCAGTTTGCTTCTCTCTCCCCTCCCCCTCCCTTCTCTGCTATAATCTGAGCCCAGAGCTATGAGAGAGCAGGGAGAGACTCAGGCAGGAAGTAATGTCACACCAAGCTAATACTGCAGCTGCTATCCTAAACAAACAGGGCGCTTCTAGACTTTTTTACTCAAGTATGGTAAAACATTCTACAGAATAAATATAGCTTCTAGCTTGCACTATTGCAACCAGGCACGTTTCAGGGGCTATTGCGCTCGCTGCACTAGAAGAGACGAATTTCCGTTTTAAAAAACGGAAATTCGTCTCTTAAAGTTACCAAAGGCGGCTTTTTGCCGCCCTTGGTAACTGGCCGCTCTGTGCCGCCTGAGGCAAGATTCTCACCTTGCCTCATGGCCGGAGCGGCCCTGATTGCAGCTAATCTATTGCCAATAAAATACCTCTGTAGCTTTCCTTCTCCTTTAAAGGAGAAGAAAAAGTATTATCACTGGGGGCTGCCAATGTTAGGCACCCCCGGGGATCATATTTGCTTAGGGCAGTGGCACATGGGGAGATTAGTCCCCTGCGATTTTTAAAAGAGAGATTTGGCGACTAATCATTAGTTTTGTTTTCCAAATGAGAATAATATAAATCGCCAACGTCAAAACATACGAGGCTACTTTTAATTGCATGTCATTCCAAAACGCACAGAGACCCTATTCTGAGCGACTTCACTGAAATAGCAATTCCATTACCAAGTATTAAAATCTGCCAAAGTAAAACACACTGGGAAATTATTAGCCACAATTGTATGTAAATTTCACGCATTTCCCAAAATCTTGGTGTCCATTCACCATTCATAATAAAAACACACAGAGGAAACCACGCGTACGAAAACACGCCAAGGAAATCACACCGGAGAAAACAACATTTCTATTAAAATGCAATTTCTGAAGCATTTTTTCGATACTGATCGATTTATTAATCTTGTGGGAGTAGAAAAGTAGCGTGTGGCATCATGGGTAGTAAATCGCTTGGGAGCTGAAATCGTATTAAATCTTTGCTTCGCTATAGATGCACGACTTGTCGCCGAAACGGAAAAAAAAAGGGGGGACTAATCTCCCCGTGTGCCACTGTCCTTACCAGTTTGGTGCTCGTGTGTTTGCTAAAAACTGCACCTGCCCAGGGTCTATCTGGAGAATCTCATTTATTTTGCCTGATGGGGTTCCCAAGCTGATTAGAGTTTTTGCATTTTTTGTTCCCCCCCCCTTTTTTTTTTTTTACACAGCTGATAGGTCCCAGTAGGATGCTAAATCTGACTCACACATACAAGTGTATATTTCTGCCCAACAAAACTTTAATATCCTATATAAGTTTTATGGACTGTGCCTGCAGACTGCATTCTCCGAGTACGTGACCACAGATTTTTTTTTTTCTAGGCATAAACAGTAAAACCTCATGTGTGAGGCGCAGGGTTGGTACAAACCACAGTATCACCTCTGAGCAATGTTTATTTGTCCTTTAGTTTCTTCCATTGCCTTTGGCTGCCAGTGAGAGCTTGAAGTCACACAAATCAAAGGGCTGATGGATGTTAACATTGATGTATTGCCCTAAATCCTACCTACAGCTGGGGCTCTGTGCTGCCTCACTGCTTGGCCCCGGGATCTGAACCCTATTTAGACCCCCTTAATACAACACTGCTGTGTCTGGAAGAAACACTACTCTGGCAGTAGGATTGTCAGTTCCCAAAATCACAGCCATCACAAGGGACCTGTGGTCTTAACCCCTCTCTGCTTTAAGGGGTTGTCCATCTTTGAGTTAACTTTCAGTATGATGTAGAGAGTGATATTCTAATTCTAAGACCATTTGCAATTGGTTTGCATTTTTTCATTATTTGTGGTTTTTGAGATATTTCGTTTTTTATTCAACAGCTCTCAGGTTTGCAATTTCAGCAATCTGGTTGCTAGGATCAAATTTACCCTCGCAACCAACCATGCACGGATTTGCGCAAGAGATAGGAAAGGTCCTCAATAGAAAGATGAGTAATAAAAAGTAACAATAACAATTAATGTGTAGCCTTACAGAGAATGTGTTTTTAGATGGCGTCAGTGACCCCCATTTGAAAGCTGGAAAGCGTCAGCAGAAAAAGGCAAATAATTGAAAAACTATACATTAAAAAAATAAATAATGAAGGCTAGTTGAAAAGTTGCTTAGAATAGGCCATTCTATAACATACTAAAAGTTAACTTAAAGGTGTACCACCCCTTTAATCAGACTTCCTCACTGTTCTAACCAGTCTCCTCCTATTCATATCTATTAACCCTCTGGCAGCACTTTTGTCATACTCTCCCCTCCATTGTGATCCACCACCCTCTAACAGAGCTGCACCCCATTCAGGCTCCCTCTGCACTCCTCTTCTCTCTGCACCCCCATACTAGCTCCCTGTGCACTCTTCTTCTCTCTGCACCCCCATACAGGCTCCCTCTGCACTCTTCTTCTCTCCACACCCCCATACTGGCTCTGTCTGCACTCCTCTTCTCTCTGTACCCCCAAACTGGCTCCCTCTGCACTCCTCTTCTCTCTGCACCCCCAAACTGGCTCCCTCTGCACTCCTCTTCTCTCTGCACCCCCATACAGGCTCCCTCTGCACTCTTCTTCTCTCCGCACCCCCATACAGGCTCCCTCTGCACTCTTCTTCTCTCTGCACCCCCATACAGGCTCCCTCTGCACTCTTCTTCTCTCTGCACCCCCAAACTGGCTCCCTCTGCACTCCTCTTCTCTCTGCACCCCCATACAGGCTCCCTCTGCACTCTTCTTCTCTCCGCACCCCCATACAGGCTCCCTCTGCACTCTTCTTCTCTCTGCACCCCCATACAGGCTCCCTCTGCACTCTTCTTCTCTCCGCACCCCCATACTGGCTCCCTCTGCACTCTTCTTCTCTCTGCACCCCCATACAGGCTCCCTCTGCACTCTTCTTCTCTCTGCACCCCCATACTGGCTCCCTCTGTACTCTTCTTCTCTTTGCACCCCCATGTTCCTCTCTCAGTCACAGCTGCACATATAATTAACCCTTGATTTAGAGTTCAGTTGTATGATAATAAAAATCACATCTAATGACTTTGATTTCCTTAAATTGCACTGACATGTTCTGAGGACTTTGATACAAATCTGTTGGCAAGGCTCCTTTTCCTGACTCTTGATATATGGCCCTCGCAGGATTCATTTGGACTGTAAATAAAATATATATTTTTCTGAAACGTCTCAGCTGCTCTGCATTAATTTCTAAGGCCCAATAGAAGCAGAGTGTGAAGATCCTGTAAAACCTGAGTTATTATTCCTCTTACAGAACTGGCCCATATTTGCCATAAAATCCTGTTACGCTAAAATTAAAGTTACCCTTGTGTAAATCAGTATGTTGAGATCTTTGCAGTCCAGTGGCTCCATCCAAGAAGAAGTTAAAGGGCAATAAAACACCAGACTCCAGTTATTTCCCAGTGTAGATGTCTGCTGTATGTATTGCTGTGTATATAAACCCCGTGCAAAAGTAACCGCTCCTCTTCCCTCCTGGTATGCACCTACCTATCTATCTATCTATCTATGCATCTATCTATCTATCTATACCCATGTAAATTTCTATCTCTCACACACTTTATCTCTCTCTCTTTCTCTCTCTCACTCTCCCTTTCTCTCCATATATCTTTCCATATATCTATCCATCATATATCTACTTATCTATCTCTTATTTATTTCTATCTATCTATCTATCTATCTATCTATCTATCTATCTATCTATCTATCTATCTATCTATCTATCTATCTATCTATCTCAGCAGATCTGTAATATGAAGAGTATTTCGATATTTTTTTTAGCACTTTGATTGCTGGAAGTTCAGACCAGTTGTTGGGACTGGAGAATAATTGGACGAGCTCTCTTGGGTCCCTATGACATTTTTCACTCCACACCAATTTACATGTAGATGATGACAGTCCTCTATAACAAGGGCCTGGAAACTGAACTTTCTTGCTGACATTTACAATTGAGGAGTAATTCCCTGAGATGGTATCAAATTCAACTTGTAGAATGGCGGAGAAACCTCAGCAATTTTTGATTGAACAGAACCTGAATTACATATCTGATGGGTATAATTTACACTGTCTGGCTTTGTTTGCATTTCAGAGCAGTTTGAATTTTGGGTTGCAATAAAGTCATTTTAGAATAAAAATTCAGCTATTTAACCTTTACGTTTTTGAATGAAATGGTCTGGGATGGTTGATCCAGAGAAGATCAGATCCCCAATGATCAATTATGTCTTCAGTTAGGATAGAATCCCAGTAAGCCTGGTTAGGGAAGCAAGACCTTTATTTCTACTGGGGCTATTCAATAAACAAAGAGCTGCTGGCTGATGATCAAGGACCACTGGGTCACTGTCCTGTAGAACTTAATTTAACATAGTGTCTGGTTAAATATTAGGCTACATATTGACATGTTTTGCTTCATCCTCCCCTGCAGTTTGCACTTGGGTCATTCCCACCAGTGTCAGCAACTTAGCCAGAGACAAAGGAGCAAACCAGGCACATCCCCTTCTGTCATAGCTCCATATTGGGCAACTTCACCGCATTAACAAAACAAAAAATGGTTATTAATCACATTACTAAGTACATTGCACAAGCCAAGTGTTGGTTTAAAAGGCAGACAATATTGTACTGAGGGTTGGTATAGATCTCATTCATTGGTGTAAACATTCATTAGATAACGTAGGTGTACTAGACGGACCCTGAGAGTGGGGTTTGACCCTGGTATATAGTAAATATGCTGCTGAGCCAAGAGGCAAAAATGGGTTTAAAGGGGACTCTTTCTGTTCCCATGATTCAATAGTTCAGCACCAGTTGTGGCATGAGGCCCCTCTGTGTTCAGAACCTTAAATGTGACACAACTGGGGGGATCACTGTAAGATTTACAGCAGTTGCACAGAAGCCTCGATCCAAAGTAAATTAAATACTATAGTAATGTCCAGCGTGCAGCCCTCCAGCTGTTGTTGAACTACAGTTCCTAGAAAATCCGTCAGCTGCTGGTAGATCCACAACATCTGGTGGGCCTCTGGTTAGGTAGGCTGGTGTCAAGGGAAGGGCCTATAACTGCGGCATAATGTCTGTAGTAAGGCAATATGGTGTTAGGGGAAATGGTTTTATCTGTGGGATAGTGTGTATAGTGTGTACAGGAAGCTAAGGTTGTGTCCCATATACTTTATAATATCCAACCTGCAACCTCCTGCTGTTCTTGCCAAAGGCTGTTAGAGGATGCTGGGAGATGTAGTCCAATAAAAATGTTCCCTACATAGGTTATTTGGTTGCAGGTCCCAGCATGACTAAGGAAAGCCCTGGCTGAAAGTGTGTGTGTGTGTGTCTATGTGCAGAATAAAGCAGTGCACATGTCAGAGATCTATTGCCCAGCTGGCAGGGAAGTGGTTAAAGCACAGAGGGGTCATATCCGGCCTCAGTCCCACCGAGAGTAAAAACTTGCAGTTTGTGATTGTGAGTCCATAATGCAGAACAACTCCTTGTAACTTAATCCCTACTGTTCCGCTAAAGCTCTGCCATTCATAATCACTCCCAGCCACCAGCGTCTGCGTGCTTGGGATTAGCCACCACTTTGCTTCCCCTTTATATGGCACACAGCCTGCCCCCCCTTTCTGTACTTGTGAATTTTTGGGAACTGGCAATTTGGTTGAGACAATATAACCCCCCTCCCTGCCTTCCCTGTGCTCACATACACAGTGCTGGAGTTAGAGGGGCACCGCACAGTGCAGGAGGGACCCCTGATAACCAGTGGGGATATACTGTATAGTATATAAAGCCTGTGGGACTGTACAGGGGCCCTCCAGGGCACAAAATGATTTTTGATACAGAACTAAAGGTGGCCATACACAGGGAGATCCACTCAGTTGGTGATGTCGCCAAACAAGCGGATCTCTCGGGCTGATCCAATCGTGGGCGCTAGTGCCCAACGATTGGATCAGAATGGAGGCCAAAAGGGCGGTCGGATCGACGGACCGAATCAACGAAAAGATGCAGCCGCAATCAAATACGAGTTATAACCTGCCCGACCGGCATCTGCCCGACTTCTGGCCAAATATTGATCAGGGACGCCTGTCGGAGGGACCCACACAGGCCACTAAGCTGCAGACTCGGTCTGTGTAAGGGTGCCTTAAGACTGTAAGCTCTACAGGGCAGGGACCTCATTTCTACTGTCTCTTACCCCATGGCACTTAAGCTCTGTTTACATACACACATATATTATATATATATAGTCCAATAGTAGAAAGCACTCACAGCACACGGTTTTCATAAAGTTGTTTTTATGAAAATCCTGAGTGCTTTCTTTTATTGGACTGCATTATATTTGGTCTGCACCCTGCCTTTGCGAGTGGTGAGTGCCGATTTGTGGTGAATATATATAAACATATAAGCACATTCATTTTACTGCGATGCGCAATATGTTGACTCTCTAAAAATACATGTTAATAATAATAATAATAATAATAATATATATATATTATGTTTATTATGTTACTTGAACTCCCTGTGTGTACTTTTATATATATTATACGGTGCTGCGTCTCCATCTAAATAAATTTATACATACACACAAATCAAAGTTATTTCGTGCTGCAATTCTCCATTTTAACTGTTATATGGTTGTCATGCACACTGCCTCTAGCAACCGGATCTGTGTTTGAATGGATGAAGGGTGCTATAACTGTACAGAAAGGATAAGCAATGGCTTATTCCAACAACAATTCATATCGGTGGTCACTGACCCCCCCCCCCCCACCACCACCACCTGAATTTTACATTTTGCTTTCAAGATGTTTTCAAGACACGCGAACGGGCTTATTTATCAAAGTCCGAATTTATCTCAATATTTTTTGCTACAAACTCTGATCACATCCGCTCTGGTTTTTTACTCTTAATTATTATATTTTCCCGATAATTTGCTTTGCGGGAAAAAAAAATCTGATTTTCACGATTATTTACAGACTTTTCATCTGATTTTCACGATTTTTTCCGATTTTTCACCTGAAAACTCAGATTTTTGCCCGGGGGTATTGCTGAAACCCAGCGTTCATTAAAAAAATCATTGGGACTTCTCCCACTGACTTATATGTAACCTCGACAGGTCTGAGATGCCGGATTTTCCGATTCTGACTTTTCCATCCTCGGGGTTTAATCAATTCCGAAAAATAAGTGATTTTTTAAAAGTCAGATTTTATTAAAAAAAAATTCATGATTGTTGCATTTGGAGTTTAGTAAATAACCCCACGAAAAGTTAAAACAATAAAAAGACCAACTGTAAAGATGCTGATGTTCATCAGCAGCTGGAGAGCCGCAGACATGGATCATGAAAAAAGGCAAAATAATCTGTATATTAGTGAATAAGGATCAGAGAGGGTAGGGCTATGTTATTTGTACTTTCATCAATGGCATTTTCCTTCCATGGGGCCCACTCCCAGGCTTCTCTACCCCCACTTCTCAGTACTTGTTAGCAAAGAGCTGGCCGGGTGTTCAGCTGAAATTTGCGTGTTAGTGTATTGACAGTTTAAGAGAAAAGGGTCTCCCAGTCACGAAGAGCCAGGCTGCTCGCTCTGGAACCCATCACTGTTTATAGCAGCCACTTCCCCTCACTTGCAGCTCCTGTCACGCACACTCAGGGTGGGTAGGCCAAGGGGCTTGTACTGGGGGGGCTGTGTGTCGGGCATCAGGAAGGAAATTCTCTTTGTAATTGACTTACTCCCAATTCAGCAGTTCAAATAGATGTCTTTGCTGGAAGAAAAAAATGACCGGTTTAAGGAATTATTTCAATTTGTCATTTTTAAAATGACTGTTACTTTTAAATAAAATAAAAATAAAAGGGTTTCCCACCCCCTGGCCTTGGGAACAGGAAATACTAAACGTGTACTGTCTGTATGATTAATGGCTACGGTGTGGAGATCCTCTCCCGACACTTCAAGGGGGAAACTCTGCTGCCTGCTCCTTCTGAACTGGATTAAAGTGTTTCCCTGTAACCTGGGCACGAGATGCTGCTAAAATCAGGAAAATACCCCTACCCCCCCCCCTGCAAAGTATTAGTAATCATGTCAGCGCATGTCCAGTTACAGTTATGGGATCCTGAAACGCATTATCCAGAAAGTTCTGAAGTACGGGAAACCCAAAATGAAATCATTTGGAATTTTAAAAAAAATAATAAATACAGTACCTTGTACTTGATCCCGTACAATATAATGGATCCTTATTGGAGGCAAACAATGCATTGTTTAAATAATTTTTTTAGTAGATTTAAAGTAAGGAGATCCAAATTACAGAATGATCTTCGGGAGTCACTACCCACTGCTTCTCATTATATATATTGCTCTTGTGGAGGAAGTCAATACCCTCTGCCTCTCATTGAATATAATGTTCTTGGGGAGTCAGTAACTGCTGCCTCTCATTGTATATGATGTTCTTGGGGAGTCACTACCCACTGCCTCTCATTGAATATATTGTTCATAGGGAGTCACTACCCACTTCCTTTAATTGTATATAATGTTATGGGGGAGTCACTACCCACTGCCTCTCATTGTATATGATGTTCTTGAGGAGTCACTTCCTACTGCCTCTCCTTGAATATAATGTTCTTGGGGTGTCATTACCCGCTGCCTCTCATTGTATATGATGCTTTTGGGGAGTCACTACCCACTGCCTCTCATTGAATATAATGTTCGTCCGACGTCACTACCCATTTGCTTTAATTGTATATAATGTTCTTGAGAAGTCACTTCCCACTACCTCTCATTGAATATAATGCTCTTGGGGAGGCCCTACCCATTTCCTTTAATTGTATATAATGTTCTTGGGGAGTCAGTAGGGCTCATTACCCACTACCTCTCATTGTATATGATGTTCATGGGGAGTCAGTACCCACTTCCTTTAATTGAATATAATGTTCTTGGGGTGTCAGTACCATCTGCCTCTCAGTGTATATGATGTTCTTGGGGAATCAGTAGTCACTGCCTCTCACTATATAATATTCTAGGGGCCTCTACCTACTCCCTTACATTTTATATAATGCATTTTATGTGTCAGCCAGAGCCGGTCCAACCCAGCCGGCCCTCTCCACTGTGTATGTGCAGTCATGGCATGATGGGGGTGGGCAAGAGTATGTGGCCACTACTTGCCAGAGGGGACGAGGACTAGGCAGAGAGAAGAGGTAAAGGCTCAGCACCCCACAACAACCAGTCTACCTCTTCTGTCTACCCCTAGTTCCGTCCTGGTGTCAGCATCTAATGTCTCTTACTGCATAATGTGCTTGGGGTGTCAGATCCTCTTACTGTACTGTTCATACTTCGAGTAAGTATTATAAGACTCATTTACAACATTAGTGCAAAATAGTCAACCATAATATTGTAACCACAATGCAACTTATATTTCTAGAAAGGCTGCTGGCACCTGATTTGCCAATCGAGGAATAAAACTTGTACCTGGTGTAAACTAAAGTTGCAGCAGCATCAGAGTGGGTGTGCCAGTTGGTGTGCCACAGTCTGTGTGATTCAAGTGGAAGCAACTATAGATGCAACAAGTACAAGGAGCTCTGGAAATAACGCCTGCTGGATATAAGTAGTGATGGCTTTTTTTCTGGGCGCAGTTTTGCACTCATTTCTGTGCCTTGTGTTAAACCCGATCACCATAAATGAGCCCTTAAGTATATACATATAAAGCGCCTGGCAAACGTATTCAGATCCTTCATTAACTCTCTGATATTTCTGAATAACAAATCCTACTTTGATGACGTTCTCTCTGATATTTCGTACAGGAGGGCAGCTCAAAAGAAACCATTACTCAAAAAAGATGAAAGCACATCCGGAGATTGCCAGAAAGCAGGAGTGTGACCCGGTGATGATGTGGGAAAAGGTTTTGTGGTCAGACGAGACCAAGACTGATCTTTTTGGACAGAGTTCAAAGCAATATGAGTGATGCCAAATCAACCACTGCGCACACATGAAACAGAAGTGCAGCATCATGCTGTGGGCTGTATTAACCAGCAGGGACTGGGCATCTTCTTAATATAGAAAGGTGCAGTATTGAGCCCCCAGGGCCTGGAAAACTGCTCTACAAGTCCCAATGGGCCTGTAGGACTCACATTTGCATGAGTTGTTTATCTACACTTAAGCTATGTGTTTTAAAGATGTGTCAAATATTATCCATGGCTCTCTACACGCACTCGATATAGAAGGAAACCTTCCTTATATAAAATAGAGCTGCTGCTGCCAAGAAATATTTCATTTGCTGGTTGTTCACTAACAGATCAAACATTTAATGTAAATATAATATTTTCACTTTATGGGGTTGCTGGCCCTCTTAGCCTCTTCATAAAACACAACTGCGGCCCTGCACCAAGAATGGGATTGTTGTTCAGCCATCTGCCGCCCCCTAGCTGTCAATTTGTACTTTCTTTATGGGTAATACACAGTATCACCAAGGAATGCAGCAGGACTCAAAGGATTTTTAACTGTTAGAACCTGCTAATCACAATACCAGGTCAATCACTTTTTAACTTGTGCATCTGCTGATACAAATGCCCCTGTGGGGAAGGGCCATATATTGTATTAGACTTTTATATACAGTGACCCAGGGCCGGACTGACAAATGCCAGAGGGGCTGCTGTAAGATGCCATAGAGTGACAGTCACTATTAAATAGGCAGGTGGGAGGCTGTTTGGGTCTCTGTGTATTAAAAATGACGGATCATATCTCAGTCCCAGCCATGCCTTACCCTTGATGCATGGCGATTAGCAGTCCGTTGGTGTGTTTACTGTACATAAATCTGTTCCCATGCAATCATGTCATGTGCTTCTTAACTAACTGCCAATCAGGCATGCTGAATGGATATTTTATTGAAGTTCGCCCATAAAGGATGGATATGCCCTGTTAATTAAAAGAGCAATAGTTTTATTGTATTAAACAGTACATATGGACAGAGCTGCTCCTCCAGATGTCTGCAGAGTCAATGTGGGTGGATTGGGAATGGCAGAGTCAGATGTGCCCAGCCAGTTAATTCCATTGTTATTATGACATTAAGGCATGTCCAACTCTGTTTGTGTAGTGGAACAATATATATATATATATATATATATATATATATATATATATATTTAAAAAAAAAAACACCCTCACACCTTTCTAACATAGTAAGTTAGGTTGAAAAAACACACACGTCCATTAAGTTCAACCTTTTAACTCTATTTTAACCTGCCTAACTGCCAGTTGATCCAGAGGAAGGACCAGTCCCTGGATCAACTTGTACTATGAGCTATCTCCCATAATCCTGTATTCCCTCGCTTGCTAAAAAGCCATCCAACCCCTTCTTAAAGCTATCTAATGTATCAGCCTGTACAACTGATTCAGGGAGAGAATTCCACATCTTCACAGCTCTCACTGTAACAAACCCCTTCCGAATATTTAGGTGGAACCTCTTTTCTTCTAATCGGAATGGGTGACCTTGTGTCAGCTGGAAAGACCTACTGGTAAATAAAGCATTAGAGAGATTATTATATGATTCCCTTATATATTTATACATAGTTATCATATCCCCCTTAAGCGCCTCTTCTCCAACGTGAACATCCCCAATTTGGCCAGTCTTTACTCATAGCTAAGATTTTCAATACCTTTTACCAGCTTAGTTGCCCTTCTCTGTACCCTCTCTAATACAATAATGTCCTGTTTGAGTGATGGAGACCAAAACTGTACGGCTTATTCTAGACGGGGCCTTACAAGTGCTCTATACAGTGGAAGAATGACCCCCTCCTCCCTTGACTCTATGCCCCTTTTAATACAGCTCAAGACCTTATTTGCCCTTATTTCCCCAACTCCCTACTGCTTCTGCCCCAAAGAGAGCTGCACTGGGAGGTGGAAGGGTTGGAGATTATGACAGCTCTTTGAATCTCCTGCCCAGTCCTTAGTTCAGAAATAGGCTGTAGACAAAATCCTAGGCCTGGGTTTTTATGGCCTTCTCATAAATTTTTATACTTGTTTGTCTTCCCCGCCCTGTGATACTCTACGATGTACCCTGTTGGCTTTTAGTGAATACAATATTATTGTAAATTTAATTAAGGATTAAGTCTGCAAATTTTTTTTCGGAAATGACCATGGCCGATTCATCCACATTTGTCTGAAACGATACTCAGCCCAAGGAATAAGCATTCGCCTGCCAGGTTGCCTGGGAGCAGGTTGGTACGAAGCAGACAGGCAGGATATCAGCGGGTACATCTCAGTGGCCCAAAATTCCAACATCAAGTCACTTCCAGTAATTGTTCTGTGCAATCACAGGCAGGGATGTGTTTGTGTGTGAGGATGCGATAGAATGGTGCCGTGACACAGCCTCCCTGGCTCACAATAACATACAACAGGAACTCAGCTCAATGCCAGTCTTGTCTGCCGACTCTAATAGACCAAATCCTCTCACGACATTGAAAGTGGCCCCCATCTACTTAATATACTATTAGACTTATATTAGAATCCAGCCTCCTTTGTGTTATTTACTCTCCTTATTCTCTTCATTCTTGGCGGCATGCTATAGCCCTGTGGAGTAGGCAGAAAAGATAGTAATAATAATACATGTATGGGACCTGTTATCCAGAAAGCTCGGGACCTGGGGTTTTCCAGATAAGGGATCTAATTTTGATCTCCATACCTTAAGTTTAATTAGAAATCATTTAAACATTAAAGGTGAACTAAACCCTAAGAATGAATATGGCTAAAAATGCCACATTTTATATACTGAACTTATTGCACCAGCCTAAAGTTTCGACTTGTCAATAGCAGCAATGATCCAGCAGTACAGTTACCAACAACCAGCTTATATATAATACACACTTTAAGGAAAAGGAAAGTTACAGAGACATTTTATCGCCAATATATTAGCTGCAATAGTGCTATATTTATTCTGTAGAATGTTTTACCATACCTAAATAAAAAAGCTCTAGCAGCTACAGTATTAGCATGGTGTGATATCAGTTCCTGCCTAAGTCTCTCCCTGCTCACTTATAGCTCTGGGCTCAGATTACAGCAAAGAAGGGATGGAGGGGGGAGAGGAGCAAACTGAGCATGCTCACGCCTGGGGCAAGGAGGTTTATGCTGAAACAGGAAGTCTGATACAGAAGCCCATGAGTACATAATATAAGGAAAGAAATGCAGTGTTTCTTTTGACAGAGCACTCAGAGCAGCATTACTTTGAGGGGTTACTGGTATATTTAGGTGGACCTCTCTGATAAGGCTTACTTAGTTTTGACCTTTCCTTCTCCTTTAAAGGAAAACATGTTTTTTCCAAAACGCATCAGTTAATAGTGCTGCTCCAGCAGAATTCTGCACTTAAATCCATTTTTCAAAAGAGCAAACAGATTTTTTTATATTCAATTTTGAAATCTGACATGGGGCTAGACATATGGTCAGTTTCCCAGCTGCCCCCAGTCATGTGACTTGTGCTCTGATAAACTTCAGTCACTGTTCACTGCTGTACTGCAAATTGGAGTGATATCACCCCCCCAGCAGCCTAACAACAGAACAATGGGAAGGTAACCAGATAGCAGCTCCCTAACACAAGATAACAGCTCCCTGGTAGATCTAAAAACAACACTCAATAGTAAAAGCCAAGTCCCACTGAGACTGATTCAGTTATATTGATGAAGTTTGTCATCAATTTCTCAATAGCCATGATAAGGGACCATAATCAGAGATGACAAACCAACCAGAAGAAGCTGTGGCCTTCTGACCACCAGGTTTGGTCTGCGGTTCACAACCTATCCTATCAATATGTTGACCTGCTCTTTCCAAGTTATGGAGACAATTAGAGGCATATTGGACTGGGATGGCAGGTGTCCCTGGCATTGAGTGGTGCACTATCTACAAATAAAGGCCAAGTCTAGGGATGAGGCAGATACACAAGCAGAAGAACTCTAAACAGAAGGTGAGATCCTGCCACCTAGTAAGAAAATCTACATTTAATGGGTTGGTTCACCTTTAAGTTAACTTTTAGTATGTTAAAGAATGGCCAACTTTTCAGTTGGTCTTCATTATTTTTTTTTTTTTATAGTTTTTAAAATATTTGCCTTCTTCTTCTGACTCCAGCTTTTAAAGGGGGTCACTGACCCCCATCTAAAAAACAAATGCTATGTAAGGCTACAAATGTATTGTTATTCCCACTTTTTATTATTTATCTTTCTATTCAGGCCTCTCCTTTTCATAGTCCAGCCTCTTATGCAAATGAATGCATAGTTGCTAGTGTAATTTGGACCCTAGCAACCAGACTGCTGAAATTGTAACTGGAGAGCTGCTGAATAAATGCTAAATAACTCAAAAACCACAAAGAATAGAAAATGAAAACCTATTGCAAATTTTCTCAGAGTATCTTTACATCATACTAAAAGTTAACTTAAAGGTCAACGGACAACCCATTCAATGGGTAGAGGATGGTTCAAGTCTCAGTTCAGTAACATTATTGTTTTGTATCTAATACACTTTAAATATGATTTAATGATATCACTGCAACACTACAATGTTAGAAGGGTGTCTTTCTGACATTATAACAATATTTTAATACAGTTGGTCGGTCTCATGGGGAGAAATCTGAATGTATTATAAATAAGTACATACAAACGGGCTTGTATATTTATGAAACAGCAACTCACACAGCATCATTTAACCACTTTCCTCTGGGTTCCCTAGTTCTGCCTATGAATCAGCGTCCTCAATCTGGACAACAGACAATTTGCCTTCTCTGAGGGAGAAGAAGAGAAAAACAGAGATAAATTGGAAACAGGCGTGAGATATAAAAACCAAATGTCTCCCATTCATCATGGTTCCCTGTGTGACTAATGAGAGCGGGTCTGCTGTGCTGGGGAGTACTCTATGCAGGTGGTAAGGGATTCCACCCACCCATACTTTTAGGGAGATGTGCAAATTGCAAATTAAACAATTGTCTCATCCATCTTTCTGACTGTTTGGGGTTTTCTTGCCTTTAATGTTTTAACCTCTTTTAGGATTGAAGCGCTCATACACAAATAGGCATGAGATTCTGCGGCAGAATTCTCCTGGGTTCTTCTGCACACATGCCCTTGCCATTCTCTATCTCTGACAAACTGTAAATGTACTGATATTACAAGACATGAGATACAGGAGATACAAACCAGAAATAAATATTTGTGTTTGAAAACTGTCTTCTGATTGGTTGCCATGGATTAATAGAACTGGAGCAAGCTTTGCACCACTTATTACATCTTTAATATAATAGGGTGCATTTCAGAGCTATGAAAGTTTCCCTAAAATTGTATGTACCAATGGGCTTTTGGAGGAGTATTGGTTGTGCTCTGGTTTTCAGTACTTACTAACTCTTCTTGTTATATATGTACCAATCGCCCCATACTATACCCACTACAGTATGGGGAGCCAGCCACTTTTACTTTAGGCACCATCTCTCCCTACTATACCTGCTATCCCACAGTCACCGTCTCTTCCCCAATTTTACTATAGGCACCATTTTTCCTACTATACCTGCTATCCCACAGTCACAGTCCCTTCCCAGAGACTATTATCTCCACTGTTACTATAGGCATCATCTCTCCCTACTATACCTGCTATCCCACAGTCACAGTCCCTTCCCAGAGACTATTATCCCACTGTTACTATAGACACCATCTCTCCCTACTATATCTGCTATCCCACAGTCACAGTCCCTTCCCAGAGACTATTATCCACTGTTACTATAGGCACCATCTCTCCCTACTATACCTGCTATCCCACAGTCACACTCCCTTCCCAGAGACTGTTATCCACTGTTACTATAGGCACCATCTCTCCCTACTATACCTGCTATCCCACAGCCACAGTCCGTTCCCAGAGATTATTCTCCCACTGCTACTAAAGGCATCATTTCTCCCTACTATACCTGCTATTCTACTGTTTTACACTGTATTGCCTTTTATCTGTGATTAAACTATTATTATTTTTTCTAATCAATGTATACATTACCAATATTTTAACTGTACAGATATGATATTATGCCATGAGAAGCGCTGGCATCATCAGCATCTAGAATGGCTGTGAGAATCCTCTTGTCCTCTAAATGATAACACTTGAGTTCCTGATTCCTGGAAGACTCCCCCATCCAGTGCACTGAGCTACTCCTTTTCCCTTGGGAGCACTTTGCTGTGCCTGTGTTATTTTTCTGGTGGGTGGCTGTAGGTTAATTCCATGTCACAGTGGATAAATGCTGACAGGAGAGGGGGCAGAGGCAGACTGTGACAAGACAGATGACATGCTTACATGCCAGTGCGTGAGAATCCTGCCCCTGCTGTTTTTCTTGCGTGACTGCTGCTTCCTCCTCTTCTCCAGCGGATATTTCTTATCTCCCAACAGCCTCTGTTAACCTCTCTGTGTACACACAGTCTCCCTCTCAGCCTTGGCAAGGGCTCCTGTTAACTCTCAGCTGGCCGGTCTGTATTACAACATGCCATTAAATAAAATGGTGATTTTATAACAACCAAGAAATATGTTACTCATACAAGTTAGGTAATTGCTTTTACATGGAAATCATCAGACAGTGATAATAATGAGACTGCATGGAGATAATATTGATATTAGCAATGCAATCAACACACCTCTGGGTATTGTAGGGTTTTGCACTGTAATGGCTGGAGGGCAGAACTGATATATACATTGTTGAGATGGTCAAATGCATAAAGATCTTCTTGTTTGGTAAGGTTGCCAGATGAGTAGACCTTTGCCTCATTTTACCTGTAAATGTGGCCATACACAGGTCATTAAAAGCTGCCGGGCTGAGTCAGCAGCTAATTGACCCGTGTATGGGATCCTCCTACCAGCCACAGTGATCAATATCTGGCCGAAATTCAGTAGATGTCAATGGGGCAGGTTTTAAAATTCTGTTGGGTTCAGAACCGCATCTGCTTGTTGATGTGGTCCTTGCCCCGGCGGCCTTAGGCTGTTGACCATCATTGTGATCCAAATTTTCTAATTCCAGGAATAGCCACTGATTTCTAGAGACTCAAGATGTTCTGTCTATACTAGATAATCTGGCTGTAAGCGCCAAGCAGAGGCACACGGTTATTATTCTCTGTTTACTTAGCTCTGACACACTGCACTGTACTGAGAAGTAATATTCTAAATTCATTCTTGCCCCATTGGAGCTTACAGTCTAATTTCCCTGTCACAGACGCACACAGTCATTTTCATTAGAAAGAGTATATGGAAAGTTCCATTTCACAGAAAAATTATATATATACTTGGGACCTGTGGGTTTTCGGATAACGTATCTTTCCATAATTTGGATCTTCATACCTTGAATATGCTAAACATTAGATGAACCCAATAGGCTGGTTTTGCTTCCAATAAGGATTAATTATAACTTAGTTTGGATCAAGTACAAGGTACATTTTGGATTATTTGGATAAAATGGAGTCTATGGGAGATGGTCTTTCCGTAATTCGGAGTTTACTGGTTTCCGATAACAGATCCAATACCTTTTTTCATGACAAAAAAGTATGCGTCACCTTGTAATGACATAATGAGATGCTGCCATATTAAGTGCCACAGTCTGTGTCTGGGGCTTGCATGAAGCACTGTGCTCACACACAAATCAAGGCCACACATACATGCTAGGTTACATCAGCCAATGAATGCAGAGAGCTGTGCTTTTTACTCTTACACTGTTACAGAGAGAAGCTGCACCATTTCCTGTCAGGTGATCATTGAGGCATCTCACATAGCATAACAAAATGGTGGCCAAAGGGAAAAGATGGGGGAAATGTTAATTAATATATATGTTGAACTGATAAGATTCTTTTATAGGTACATATGAGGCTCAATTATCTGCTTGAAGAGCATCACTGATTCTGCCATGTTTCCTGGTAATAATACCTGTGCTGTGTTTGTGAGGGTCTAGAAAGATAATTACCGCTCAGGTCAATGAAGAGACAATTCAAAGAATTTTGCCGGCTGAGGTGGAAATCCTACTTACAGCCCATGTGCCATTGCCCTTCACCATTTCATTATGAAGTCGATTCCAAGACCTACATAAAAGCTTAAGAAAGCCTGACATAAAGGCATTCGTGTGGTTTTATTCATGCGGCCTCCTCTTTTTATTGCACCACAGAACTCTGTGGTGTTATTAAATGAAATCACGACTGTAAGACAGAATTGCTTACTGGTTTAATTCACTGTAATATATGATTATTATAGACTGAGCTGTATACGTGCAATTCCACAAGGCAAGCATTATACAATAATTTTAAAATAAGAGCACGTTTGCCTTGTGTCAGGGTGATTTATGACACTGGGCAATATTAATCCTAGATTGGCAGGAGGGGTGAAGCGTGCAGGAGTTGATCTCCATGTGACGCAAACCACAAGCATGTAGTAAATTTGAGCTGGAAACCGCTTGCGTGAGAATCGGGCCCGTGCCTTCGCTGTGTGCAGAGTAGACATTTCAGGCAAATTACTGGGGGAATTCGGAATAGGGACTGTTTCTCTTTTTGTCAAAAAGGTTTCCTGCTGACCTAAACACATGTAATTGGCTGCACGAGTAAGGTGGAACAGCAGAAGCCTGAGAAGGCCTCATTTGGCAACCATATCCCTAGCCCATGCTAAATGCCTCGAATTCTTGCAAGAAGCAGGAATGTTTAAATAATCGTTCAAAGATTATTAACAGATGCCCCAGGGGGTTTGGGTTTCTATATGCTCCTTTTTGTCTCATGTCTGGGCTGGAATAAGCAGCTCACCCACTGCTGGTTTACTCTACGGGATAGTTGCTATGCCAGAGCTGGAATAGGATCACTTCATTACCTCATAGCTCTGGTATTAGGTAACATTGCCCCTAATTGCAGAACCAAAACAGAATAACATAAGATATCTATCTCTCTCTCTATATATACACATATATATATACCTGTTGAGACATAATTGTTTACGTGTAGTATAGCCACGTTTGTCAAGCACATTCATAATCTAGAAGTTACATGGGTTTTGAGGTGGCCAAGGATTTAGGGTGGTGGCAGTGCCCAGAGACAAATCTCCAAAAATGCCTTCCCAGCAAGAATACAAATCGCTGGCGGGATGGCATACATTTCCGAAGTCACCTCACGAGGAAACTTCGGGCGACTGGAAATCGGAAGCGATTCTGATGCCATCCCGCCGGCGATTTGTATTCTTGCCGGCGGAAAGGCATTTTAGGGAGATAAGATGCCCGAAATAAAGACTTGTCACTGGACAACTAATCTTCCCATCTGCCACCACCCTTAAAGTTAGTAACATAGTAAGTTACTAATCAGGTTGGCCTTCTTGGCCAACCTGGTGTCATCTTTTTTACTAAGGGCAAGTTTCTAAGTGTATGTAGCCTGGAGACATTCTGTATTCTAGGGTAGAAAGCGCTGAGTAGATCACTGACTGCACTCTATTAACATAGGTATTACATTGGCACATAAACAGAGAACCATTCAATTGTCTCAAGAAATGGCAGTAGGTGGCCCATTCTCAAGGAAGGTCTGTTACCCAAAACCCATTTAGACTTCAGATCACATTGAGTGCAAAGGAGAAAATATCTTAAGGGTACACCTACTGCTGAACCCATGAACAACTGGAAAAATCCTTCTATCTTACACTAGGATAAGTTGTAGAGTATATGTGATTGGTAGCTGAGTATATGTTAAGTAGCCGAATCAAGCCCAAAGTTGTAATTGGCTACATCTACCCACATGACAATTTTCCTGAAATATATATGGGCTCTCAGAACGCCTAAGCCAGGATAGTAGGAACAGACATACAAGATCCTATGTATTCAATGCCAGGCACTCAGTAAGGAAACTATGCAAAGCAAGAGTAACTAGACTTTTTAGGCATGCTAGGGTAAAATAAAGATATGAGATGTTAACAAAACAGGTGGATGTTACTGTGAGAGCCAAGGGCTTTTCTGGAGGAACCAGGCAACCAGATCTAATATGCACTAGCCCTGTGAGTGTTTAGTCTAGAGTGAATGTCTCCGAGGAGGTCTTATCACAATGTGCAGATGACGGCACTTCATCCCAGACACGGAGGCTCCCCTAAGCAGAGACACATGCTAATATGCACCACTGTTGCTGAAAAGTACAGTCACGCTTTTAGAACTGTTCTTGTTTCCATTACTTGGCTAGAGCCCAGCATAGGAGATTGCGTGTTAAAGACTTTGGGGTTGGAGGAAGGTTTTTTTTTTTTTTTTGTCTTCAATATCCTTATTTATGCTTTATTATTAGCAGCGATAAGAAAAGTAAATATGTCAATATCCTTATGAAGAGAAAGAATGGAAAGCAAGGACTGTCAGTGTCACAACCTGTACTACCTCACCTGGTTTCCATTTCTGATAAAGAGCTTCTGCAATAGCTAGTATAGAGGAAATCACATTAGGTCATACATTTCTCCAGTGAAAGACCTCAGCCATGGAACCTGACTCAGTACAGATTAAAATGCAGTTTACGGGAATTCGTTTTTCCTATTGAAGTGGAAAACCCCTTACACGCGAGCAACGCTGCTAACCCGTAGGAACCAAATTAGCAGTTAGCTTTGATCAGTCTAGGGCAGTTATATCCTAATTTAATCAAATGACTGGTTGCTAGTGGTTATTGCACTAAACCAAAACAGAATAAATTTGAATCCATCATTCTGTGCAGCAGCTGTATTGTTCTTCCAACTTGCTTTGCAGATGTATCTGGGACTGTGAGATAGCAGGTATAGTAAAGAAAGATTGTGCCTATAGTAGCAGTGGGGAGAATAGTCTCTGGGAAGGGACTGTGGGATAGCAGGTATAGTAGGGAGAGATGGTGCCTATAGTAACAGTGGGATAATAGTCTCTGGGAAGGGAGTGTGACTGTGGGATAGCAGGTATAGTAGGGAGAGATGGTGCCTATAGTAACAGTGGGATAATAGTCTCTGGGAAGGGAGTGTGACTGTGGGATAGCAGGTATAGTAAAGAAAGATTGTGCCTATAGTAGCAGTGGGGAGAATAGTCTCTGGGAAGGGACTGTGGGATAGCAGGTATAGTAGGGAGAGATGGTGCCTATAGTAACAGTGGGATAATAGTCTCTGGGAAGGGACTGTGGGCAGCAGGTATAGTAGGGAGAGATGGTGCCTATAGTAACAGTGGGATAATAGTCTCTGGGAAGGGACTGTGGGATAGCAGGTATAGTAGGGAGAGATGGTGCCTATAGTAACAGTGGGATAATAGTCTCTGGGAAGGGACTGTGGGCAGCAGGTATAGTAGGGAGAGATGGTGTCTATAGAAGCAGTGGATAAAAGTCTCTGGGAAGGGACAGTGGGATAGCAGGTATAGTAGGGAGAAATGGTGCCTATAGTAACTGTGGGGATAAAAGTTTCTGGGAAAGAACTGTGACTCTGGGTTAGCAGGTATAATAGGAAGAGATGGTGCCTATAGTTTCAGTGGGATAATAGTCTCTAGGAAGGGACTGTGTGATAGCAGGAACGGTAGGGAGAGATGGTGCCTATAGTAGCAGTGGGTAAAAATCTCTGGGAAGGGACAGTGGGATAGCAGGTATAGTAGGGAGAGATGGTGCCTATAGTAGCAGTGGGGATAATAGTTTCTGGGAAAGAACTGTGGCTGTGGGATAGCAGGAATATTAGGGAAAGATGGTGCCTATAAGAACAGTGGATAATAGTCTCTGGGAAGGGACCATGGGATAACAGGTATAGTAGGGAGAGATGGTGCCTATAGTAGCAGTGGGATAATAATCTCTGGGAAGGGAGTGTGACTGTGGGATAGCAGGTATAGTAGAGAGAGATGGCGCCTATAGTAGCAGTGGGATAATAGTGTCTGGGAAAAAACAGTGGCTGTGGGATAGCAGGTATAGTAGGGAGAGATGGTGCCTATAGTAACAGTGGAGATAATATTCTCCAGGAAGGGACTGTGGGATAGCAGGTATAGTTTGTGTTAGTGGAGCAACAACAAGCATTAGTGCATTACAAGCATTATACCCCTTTCATTGTAAGTTATTTTAGTACTCGCAACAATCCATGAATGTAACCCAGCACCTGATCAAGCCTTTGTAATAATGACCACAGAAAAGGATGAGCGGTTATGAAGCTTATATTTAAACAGCATATCCATCTATATACATTTATTCACATCCTTTAACTAAAACAAAAAAAAATTTCTTGAAGCTCATCAAAAACATATTCATAACATGTATATTATCATAACATGTATATTGCAGAAATAATTTCTCAGTAGATCAGGGCATTCTCCAAATTTGCCTCTCCTCTCATTCCATCCAATTTGCTGAAGGAGTTCTGTTGCTTTCCAGGCTTCTACACGACAGTTTGTATCTGGAGGTCTGAGGCGCTTGCCTCCCGTAATATTATGTGCGGTTTTATAGGAAAAGAGGTCGGACCAGCATGTTTCACCTAAGTAACATATGGACACGGCATTTGTAGATAGATAAATTGCTTTTGTGGGTAGAAACAGATATAGACTGTGATGCTTGGCCTCCATCCTTGGCGACAAGCAGTTCATTGTAGATGTATAAACAACGGCCATTGCATAGGAATCTTTCTTCAATGGTGTTGCCTATAGCTTTAATCTGTTTGCCAAAAGCTTGCCATTCCCAAGTTCCTTTTCCAGCTGATTAGTGACAAGCCACTTTTGGGACCTTTGCCATTATCAGGACAGACAGATCAGAAGTGAATGCATTAAAAGTTTGGTGTTGTTATTTGCACAGCTCAGTCCTTGGCATCTCCCACCCCATCAGCATTAATTGCAAACATTGCCTCTGCTTCAGGGAGGCAGGGGGAATCGTAGATTTTGCAGATACGCGTTTCACCGCGGCCCTTCCTCAGATATAACCTGCGGGAAGAATGGATTGGACAAGTCAACAGCTGTCTGTCTACAATTTTCCATACAAGTGCAACTAATTCCCAGACTAATTTCAGTTGCCAGAAATGTTACTTTACCGTGTAGTAGATGCGTGAGCTATAATATTTCCTCCAATGGGCTTCTTGGGATCAGCAGCAAACATGGCAGCTCCATCTACTTGGGCAACCACCTGGTTTGTGATGACGACTGCAACTCCAAACTTAAGAGGCAAGAAAAAAACATATAGAGGGTTATTAAGGCTTGATAAAACAATGGCTGATGATTCAGTCCATCTTGATTGGTAATTATCAGCTCACAGTACGGAGCAACACAATTAACTTATCTGCTCAAAATCTGATAGGGCAAGAAGAAAAATCATAACCATGTGTCCTTTTATGTTGTTTGCATCCTATCACACAACAAACGTCCATGTGTGATATGGTGGATCTGGTTTACCATGGGGGCAGTTGATTTGAATAAATATCTTCTAGTTATCTGACCAATTAGGACATTTAAGAAGAAAAAAATCAGTGTAGCTGAGAATTACTTAAACAAGGGGTTTCACTACTGGGAATATATTAGGTAAAACTAGGGATGCACTGAATCCACTATTTTTGGATTCGGCCGAAACCCTGAATCCTTCACGAAAGATTTGGCCGAATACCGAACCGAATCCTGATTTGCGCATGCAAATTAGGTGGGAAGGGAAACCATTTTTACTTGTTTTGTGACTAAAAGTCACGTGATTTCCCGCTCCTAATTTACATATGCAAATTAGGATTTGGATCAGCTGGGCAGAAGGATACGCCCAATCCTACAGAAAAAGGCAGAATCCTAGCCAAATGCCAATCCAAATCTTGGATTCGGTGCATTCCTACGTAAAGTAGACTTATTTATTCCAAATTTAAAATACACATACATATTAAAAAAACTTGACATAGCAGCAATGTGTTAGGTGTAGCATCAATCCATTTGAAAAGATAATAACACATTTAATTGACTACCTGGGTACTGTTAGAGATTCAAAAAAGATTCCCATAGAAATAATGGCAGTAGGTGATTTCATCCTGGCACTTTTTTCCCTTTTGAAAAAGCTATGGGGGTGAAATGCGCATGGGGGGGGGGGGGGGGGACTTGCAGCAATGTTTCTTTTTAAAATCCCTAACAGTACTCAATTAAATGTGTTATTATCTTTACCTTTATTGAAACAAATGGATTGATACTACACCTAACATATTGCGGATATCACCAGTTTTTTAATGTGCATGTTTATTTTAAATTAATAAAGTGTGTTTTACCTAATATATTCCCAGTAGTGAGACCCCCTGTTAAAGTAATTCTCCGCTATACGGATTCTTTTCTTCTTAAATCTATTTTAACCTTAATCTGGGGGGGGGGGGAGCTCCGGGTGTGCTTTCCCTTAAAAATACTGGATAACTATATAAATGTTGCACCTCTAGCTGCAGCTTTGGGATTTTTTTTTTCTTATGCCAATTAGACATTTACACAAATTGGGAATATTTGTTCCAGGTTTCCAGAAAATGTGTTCTGTCTCATTAGCTCCACCTCAGGTAAAGTTTCTGCCTATCAAATCAGTGTAAAGCAACTCCATGCAGGAGTGCATAAATAAGCCTTTACTACAGAGCAACAGAATTTACCATGTGTCTCCTGATCATTGATCTACATTTCTGGTCACAGATACATTTCAAAATGTAAAGAAAGCTGCCAATTTACCAGGCAGAACAGAGTTAAAAAAAATGGATCCAACAGCAGACTGGCACATTTAAAGAGATACTGACACCTGAAATTAAACTTTTTTTTACATCTATTATAATTTTGGCTTTGCAAGCTACTTCTAACTTTGCCATAAAGTATTTGCATGATACTTTTACATTACCTGTCTGATCCCCCATGTTCCTGTATGAGGGGGCTGCCATATTTGTGCAGCAGGAGTCCGTTAGCATTAGAAACTGTAACTAACAGGCTGAGATGGGACAGTCAGGTTGGCAAAGTCAGAGTGTCAGAGGGTCAGGCTTAGGAACTTCAACTAACAATTATATACAAAAACAACCTCTCAGCAAAAAAATGATCAACATGACCTATAGGTAACATTTAATTTACATTCATATGCTAAAATTTTTTTTTTAGTGTCAGTATCACTTTAAGTTGACCAATTGAATTAGTCTCTCAGAGGCTACCGTTCTTTCCGCACTGCTTTTACCTCATCTGCGAGTCGGAGTAACATCCTAAGAAAGCGAGCCAAGTGCATCTGTCGTGCTGAAAGCTCCCCTCTTCCAGAATAATCAGTCCTGTAGAGTGCAGTCGCACTGTCCACTATAAGAAGGGCATATCTGTGGAGCAAATGGGTCAAGGATTAGTGATGTGCAGGTCAGATTTTTCCCGACTTGCACCCGCTCTACCGAGCACAACTTCCCGTACAGGCTTTGCTTTAAGCAGACTGCAGATATAATTACCTTGACTCTGCCATCATGGCTGACGCTTGGTACAAGAGTTGGGTCTGATGGTCGGTGTTAAAGGCACGGGCGTAAGCAACGTTATCAAGAACATCACTTCCCGATAATCCATATCTAAGGAAAAAGGAGAACATTAATACACACGCATATAGAATGTCATGGAGCGCTATTTCCCTCGCAGAAACCTTTTCATAGCCACAAACAAATCTATTTGCAAATGGTGCAAAATATTACTGCTGTCCATCACAACAGAAGTTGCGCTCTGGGACCACTATGGCTGCCAGACGTATAAGTTAAGGAACCGCTTGTATAAAATGTCAGGCTGAGTGAAATTTCAGTGATGTCTGAACAAGCCTTGGGACGGACATTTTTAGGAATTGGCCATTTTATAACATACTAAAAGTAAGGGATTCTCTCATGATTTTTATGACGTAGTTTTTATTTCTAAATTACACTGCAAATAATTTACTCTTTACCATGTAAAATGTAATTCCTGAACCAGTAAGTGTATTTTTTGTAGTTGTAATATTGGTGTGTAGACGCCATGTCAGGTAATTTTTGCCTGGTCATGTGCTTTCAGAAAGAGCCAACACTTTAGAGTGGAACTGCTTTCTGGCAGGCTGTTGTTTCTCCTGCTCAATGTAACTCAAGGTGTCTCAGTGGGACCTGGATTTTACTATTGAGTGTTATTCTTATATCTACGAGGCAGCTGTTATGTCATGTTTGGGAGCTGTTATCTCGTGTCAGGGAGCTGCTATCTGGTTACCTTCTCATTGTTCTGTTGTTAGGATGCTGGGGGGGAGCGGCGGAAGGGGGTTGATATCACTCAAACTTGCAGTACAGCAGTAAAGAGTGACTGAAGTTTATCAGAGCAGAAGTCACGACTGGTGGCACCTGGGAAACTGACAATATGTCTAGCCCCATGTTAGATTTCAAAACGAAAGAAATTGCTAAACGGATTTCAGTGCAGAATTCTACTGGAGCAGCACTATTAACTGATGCATTTTAAAAAAAATAAGGTTTTCCCATGACAGAATCCCTTTAAATGCGAACTACCCCTTTTAAAGGAGATGTGATTGCAAGACTACTTTGGCCCACATGGCCAGCATCACATTTACAGTTATATTTCTAAATTTTGGCCTAATGCTAAAATCAGAATATGATATTCTGTCTGTCATGCATCTGTTCTCAGAAATATTTCTTTTGATGCAATATTATTTCTTTCCAATGCTATTGAAGTAGAGACAAAGGGGGGAATTCACAAAAGTGTTGGGAATGAAAAAATGTCTTTAAAATGTCGTAGAAAGTGTCATAGCAACAGCCGACAAATTCACAGAGCATTTCTCCGCCAATTTTCCGACATGTGCGACACATTTGAATTAGTGTCGTTAAAAGTGGGCGTGGTTTTTTCGGCGCCACTTTTCCCGACATTTTTATGAATTACTCGTAAACTCATTTTTTTTTACCGACAATTTTTCAGACACTTTAGGCTCTCCAAAATGAAAATGTCAGACCAATTGTCGTTTAAAAAGTCTTGGTAAATGTCGTTTGTACGATGAAAAGATATACGACATTTTAGAAAATTGTCAGACTTACGAGACATTCAGAGATGGTAACATCCGCCTTTGTGAATTTGCCGTTTATACGACATTTTAAAAATTTGTCGACCGCCACTTCTGGGTTACTTTTTTTACCGACACTTTTGTGAATTCCCCCCAGTATGACAAAGATTTTTTTGCAGAATGCAAACTAGTCAATTTAAGAAATTACCTTTCAGCCACAGCAAGCAAACGTTCTGGACGAAAGGTTCCTTCTGTATCGATGTACATGGCCTTCCCCTCGCCACCACCTCGATCAATGGGAAGCTGGAAATAAAGAAAGGCAATTCCTCAGACAGGGACAAGGACAAGGCAGTTTTTTTTTTTTTTGTTTTAAATTCTTGCTAGTGGCTGTATGTGTATTATTTAGTTTTTTTCCCCAGCAGCTCTGCAGTTTGCAATTTCAGCAACAAGATTACCCTAGCAACCATGCTTTGCTTTGAATAAGAGACTGGAATAAAAGAAAAAAAGTAGCAGCAACAAATTTGTAGCCTTACAGAGCATTTGCTTTTTAGATGGGGTCAGTGACCCCCATCTGAAAGCTTGAAAGAGTTAGAAGAAGGAGGCAAATAATGAAAAGACTATTTAAAAGAAAAAGTGAAGACCATTTGAAAAGTTCCTTAGAATTAGCCATTCTGTACCATATTAAAAGTTAACTTAAAGGTGAATCACCCCTTTTACCAAACAGGTGTTAAGCCCGGATTTGCTTTATCGCAGGGTCAAACTCAACCTAACAAAAACTGAACTTATCATCTTTCCACCTAAGCCTGGTCCTACTCCCCTATTTACTATCTCTATTGATGGCATGCTCATTAATCCTGTCAACTCAGCTCGCTGTCTGGAGGTAATCTTTGACTCCTCTCTCTCCTTCTCTGATCATATTAACGCCACTGTCAAAACCTGTCACTTTTTCTTAAGCAATATTGCCAAAATCCGTCCCTTCCTTTCACCTGATATATCCAAGACACTCATGCATGCTCTCATCCTATCCAGACTAGATTACTGTAACCTTCTACTAACTGGCCTCCCTAACTCCCATCTCTCCCCTCTGCTGTCTGTATTAAACACTGCTGCCAGAATTATCCTCCTCTCATCCAAAAGGGTACAGGCCCCTCCGCTGCTGAAGTCCTTATTATGGCTTCCTATAAAACAAAGAATAACTTATAAACTCCTCCTCCTCATAACCTTCAAAGCCCTTCATTCCTCTGCATCTAACTACATCTCATCTCTTGTTTCTCTATATGTTCCTGCCCGAAACCTCCGCTCCTCTCAGAGCAACCGCTTGGTTGTACCCCCCACTACTACTGCTGTTTCCCGTATCAAACCCTTCTCTCTTGCGACTCCTTACATTTGGAATACCATTCCTGAATCTCTCACAAGAGAATCCTCCTTCAGTGTTTTTAAAACAAAACTCAAAGACTACCTCTGGGAGCACCTGGATAACACCTGAACTGGCACTTATATAACAGTGTAACAAACTGTAACCCACAGCACCTTAATACCCCTCGGAATTGTGTCTGTATGTTACTCTCCCATTTAGACTGTAAGCCCTACGGGGCAGGGTCCTCTAGCCTTTTGTTTCCTTGACACTGAGCACTTAATCTGTATTGTAATTATATTTTATATTTATGTGAATTGTATTTCTAATAATGCACTTATTGTTACTTTTTATTCCAATGACCCCTTGTTTGTTACTACTAATTTATTGTTTTATTGTACAGTGCTTTGCCCTCAAGGAGCGCTTTACAAATAAAAATATACATATATTCCATCATAAATATTAAGGATCAAGATTCTGGTTATATTATGGCACCATTAATAAGATATTTTCCTATTTTGCAAGCAGACTTTGGCAGTTCATTGCGAGCTGAATGAGTGTGAACTATTAGAATTACAACACTAACATATTACAGGGCAACCCTTTTGAAATAAAAAAATACAAAAGTGGTATAAAGGTGATGCCTTTATTGGCCAACTAATATAATCATAGCAAGCTTTCAGAACATTTTAGTTCCTTTTTCAAGCGGATTACCTAAAAGGAACTAAAATGTTCTGAAAGCTTGCTATGATTATATTAGTTAGCCAATAAAAGGTATAACCTTTATACCACTTTTGCATTTTTTTTTTTTTATTTCAAATGGGTTGCCCTGTAACATTTTTCCTGGCTGACACGGTACAGCAACTTTACCTGCAGTAACACTAACATATAAAGACCTATATACCATGAAGAAATATTCTTTGCACACATGCAGCACAGCCTTATCTATTTAAAGGAGAACTAAAGAAGTAGGGAACAAATGCATAAATTATGTTTTGTGCTTCTGTACCAGCCCAAGGCAACCACAGCCCTTTAGCAGTAAAGATCTGTGTCTCCAAAGATGCCCCAGTAGCTCCCCATCTTCTTTTCTGCTGATTCACTGCACATGATCTGTGCTGCTGTCACTTACTGAGCTTAGGGACCAATGCACAATATACTGAATACAGTATATATATTAAGGATGCACCGAATCTGCTATTTTGGATTTGGCAGAATCCCTGAATCCTTCGTAAAAGATACGGCCAAATGCCGAACCCTATTTTGCACATGCAATTTGGGGGGGGGAAGGAAGTGGAATTTTTTTTTTACTTCCTAGTTTTCTGGCCCCTCATTTGCATATGCAAATTGGGATTTGGATAGGCCAGGCATATCAGAAACCAGCACAATTAGCATCAAAATGTAATCATCAGGCCTGTAGCATCAGCTTATATGACAGGCAAACCTAATTTTCTTCTAGATGTCAGCTGCCCAGAGCCCACTGAGCATGTGCGTGTCCTAACAAAATCCACAATCAGAAACTCCTGACAACTTTGAAGACCTGAATCATTACTACTACAGAGATGCTGAAGCTTTAGGCTGGTTCAGTAAATAAATATGGCATTTCTAGCTGTATGCATTTTTAGGATTTAGTAAAGAGGCACCGAATCCAGGATTCGGCCGAATCCTACTGCCCAGCCGAACCTGAATTTGCATATGCAAATTAGGGACGGGGAGGGAAATCACGTGACTTTTTGTTCGATATTTGTCTGAATCTTTCGCAAAGGATTCAGGGGTTCGGCCAATTACAAAATAGTGGAATTCGGTGCATCCCTAGGATTTAGTTCTCCTTTACAGGGCACAGACAGCACAACTTTATTACACTGGAGCAGAAATGACTTGTGAATACAGCAGTGTTCATGATTACGCAAAAATAAACATCTCAGAGGGTGGCCTTACATGTTTCATGCCTTGTGGGCTTGTGCTTTATGACCAAGTGCCCACTTAAAAAGCACACAAGGCATGAAACGCGTAAGGCCACCCTCTGAGATGTTCCTGTTTGCGTTATAAATCATTTTTTATTTGCATCATTTTTTGGAATGAAGTCCAGCTTTTGTGTCAGCCTACAAGTGAATCGAAAATGTATGATATTACCTCCGAAAGCTCAAGGTCTGGGGTTTGAGCACCTGGACCCCCTGTTTGAGCACCTGGACCCCCTGTTAGTATTGGTTAGTTAGTATTGGTAAGTGTACCTTACTGCTCACAAATCTACAATACTGGATACTTTTTTTTCCCCTTTTTCCTTTGTTACCGCTTCATTATTATGTAACAACCCCATGTATAAAGAATCAATAAAAAAATCGATATAATACATATCGTTTTAAAAAAAGCTATACCCAGTTCTTGTTATTTAATTGGAACATTTCAATTTGCCTGCATCCACTTACAAGAATCTAGCTTTCCACATAGCAATCTAAAGCACAAATAATGGCTTTATGCTGGTGAGATAAGTAAAAGGCAAAGGAATACTTTTACTTTAATGATTTTGTTTTGCTCTCCATTTTTTTTTCTCTTGCTGTAGGGATGTCATTAAAGAGAACAGAATCATTTTGGACCACGACTATGGAAAAGAACTCAATACAAAGTGTCCACGTAGACCTCAGCAGAGCTGCAAGTGAATACCAGAAGAAGGCTGGCCTGCTTATTTGAGAAATGATGTCTTAAGCTAGATTAGGTCCTACGATTCATACAGTCTACACGAGGGATGTCCAAACCTGGACTTCCTGCAGTCTAACTAGTCCAAGTCTGCTTGTCTTCAGGGCTAACATTCATCAATAGCAGAAATGTCCCTGTCTGGGTTATCTATAACATAGGGCACAGTAATGTACAGAAGTCTCCTTACCTGACAGGTAACAGCAAGAGTGTGACATAGCTGAGTCTTCCCAGTGCGAAACTCACCAAACATCTCTGTGATAGAGCCAGTTTCAATGCCTCCTAGTGGAAAAAAAGAAGAATTTGCTTTCAATTACTGAAATACATTTAACCATGTCTCATATGGTCCCTAGAGGATCCTGCCGGAAGCACCTGTAAGCGGTGCCAACAAAATAATGTCAGATTTACTCAAGTGAAACAAAGCCGTGTTATTCACAAAGCAACAGTTATTTGTAGAAAACTATTCTTGTAGACAATTCCAAGAACACAGAAATGACTTTCCATAGCGTTAACTACATTATAACTATAACCAAGGTTAAGTGTCACGGAAGTTTCCTGCACCTTGTAGTAGCTTGTCGAGCTCTTTGGAACCAGTACCGATTTGTATTATTTCAGAGCGCCTCTGGTGAAACTCAGTGGCTGTAGTAAATCCCATGGGAACCAGTTTGGCAGCTTCGGCCTTAAAAATAAGCAAAGCATACACAATTTCAATGTTAGTTGCCCACTGTAAATATACCCCATGTTGTCAAACCTATATGTCCTAGGATACTAAAGAAAAATATATGAAGGGATAACCATCGCAAAGGTCTTCAACTGTGATGCCCAACTAATGTCTTGAGAGTAACATGTTGCTCACCAACCCCATGGATGTTGCTCTCAGTGGCCTCAAAGCAGGGGCTTATCTTTGAATTACAGGCAATTTTTAAATTAGGGATGCACCGAATCCACTATTTTGGATTGAGCCGAACCTCCAAATACTTGGCGAAAGATACAGCCGAAAACCGAACTGAATCTGATTTTGCATATGCAAATTAGGGGTGGAAAAATGAAAACTTTTTTCTTCCTTGTTTTGTAACAAAAAGTCAATGCAGTTTCCCTCCCCGCCCCTAATTTGCATATTAGGATTTGGTTCAGCCGGGCAGAAAGATTTGGCCGAATCCTGCTTAAAAAGGCTGAATCCTGGATTCGGTGCATCCCTAGTTTTAATTGCATAAAAATCAGGTGTACTGCCAATCGGTAGTAGGCTGCCAGTCCACATGATGTCTTCCAAATAGCCAATCACAGCCCTTATTTGGCATCCCAGGGACATTTTTCAGGCTTGTGTTGGTCTCCAACTCTTTTTACATTTGAATGTGGCTGTTAAAACAGTTTAGGGACAAGAATGACTGTGCACATTATCTCTAAAAAGGGCAAGTTTCTTCAAACATACTTTCATTATCTCAAATATAAAAAAGATATTTATTATGCACTATGGTGGTGTCACAGTGGTGTTAATCAGTAAGCCATCAAGCCACACAAAGAGAGAAAGTGGTTGGTTGCAGTATTGCTGCTGAAATCAGTGCGAGTGTGTGCATAATTTAATGAACTTACTAGGATTTTTTCAGCTTTAGCCTCACTAATGCCTTTTATATTGAGCAGTTCCTTCTTTGGCGCATAAGCCACCGCTTCTACCGTGTGGAACCCGGCGTCCTCCAGTTTCTTGACATCATTTGCATTTATCCCACATTGCTGTTGGTAAGGGAGAATGGAAGACTTAAGCGAAAAAAGATCTACTGCCTAATGAAATGAATGGATTAAAATTTCTTTGTAAGTGTAAAATTGCTAATTAAAGTGGTCGCTGGATAGAATTGTTTTCAAATGGCTTCTCAGATTATAGGACTAACCACTGTCCTATTATTGGATCAGCATTATTATCCTTGCCTTACCCTAAATTTATATCACAAATACGGATCTCTTTGATACGTTTTTAAAAACGAATAAAAATATGACTTTATTGAATACTGATCAGATTTTGTCAGCTATGGTACAGTGCATAATACTCACCACTGACGAGTTTTGTGCCCCATGGCACTTCCTTAGAGTGTAATATAGTTTTTGACAAAACACAACTTAATAGCAAATCATTATTACAGACAATACATACTATGTGATCCTAAAAGGTACATTAAGGGGTGATATGATAACTATGTATAAATATATAAGGGGATCATATAATAATATCTCTAATGCTTTATTTACCAGTAGGTCTTTCCAGCTGACACAAGGTCACCCATTCCGAATAGAAGAAAAGAGGTTCCGCCTAAATATTGGGAAGGGGTTTTTTACAGTGAGAGCTGTGAAGATGTGGAATTCTCTCCCTGAATCAGTGGTACAGGCTGATACATTAGATAGCTTTAAGAAGGGGTTGGATGGTGTTTAGCAAGTGAGGGAATACAGGGTTATGGGAAATAGCTCATAGTACAAGTTGATCCAGGGACTGGTCCGATTGCCATTTTGGAATCAGGAATAAATTTTTTCCCCCTCTGAGGCAAATTGGAGAGGCTACAGATGGTTTTTTTGCCTTCCTCTGGATCAACTGGCAGTTAGGCAGGTTAAAAAAAAGTAAAAATATTGAATTTGATGGACGTGTGTCTTTTTTCAACCTAACTTACTATGTTACTATGTATTACCTAAAGTCTTTTTATTACCATACCTATATTCTTTAAAATCTTAAAAACAACGCAAGCTATAAATAAGTATTTTCCACGTATGCCATTTTAATCCACGGGTAATTTATATCATATTATGGATGTTTTCATAGTGCTATTACCAAAATTTGGTCTCCATATTCTCCGGTACAGACATCCTAATTTTCTCCAATTCAATTTAGTATTTAAATTCCCGAATCTTTATTCAAACCGGTTTTCTGTTTCTAAGGTAAACATCCACCATGCTTCTCTTTTATCAATAAGTTTTTCCAAAACCCCTCTTCTCTTATCCAGTCTAACATGGTATATGCGCTGAAAGATATACACCTGTCATTACCATCATCTACATTTAGTATATGTTCAGCTATGGACCCTAAACTTACACTACAACCTAGGGATGCACCAAATCCACTATTTTGGATTCAGCCAAACCCCCGAATCCCTTGCAAAAGATTCCTCCAAATACCAAACCGAATCTACATTTGTGACAAAACGTCACGCGATTTCCCTCCCCATCCCTAATTTGCATATGCAAATTAGGATTCGGTTCAGCCGGGCAGAAGGATTCGGCTGAATCCATCTGAAAAAAAGGCTGAATCCCGAATCGAATCCTGGATTCGGTGCATTCCTACTACAACCATGTAAACTCGTTTCTCAAATCCTGGGAGCTACCCATTGGGCCATTGCTTTACACTGGCTAAACAACTCCCTTGTTATTACTCTGGTCATAGATAGGCTTAAATGTATTCAATTCATGCATTACCTTTCAGCCCTTCTGGATGATAAACTACACTTTCAAATTGCCATCTGGATGCCATGGGATAATTTCCTTTCAACTAGGTCTTAATAGCTGAAATAATAAAACTGACTATATGCGTCTCTGGATTGTTATACAGGTATGGGACTAGTTATTGTGAATGCTCGGGACCTGGGGTTTTATGGATCTTTCCATAATTTGGGTTTTCATACCTTAAGTCTACTAGAAAATCATGTAAACATTAAGGGGAATTATTTATTAAAGATCAAATTTTAGAGTTGTGTGAGCTTTTTTAAACCACATCTTCAATGGTTTCTAATTTAAAAAATAAAAATCAGCAATTTCGGCATTAACAACCCGAAAACTCGATCAATTAAATTAAATTTATTTTAGTTTTCGGGCAAAACTCTCTGAAAAAAACTCGAACATCATGAAGGCTATTAATTATCGTGAAGGCTATTAATTAAAAAATAACCTTGAAAATGAATTTTTCATGGAAAACACAACTTTGATAAATAACTCCCTAAATAAATCCAATTGGCTGGTTTTGCTTCCAATAAGGATTAATTATAACTTAGTTAGGATCAAGTACAAGGTAGAGGTATGGGACCCTTTATCCAGAATGCTCGGACCTTGGGTTTTCGGGACAACAGATCATTTCTGTAAGTTGTATCTTCATCCCTTAAGTCTACTAGAAAATCATGTAAACGTTAAATAAACCCAATTGTCTGGTTTTGCTTCCAATAAGGATTAATTATATCTTAGTTGGGATAAGTGCAATCTACTTAAGTCAAGGCCATTATTCCTTCTAGTCAACTCAGCTGTTGGATATACTATAACAAACATCTTTTTTTTTTTTTGGTTAATACTCAGTTACTTTACCTCCAGTCGGGTTATTGCCTGTGGCCCAAAATTCTCTTCTTCTGTGGCTTCTGTTTGATAGTGAGCTTGCATGGCCATTTCTGGAGAGTGTCAATGTCTCTGAACACAAAAATAATGAGTATAAAGACATGCTTAGCATTTGGCCGTGTGTTTATTAGTGTAGTGCACATTATAGAAATGCAGTAACATTTTGTGTCATCCCTTTATTAGGAATGTGATTAAAGGGATATTGTCATGGGAAAAATTTTTTTTCAAAATGAATCAGTTAATAGTGCTGCTCCAGCAGAATTCTGCACTGAAATCCATTTCTCAAAAGAGCAAACAGATTTTTTTATATTCAATTTTGAAATCTGACATGGAGCTAGACATATTGTCAATTTCCCAGCTGCCCCAAGTCATGTCATGACAGGATCCCTTAAAACATCAAAAGACCAGGTGTATACAGTTCAAAATACATCTAAGGGTTAGGCCACACTGGGCGTTTTGGGGATTTGGTCACCTGGCGACTAATCTCCCCAAACGCCTTCCCTCACTCTGCACCAGCTAAAATTAAAAAACGCCGGCGCTAATCACAAGCGGCGCTCCGTTATCCGAAGTAGCCGGAAGTTGCCTCACAAGGAAACTTCGGGCGACTTTGGAAAACGTATCGCCGCATGTGATTAGCGCCGGCGTTTTTTTCATTTTAGCCCGCACAGAGTGAGGGAACCAAATCTCCCCAAAACGCCCAGTGTGGCCTTACCCTTAGGCCATATAGAATGATGGATCATAAACAAAAAAGCTCCCAGCAAGTGTTCAATTGTATCAGTGCACTTCAGGAAACTTCAAGGGCCACACAGATCAATGTTTACATTTAAAAAACATCCATCTTTAACGCATCTGATAAAACCGCCTCTGTGGTCTGACATGTCTTGTGTCTACGCACTTCTTCAGAGACCTCCTCCTCCCTCAGTTTCCAGGTGTGTTCCACTGACAAATATTGATTCCTATTAATTAGTATTGATTAGTAATTACTTTGCTAAAGATGCAGCAGCAGATCTAAAAAAAATCTGCTTTTTCTGTGTGTGTGTTTTTTTTTTTCAAATTACATTTCAAGTACTCGGGGGACCGCTATCTGCATATTCCCCTTTAGGGCAACAGCTATAAATGGCTCTTCATTGCTTGTCAGGAGATTTTTACTTGGAAATATTGACTATGAGTGTCAGCAATTTGCCACCAGCTGGCAAAAATCAGTTAACAGGGTGGTTCACCTTTAAGTTAACTTTCAGTATGTTACAGAATGGCCAATTCTAAGCAACTTTTCAACTGGTCATCATTGATCATCTTTTATAGTGTTTGAATTATTTTTCTTCTTCTGACTCTTTCCAGCTGGCAAATGGGGGTCACTGACCCCATCTAAAAACGAATGCTTTGTAAGGCTAGTTTTTATTACTCATCTTTGTATTCAGGCCACTCCTATTGATATTCCAGTCTCTTATTCAAACGAGTGCATGGTTGCTAAAATAATTTGGACCCTAGCAACCAGATTGCTGAAATTGCAAACTGAGAACTGCTGAATAAAACAGCAAATTGTCTAAAAATATCACTGTACAACATACTAAAAAGGTGAAAAACCCTGTAGTCCCCTAACATTACAGGGTCTCTGGAGGAATACGAACAAAAAATATAAGTGTTATAATATAATTAAAAGTCTTGCTTGCACACATCTAGTAAATCATAGTAAACAGTCAGCTGACCAGTTTTTATAGGTCACAAGACAAGTAGCGTACCTCCCAACTGTCCTGTTTTCAGTGGGGCAGTCCCGCTTTTGACAGCTCAATCCTCAGTCTTTGTCTTTGCGGCGATCAATCTCCATGAACGCCTTCCCTCTGTCTTGCGCCGGCTATAATGAAAAGTCGCCTGCGGCATGGCACACGCGGAGCTTTGTATTCCGAAGTTGCCTCACGAGCAGACTTCGGGCGACTTTGGAATACGAAGTGCCGCGTGTGCCATGCCACAGGCGACTTTTCATTATAGCCGGCGCAAGACAGAGGGATGGCGTTCAGGAAGATTGATTGCCGCAAAGACGAGGCGATTAATCCCCTTATCGCCCAGTGTGCGATAGTGTAATAACACAGAAATATGTTCAAACTTTCATAATCTGCCAAATTTTGTAAAATGAACATGGTAATTAAGGGGTGTCACCACAAAAATGGGCGTGGTCACACAATTTCCACTACATGCGGCAATTTTTTTTGTCCATCTTTTTATTTCCAAAATGCAATTTCTTACAGGGATCTTCAACTAGGCTTGCCACCTGGCCGGTGTTTTACAGGCCTGGCCAGTAAAAATGATGCTTGATGCCAATGTTATTAATAGGAAAAAACAGCAAGAATACAGGAAGGCTGGTATTTTTTTCCAGAAAAGGTGGCAACCCGATCCTCAACCAGTGGCTCACAAGCAACATGTTAGGGTAGGCCTACACAGACGTTTTCGGTGCGATCCAACGCGCGGCGTCAAATCTCCAGCATCAAATCACACAAATAAGGTGAGAGATAGAAATGTAGGATGAAGTCGCAGTGTTGATCCAACGTGACTGTCCGATGCAGACGACAGTCATGTTGCATCGGATCAATGCTACGACTTCGGACATTTCTATCTACCTTATTTCGGACGCATACGATTTGACGCCCGAGTTTTGTCTCAGCGCGTCGGAAACGTCCGTGTAGTCCTACCCATACTCACCAACCCCATGGATGTTGTTCCCAGTGGCCTTAAAGCAGGACCTTATTTTTGAATTCCAGACAAGTTTTAGTTGTATAAAAACAGATGTACAGTTAAAAAGTCTCCTGTAGGTTGCCAGTCCTCATAGGAGCTACCAATAGCCAATCACAGCCCTTATTTGGCAGGAAGTTTAATTTCTTTCTACATTTGAAAGTGTCTCACAGGGTCCCTTGTATTAGTCTTCCTGCACTGCCAGGGGAGCCCTGTTCTCCAACAGCCCTGCCCCTGTGTAGAAGCCCCTGTGGTAGATACAGCTGAGAGACAGCAGGGGAGGCAGACGATGTAGGCAAGTGATCCAACCAACTAACATGTCCAGCAACTACAAACTCAATCATTTCCCCAGGTACAAGCCCTGCTGTAACGGACACTCATGTAAGTAAATGGTGCTAGAGTCTAGAGACCTAATCCCTGAGAGAGAGAGTGTCCCTCATACGTTACACACTCTGCTAGTAGGTAGCCCGGAGCTGTTACACAACAGCACTTATGTTCCCTTTGTTATACTACATGAGCTCGCCCTTAGCCAAACATCAAGTGTCCCATTATACAGCCGGACCCTCATCTACGCAGAGTCATGGGGCAGCAAGCGCCGCATATGGACCCTCTACAATCAACAAGGACGTCTCTATCATATGTACTACACTTACCCAGCTGATCCACGGGCCCAGTCCGAAACTCCCGCCGAACCCTGCGTGTCACGTCACGCGCACAACCCCGCCCACTAGAGAATGCGCTTCAATGAGTGGAGCTGAGGGAATTGTGGGTCCTGGTTAAGTTGTCTAATCTGGGCTTGTCCCACTCAGTTGGCATAATAAACGCGCAGATTGGAGAGTAGATGTAACGTGGTTAAATTCTTGGCCAGTAAAATGTGTCATTGTGTAGTAAACGTGTTATATCTGAATATAGCCCGGCTGCAGCTCTCTCCTTCCTCTCCCTGCATTACCCGGGGGCTGACGCTCTATCTACTGATTCTAACTAGAAAGGGGTCGTTCACCTTTAAATGTACTTCTAAATTATTATTAAATATAAATATTTATTTGTTCTGAAGCTGTCACACTTGCAATTTCAACTACTTTCTTGTTGTTAGGGCTTACTTACTCTAGCAACCTGGCAGCAGGCTAGAAGTCGAAATGGAAGCTCAATAGGCAAGAAACCAATTTACTGCAATACTTGCAACTGTGTACGCTTCCACACCAGGTCCGGACTGAGAATTAAAATAAAATAATTTCAGGTCGACAGGCCCACTCAGCTGAAATAGAGGCCCAAACACCCCACTAAATAGTGACTTTCTATGGGACCTTATAGTAGCCCCTCTGGCAGCGCCGGATTTCAATAAGGGGCGCCCAGGGCCGGACTAGGAGAAAAAAGCAGCCCTGGCAAAAAAAATCAAAGCAGCCCACTTCAGGTATGGAATTGTTTATCTGGAAACCCATTATCCAGAAAGCTCCAAATAACGGAAAGGCCATCTCCCATAGACTCCATTATAATCAAATAATCCAAATGTTAATTTATTTCCTTTTTCTCTGTAATAATAAAACAATAGCTTGTACTTGAACCAAACTAAGATATAATTAGTATTTATTGGGGGAAAATCAGATTATTGGGTTTATTTAATGTTTATATGATTTACTAGTAGACTTAAGGTATGAAGATCACCCCAGTGCAGGCATATGAGTTATTGAATTACAAATGAACATGCGCCCATAAGATTGATACTTTCAGGTCCTGTAAGGGCCAACTGCTGTGTTTTCTGTAGCAAACAAACTGACCATCAGTTGAACATGTGGGAGTCTGTATGGACTGGTGATTGGCCAACCCTTTACCCATACTCCTAAAGTGGAAGAGGGGCAACCAGAGCCTGAAGATGAGTTATGTGCACTGGGATGACCTAGGCCCCTTCTGATGAGGCTTCAGTAACCCCTATAAATGCCAGGGAGGGCCAAAACCCTAGCCTGTTTATAGTAGAGGGGCCTGTGCAGTGAGACCCGGTATATGCCTTATAGGGGCCACACAAATTAAACTCATGGCGGCTCTACTGGGGGTCTGGCTGTAATGTCCATTTGCATAGCTGAGGTCTGTGAGAACTTATGGATAGGAGATCTGTATAGGAGATTGGTGGGAACCCTTCAGGGAAAACTATTGGTCTGTTTGGCCAAAGACAAACGGCCTCCCCTGGCAGAGTTGGCCGGCGGCAGCAGGCCCATCACTTTCCCCAGGAGGGGCGGCGGTGGAAACAGCAGCTGAAAGCAATGACAATCCCTGCCATTTGCCGGGTTGTAGGGGGGTGCCACGATGTCCAGGAAGGCAGCGGGCCCATCCAAAGGGCTGATCTGATTCAGGTTCTCCCTGTGCGGAGCCAGCAGGCAGCGCGGGCTGTTATCCCCAAACTCTCCCACGGAGCACATCGCTTCCCGGCGCACAGAGCCGCACTGGTAGGAGAGCAGCGGAGGGATGAAAGTGAGAGGTTTGAGGGGCTCCTTGCCTGCTGCCCCTGCCGCTTGCAGGCGATCAAAGCCGTAAATGCGGAACTTGACTTGCTCCCAGACCCACATCTTCTGCCCGCACCCGGCCTATTTTCCGCAGCTGTCCCAAACTCTCCGCCAACGGGCTCAGGCCGACCCCTCCGCTGCTGTGAAAAGTCTGCCAGGCCACCTTCTGTATCAGAAAACTCATCTCGTCCCGAGTCATCTCCCTCTGGCTCCTGTCAGCGCTTCGGCGAGGAGCTCATCCATGCTGCGTGCCTTCAGTGCTCCCGCTTGCTCCTTCTCAGCCGGGAAACAATATTGTGACCGAGAGGCCCGTGCGGCCCATTTACATATCAAAGACAGCGGCCCAACGGGCATTTGCCCGAATTCACAAATGGCCAGTCTGGGCCTGCTAGCGCCCACCTCACCTCCCCTTCCCAGCGCGCCGGCGAAAAAACGCTGGCGCAGCTGCTGTAATTGACGCACGCGTCCCCATAAGGCGGCTGGGCAGCATGCCGCCCGGGCCTATGCGGCCTTGCCGTAAATCCGGGCCTGTTCCACACCAACACTGAACCCCCCATCTGCGCCTCAACGTTGAACTGTGTTTAACCTTTTAAGTGCCAGCAGAATTTCACATTTTGGTTACGCGAAATGCCAGCCGTTTTTGAAACATTTTGTGCTCTCTCACTTTAGGGGCATTTTCTGAGGGGAAACCTATAGTTTACCTAAGAAAACTATACATTGTTTTTTTCGGTAGAAACTGAGCTTTCTAAATCTGCCTGAGTTTTCATGTATTTACACCTGTGCAAAAAAATTTATAGTGCTAAATACCAAAAAAAAATGAAAAATTACCATTTTTCATCGTATATCAATTTATACCAGAAAAATATTTCATTTTACGGATGAAAATCCAACTGATTTGGAAAGCCTTATGTCTCTTGAACGTGCCAATACCAGATATGTATAGTTTTAGGGAGATTTAGGATTTCTGTACAGCAAAAACTCCCGGCAGTATATTACCAAATTTTGAAAGCACCAAGGCAGAAAACGGCATGCTTTAGATTCCAAGGCAAAAAATCCTGAAACCGTAGGTTTACCCCAGAAAACCATACATTTTTGAAAAGTACACATTCTGCCGATTACAAAATTGGTAACTATGTCTCTCTACTCCCAACTACCAAACATAAAAGCTTGTCTGAACATAGCGGTTTTTCAACAAAAAATTCAAAATTCTGAAAAATCATTTCAAAGGTTTTATTTTGCTGCTCCGCATATCCCAAACTATATTAGGTACCAAGAAAAAGCACCTGAAATATGATTGCCAGGGGTCCACTGAACAATTTGATACCCATTATGCATAGGTTTACCAAAGTATCTGGCATTTAGAGACACCAATATGTAGTTAGAACATCCAAATTGTTCAGGACTTTACTTCAGCTACTGAGAAATCAACACATTGACTGCATTTTTGTGGGGTAAAAACACAGAAATATATGTTTACCCCCCAAACCCATACATTTTTGGAAAGTACACATTCTACTGAATCTAAAATGGGTACCCATGCCTTTCTGCTCCAAACTACTGAGTCGCAAGGCTTTCCCAAAGTTGTCGGTTTTGGTGAAATATCTGAAAATTGCCTCAAAGCTTCAACTTCCCAGCACCATATCACCCATGTGTCATTACGTACTAAGAAAAAGCACCCTAAATATGATTGCCAGGGTTCCTCCGAACAGTTTGGTGGCCATTGTTCATAGGTTTACCAAAGTATCTGGCATTTAGAGGCCCCAAAATGAAGTTAGCGCATACAAACAGTCCCGTGGGTAACTTCAGCTAATGAAAAATCAACAAATTGACTGCATTTTTGTGGGGTAAAAACACAGAAATATATGTTTACCCCCCAAACCCATACATTTTTGGAAAGTACACATTCTACCGAATCTAAAATGGGTACCCATGCCTTATTGCTCCAAACTACTGAGTCGCAAGGCTTTCCCAAAGTTGTCGGTTTTGGTGAAATATCTGAAAATTGCCTCAAAGCTTCAACTTCCCAGCACCATATCACCCATGTGTCATTACGTACTAAGAAAAAGCACCCTAAATATGATTGCCAGGGTTACTCCGAACAGTTTGGTGGCCATTGTTCATAGGTTTACCAAAGTATCTGGCATTTAGAGGCCCCAAAATGAAGTTAGCGCATACAAACAGTCCCGTGGGTAACTTCAGCTAATGAAAAATCAACACATTGACTGCATTTTTGTGGGGTAAAAACACAGAAATATATGTTTACCCCCCAAACCCATACATTTTTGGAAAGTACACATTCTACCGAATCTACAATGGGTACCCATGCCTTATTGCTCCAAACTACTGAGTCGCAAGGCTTTCCCAAAGTTGTCGGTTTTGGTGAAATATCTGAAAATTGCCTCAAAGCTTCAACTTCCCAGCACCATATCACCCATGTGTCATTACGTACTAAGAAAAAGCACCCTAAATATGATTGCCAGGGTTCCTCCGAACAGTTTGGTGGCCATTGTTCATAGGTTTACCAAAGTATCTGGCATTTAGAGGCCCCAAAATGAAGTTAGCGCATACAAACAGTCCCGTGGGTAACTTCAGCTAATGAAAAATCAACACATTGACTGCATTTTTGTGGGGTAAAAACACAGAAATATATGTTTACCCCCCAAACCCATACATTTTTGGAAAGTACACATTCTACCGAATCTAAAATGGGTACCCATGCCTTATTGCTCCAAACTACTGAGTCGCAAGGCTTTCCCAAAGTTGTCGGTTTTGGTGAAATATCTGAAAATTGCCTCAAAGCTTCAACTTCCCAGCACCATATCACCCATGTATCGTTACGCACCAAGAAAAAGCACCCTAAATATGATTGCCAGGGTTCCTCCAAACAGTTTGGTGGCCATTGTTCATAGGTTTATCAAAGTATCTGGCATTTAGAGGCCTCAAAATGAAGTTAGCGCATACAAATAGTCCTGTGGGTAACTTCATCTAATGAAAAATCAACACATTGACTGCATTTTTGTGGGGTAAAAACACAGAAATATATGTTTACCCCCCAAACCCATACATTTTTGGAAAGTACACATTCTACTGAATCTAAAATGGGTACCCATGCCTTTCTGCTCCAAACTACTGAGTCGCAAGGCTTTCCCAAAGTTGTCGGTTTTGGTGAAATATCTGAAAATTGCCTCAAAGCTTCAACTTCCCAGCACCATATCACCCATGTGTCATTACGTACTAAGAAAAAGCACCCTAAATATGATTGCCAGGGTTCCTCCGAACAGTTTGGTGGCCATTGTTCATAGGTTTACCAAAGTATCTGGCATTTAGAGGCCCCAAAATGAAGTTAGCGCATACAAACAGTCCCGTGGGTAACTTCAGCTAATGAAAAATCAACACATTGACTGCATTTTTGTGGGGTAAAAACACAGAAATATATGTTTACCCCCCAAACCCATACATTTTTGGAAAGTACACATTCTACCGAATCTAAAATGGGTACCCATGCCTTATTGCTCCAAACTACTGAGTCGCAAGGCTTTCCCAAAGTTGTCGGTTTTGGTGAAATATCTGAAAATTGCCTCAAAGCTTCAACATCCCAGCAACATATCACCCATGTGTCATTACATACTAAGAAAAAGCACCCTAAATATGATTGCCAGGGTTCCTCCGAACAGTTTGGTGGCCATTGTTCATAGGTTTACCTAAGTAACTGGCATTTAGAGGCCCCAAAATGAAGTTAGCGCATACAAACAGTCCCGTGGGTAACTTCAGCTAATGAAAAATCAACACATTGACTGCATTTTTGTGGGGTAAAAACACAGAAATATATGTTTACCCCCCAAACCCATATATTTTTGGAAAGTACACATTCTACTGAATCTAAAATGGGTACCCATGCCTTTCTGCTCCAAACTACTGAGTCGCAAGGCTTTCCCAAAGTTGTCGGTTTTGGTGAAATATCTGAAAATTGCCTCAAAGCTTCAACTTCCCAGCACCATATCACCCATGTGTCATTACGTACTAAGAAAAAGCACCCTAAATATGATTGCCAGGGTTCCTCCGAACAGTTTGGTGGCCATTGTTCATAGGTTTACCAAAGTATCTGGCATTTAGAGGCCCCAAAATGAAGTTAGCGCATACAAACAGTCCCGTGGGTAACTTCAGCTAATGAAAGATCAACAAATTGACTGCATTTTTGTGGGGTAAAAACACAGAAATATATGTTTACCCCCCAAACCCATACATTTTTGCAAAGTACACATTCTACCGAATCTAAAATGGGTACCCATGCCTTATTGCTCCAAACTACTGAGTCGCAAGGCTTTCCCAAAGTTGTCGGTTTTGGTGAAATATCTGAAAATTGCCTCAAAGCTTCAACTTCCCAGCACCATATCACCCATGTGTCATTACGTACTAAGAAAAAGCACCCTAAATATGATTGCCAGGGTTACTCCGAACAGTTTGGTGGCCATTGTTCATAGGTTTACCAAAGTATCTGGCATTTAGAGGCCCCAAAATGAAGTTAGCGCATACAAACAGTCCCGTGGGTAACTTCAGCTAATGAAAAATCAACACATTGACTGCATTTTTGTGGGGTAAAAACACAGAAATATATGTTTACCCCCCAAACCCATACATTTTTGGAAAGTACACATTCTACCGAATCTAAAATGGGTACCCATGCCTTATTGCTCCAAACTACTGAGTCGCAAGGCTTTCCCAAATTTGGCGGTTTTGGTGAAATATCTGGAAATTGCCTCAAAGCTTCAACTTTCCAGCATCGTATTGTCCATGTATCATTACCAGCATAAAGCATCCTAAATATAAACATATGGGTCTACTAAACAGTTTGATGCCCAATGTGCATAGATATACCAAACTATGTGGCGCACAGAGACCCCCAAATGACAATATGTATAGACATTTTCACGGCTGACGCTCTGACTGCTGCAATATGAGCACCTGGAGTGTGTATTATGCGACATTAGACCCCCCTAACAGTACAGAGACCCCAGAAAACCATATATTTTCAGAAAGTACACATTCTGACGAATCCAATATGGGTAAATAAGTGTTTCTACTGCAAACTCCCAAACTGCAAAGCAATGCTGAACATAACGGTTTTTATCAAACTTCTGAAAATCGTCACAAAGCTTGAATTCTACCCCATTATATGCCACACATTTCGTAACGTATCAGCATAAAACATCCTAAATATGAACGCCAGGGGTCTACTGAACACTTTGATGCCCAGTATGCATAGATATACCAAACTATGTGGCGCACAGAGACCCCCAAATGACAATAGTGTATATACATTTTCATGGCTGACGCGCTGGCTGCTGCAATATGAGCACCTGGTGTGTGTATTATGCGACATTAGACCCCCCTAACAGTACAGAGACCCCAGAAAACCATATATTTTCAGAAAGTACACATTCTGACGAATCCAATATGGGTAAATAAGTGTTTCTACTGCAAACTGCCAAACAGCAAAGCAATGCTGAACATAACGGTTTTTATCAAATTTCTGAAAATCGTCACAAAGCTTGAATTTTACCCCATTATATGCCCCACATTTCGTAACGTATCAGCATAAAACATCCTAAATATGAACGCCAGGGGTCTACTGAACACTTTGATGCCCAATATGCATAGATATACCAAACTATGTGGCGCACAGAGACCCCCAAATGACAATAGTGTATATACATTTTCACGGCTGACGCTCTGGCTGCTGCAATATGAGCACCTGGAGTGTGTATTATGCGACATTAGACCCCCCTAACAGTACAGAGACCCCAGAAAACCATATATTTTCAGAAAGTACACATTCTGACGAATCCAATATGGGTAAATAAGTGTTTCTACTGCAAACTGCCAAACTGCAAAGCAATGCTGAACATAACGGTTTTTATCAAATTTCTGAAAATCGTCACAAAGCTTGAATTTTACCCCATTATATGCCCCACATTTCGTAATGTATCAGCATAAAACATCCTAAATATGAACGCCAAGGGTCTACTGAACACTTTGATGCCCAATATGCATAGATATACCAAACTATGTGGCGCACAGAGACCCCCAAATGACAATAGTGTATATACATTTTCACGGCTGACGCGCTGGCTGCTGCAATATGAGCACCTGGTGTGTGTATTATGCGACATTAGACCCCCCTAACAGTACAGAGACCCCAGAAAACCATATATTTTCAGAAAGTACACATTCTGACGAATCCAATATGGGTAAATAAGTGTTTCTACTGCAAACTGCCAAACTGCAAAGCAATGCTGAACATAACGGTTTTTATCAAATTTCTGAAAATCGTCACAAAGCTTGAATTTTACCCCATTATATGCCCCACATTTCGTAACGTATCAGCATAAAACATCCTAAATATGAACGCCAGGGGTCTACTGAACACTTTGATGCCCAATATGCATAGATATACCAAACTATGTGGCGCACAGAGACCCCCAAATGACAATAGTGTATATACATTTTCACGGCTGACGCGCTGGCTGCTGCAATATGAGCACCTGGTGTGTGTATTATGCGACATTAGACCCCCCTAACAGTACAGAGACCCCAGAAAACCATATATTTTCAGAAAGTACACATTCTGACGAATCCAATATGGGTAAATAAGTGTTTCTACTGCAAACTGCCAAACTGCAAAGCAATGCTGAACATAACGGTTTTTATCAAATTTCTGAAAATCGTCACAAAGCTTGAATTTTACCCCATTATATGCCCCACATTTCGTAACGTATCAGCATAAAACATCCTAAATATGAACGCCAGGGGTCTACTTAACACTTTGATGCCCAATATGCATAGATATACCAAACTATGTGGCGCACAGAGACCCCCAAATGACAATAGTGTATATACATTTTCACGGCTGACGCACTGGCTGCTGCAATATGAGCACCTGGTGTGTGTATTATGCGACATTAGACCCCCCTAACAGTACAGAGACCCCAGAAAACCATATATTTTCAGAAAGTACACATTCTGACGAATCCAATATGGGTAAATAAGTGTTTCTACTGCAAACTGCCAAACTGCAAAGCAATGCTGAACATAACGGTTTTTATCAAATTTCTGAAAATCGTCACAAAGCTTGAATTTTACCCCATTATATGCCCCACATTTCGTAACGTATCAGCATAAAACATCCTAAATATGAACGCCAGGGGTCTACTGAACACTTTGATGCCCAATATGCATAGATATACCAAACTATGTGGCGCACAGAGACCCCCAAATGACAATAGTGTATATACATTTTCATGGCTGACGCGCTGGCTGCTGCAATATGAGCACCTGGTGTGTGTATTATGCGACATTAGACCCCCCTAACAGTACAGAGACCCCAGAAAACCATATATTTTCAGAAAGTACACATTCTGACGAATCCAATATGGGTAAATAAGTGTTTCTACTGCAAACTGCCAAACTGCAAAGCAATGCTGAACATAACGGTTTTTATCAAATTTCTGAAAATCGTCACAAAGCTTGAATTTTACCCCATTATATGCCCCACATTTCGTAACGTATCAGCATAAAACATCCTAAATATGAACGCATGGGGTCTACTGAACACTTTGATGCCCAATATGCATAGATATACCAAACTATGTGGCGCACAGAGACCCCCAAATGACAATAGTGTATATACATTTTCACGGCTGACGCGCTGGCTGCTGCAATATGAGCACCTGGTGTGTGTATTATGTGACATTAGACCCCCCTAACAGTACAGAGACCCCAGAAAACCATATATTTTCAGAAAGTACACATTCTGACGAATCCAATATGGGTAAATAAGTGTTTCTACTGCAAACTGCCAAACTGCAAAGCAATGCTGAACATAACGGTTTTTATCAAATTTCTGAAAATCGTCACAAAGCTTGAATTTTACCCCATTATATGCCCCACATTTCGTAACGTATCAGCATAAAACATCCTAAATATGAACGCCAGGGGTCTACTGAACACTTTGATGCCCAATATGCATAGATATACCAAACTATGTGGCGCACAGAGACCCCCAAATGGATATAAAGTAGATAAAATTTACAAGGCAAAACAAAATAAGGCAGTAAAGAGTGAAATGCAAAAAAATCCAATAAAACCACAAAAATCAATGTTTTTTTTCCAGACTAGTGTTATCGGCCGTCAGAATCACAGTTTCAATATTTTAGCTGGGCCAAACAGGTTATACGGCTAGAAACAAGTGAACACAACATACGCAGAGCTGAAAATGCAATAAAATGGCTAAAAATTCAATAAAATGGCTAAAAATGCACCAAAATACCCAAAATTGCAATATAATCACCGAAATAACATAAAAAAGATATTGCACAGTACGGTTAGCGAATACGCTATTCGTAATGGCAATAAAACATTTTTTTCAGCCAAAAAAAGAGACGATGCGATAAGAAAAAAAAAAAAAAAGCCACAATGCCATGTATGTGCGTGTGCGTGTGTACAAATGGTAAATTACATGTTATGTGCGCGTGTGTGCGTGTGCACATGTGTGTAAGTGCAGTGAGTGTAAGTGACCCCCCCAATCCCCAAAAAGTATGTGTAAGTGTGTGTAAGTGTGAATCTAAGTGTGTATTACTGTAATAAGTGTGTGTTGGTGTGTTTGTGTGTGTAATTGTTGCACTAACCTGAAAAAATCGCTGGAGACTGTTGCAGGCGATCAGGAAGACTCCCTGGAAGACCTCTGCGTCGTGGTTCCTGTCTGTGTGCTGTGGGGGCGGAGATCGACGATCCGGTGCAGGCTGCAGCAGCAGGACACGTAAGTAACACGTGCCTGCTGCTGTTTTTGGGCCCCTGGGCGATCGCGCCCCAGGGGCCACTCGATCCCCTGCTCTGCTCGTTGCCTAGGGGCAGGGGATCGAGCAGGAACGGAGCGAGCGGCTCTAACAGCCGCTCCTCCGCTTCTGAACCCGGAAGTGCTGCAGAACGTAGAATCTACGTTCTGTGGCATTTCAAGTACCTTTGCCACAGAACGTAGATTCTACGATCTGTGGCATTTAAAGGGTTAAAGGGCACGTCAATCCCAAAATAAAATAAATTTCTAATAAAAGAAAACATAATTCTAAGCAACTCTGCATTATACATTCATTACAAAATTTCTATGGTTTTGAAGTTATTTGTATATGTATTGCTATTGAAAGCAGTGTCTGTCTATTCTCTGCCCTTGTCCCTCAGACTGTTTAGCCTTCCTAAATATTTATCTTTTTTTCCTATTAATAACATTGAGATCAACCATAATTTTTACCGGCCAGGCCACAACCCTACTGTCACCAGCTTTTGCCAGACAACCTTCGTACAATTGCTGTCAGGGGCAGAACATCGGCTGATCTGTTCTTTAACTAATTTATTTGATCTGAATGGTTAGTGGCAGGTCGAGAGATGGCACCGAACGATCGCTCGTCCGAAATGAAGGTAACGGCCAGCTTAAAGTGGACCTGTCACCCAGACACAAAAATCTGTGTAATAAAAGTCCTTTTAAAATTAAACATGAAATCAATTTCTATTTTTTATTAAAGCATTTGTAGCAGTTGTACGCTCATTTAAAAATCTCAGCTGTCAATCAAATATTGTCTGCCACTCCTCTATGCCAGGCGGGGCAGACAATTACTTTCACTTTCCATTCAGAACTTCCTAGATGTCACTGCTCTCCACATATTCCCCTGTTCTCTTAACCATTTAAGGGTGTCGTCAGGGCATGGGGATGGACATCAGGTCCCCCATTCTGGTGCACAAACAAGATTCTGAGATGATGCAAGGCTTGCCTTAATAATTTTGAAATAATTTATATAGTGTAATTAAAGTTCATTTTGCTTGACTAATGTGATAAAATAGGATTTTGAATAATTTTTTGGGGTGACAGGTCCCCTTTAAGACAAGGCAGCTGATAAACAGACCTGTCTTTGATGGGGAACCAAGACTTTTGTCGACTACATCTGAACACACTCATTGCAGTGCATTTCCTGTGTGAGTTTTGGAAGTTCAGCACTCTCTCAATAATTATGATTGACACGGCCAAGTCACTGATTTGAATTAAACACTGGAATATGAACTGGAGAGGCCTGAATAGAAAGAGGAAAGTAGCAATACGCTACGTGTAGCGTTACAGAGCATTTGTTTTTACATGGGGTCAGTGACCTCCATTTGAATGATGCAAAGAGTCAGAAGAAGATGGCAATGTAAAAACTATAAAAAAAAAAATATCAAAGGCAATTGAAAAGTTGTTGGTAAAACTTAATTTAAAGGTGAACCACATCTTTAATTATTGTGCTGGATTGAAGGTTATATATGTAGGGACATGTCTGCATGCAGCCCCTCTGGCATGTTAGGGCAGAGACATACGTGGAGATTCGGGGAGATTAGTCGCCCTCTTCGGGCGACTAAATAGTTTTTAGCAGCACGGTAACGTTTCTCTGGTGTGCACTGATAAGCGCTTGTAAGCAGGGCCTTCTGATCCAAATTTTTATTCTGTAATCCTTTGTTTGGTAAATTGTTGTAAGACAACATGGGACACACGTTGCTGCAGGAAATGGTCTCTCCCTCAGGTTGATAAAAGCACCCAAAATTACCTTGCCATCCATCGGTATTGCTGCAAGTTAAAGGAATTGTTCAGTGTAAAAATAAAAACTGGGTAAATAGATAGGCTGTGCAAAATAAAAAATGTTTCTGATATAGTTAGTTAGCCAAAAATGTAATACATAAAGGCTGGAGTGACTGGATGTCTAACATAATAGCCAGAACACTACTTCCTGCTTTTCAGCTCTCTTGGTTTCCACTGATTGGTTACCAGGCAGTAACCAATGAGTGACTTGAGGGGGGGGCACATGGGTCATAACTGTTTCTTTTCAATCTGAGCTGAATGCAGAGGATCAATTGCAAACTCACTGAACAGAAATGTACCATGTGGCCCCCCTTCAAGTCGCTGACTAACTCAGAGTTAGAGAGCTGCAAAGCAGCAAGTAGTGTTCTGGCTTTTATGTTACACATCCAGTCACTCCAGCCTTTATACATTACATTTTAGCTAACTATATATAATAAATATTTTGCAGAGCTTATCTAGTAACCCAGTTTTAAGTTGTACACTGAACTGTTCCTGTAAACACTTTACATGTGGTGATCCAGCGTAACCCTGCAATAAGTGCGGAAGCAGTATTTTTCACACAGCTATATGTAAAGAAAACCTGGGCAGCATGCTATACAATGCACCTACATATATTATCTTATTATTGAACATTGACAAATTGAGGATATTATCCCTAGAAAAGAGGGACTATTATTATAAGGCATAAAATCATACAGTTGCAAGTTAGCACCCACTAAAGCCAACCATAAATACCCTTATTTATATATTGGCCCAATTAACAGCAATTAAAGGGGAGCTATTGTAAAAAAAAAAAATTAAATAACTTAAAGGACAACTAAATCCTAAAAATCACTGTGGCTAGCAATGCCATATTGAACTAGCCTAAAGTTTCAGCATCTCTGTACGAGCCATGATCCAAGCCATATGAACTTGTGTATATTCATTTGTTTCATTACTGTATACATTATTATTTAGGCCAGTGGACTGCCTAAACATGAGTGTTATAGGTAATAAAAAGGATTAGAAAAAGACAAGAGGCCCTCTGCACTCACCCATTATCAATATTTATATAGGGCACGGAGACATTTTGTGCATTAAGCTACTACAACAAAAAATGTCTTCCCCTTATTCTTGTCCATATATTGCAATATATTCAAGTTGGCCAACTACGTCAAAGTCATCCCTGGTCTGGCCAGTCCTACACAATTATTATCATATTCATTAAGATTTCTACTGCCTAATTAAAGGGGAACAATCGCAAAAATGAAAATATAATATAAGATTCATCATACTGAAATAAGAAACTTTATAAATGCAATCAGTTAAAAATTCTGTACAGTTTCAGAAATAATCAAATTTATCTTCACTATCCCTCTCTCAGCATCTGTTTCTCTTCATTCTGTCTTCATGCAGCAGTTGGGTGTCAGATATTCATTGACAGTTAGATCCAATACATCTTATAGGGGGGCTTACTTTCCTAGCAGATGTATTAGAGCTCCTTCTAATAAGTGATTCCAGTAAAGTTATGGGATCAGTTATCCAGAAAGCTCTGAATTACGGAAAGGCCGTCTCCCATAGACTCCGTTTTATCCAAATAATCCAAATTTTTAAAAATGATTTCCTTTTTCTCTGTAATAATAAAACGGTACCTTGTACTTGATCCCAACTAAGATGTATTTAATCTTTATTGGAAAGTAAGCCAGTTTATTGGGTATAATTAATATTTAAATGATTTTATAGTAAGGTATGAAAATTATGGAGAGATCGTTATCTGGAAAACCTCAAGTACCATTTATTATGGATAACAGCTCCCATACCTGTTTAACAAAATAACTTCCTTTGGCACAAATCCAGCATGTAGAGAGACAGGATTTCTAGTGATTTTAATAGAGTGAGCTTGAATACATCTTCTAGGCAAAAGCACCGCCACTAAAAGCTATAATGGATTTAATGGTCTTTCAAAATACTCTCTTCATGCAGGAGTTGAGAGTCTAATTTTGAAAGACTGTTAAATCCATTATAGCTTTTAGTGTTGGTGCTTTTGCCTATAAGATGTAAATGTAGATGTAAAAATAAACTTTCTTATTTCAGGATGATGAAGCAAATATAACATTTTCTTTTCCATAATAGTTCCCCTTTAAACATTTTACACAGGGACCTGCAAATTGCTTGATTTTAAGGTTATAAAGCTGGACTTTTTTTATTGGCAACCCCTAGGATCAACCGTTGCTGGGAATGATGTGAGCTACAACCTTTTTTGCTTGTTTACTACATACAATTGCCAGTTTTGCATCTCACTGAGCTGTAGTATTAGGCCTCCCAAAAGTGCCCAATCATACGCTAAATTGCTGTTATCCAACAGGTGATCAACTGTGGCCACAGTAAAACTGGAACAAGAGGTTATTGTATAGGATTTTGTTCTTTTTACAGGTATGGGATCAGTTATCCAGAAGGTTCCGAATTACGGAAAGGTCGTCTCCCATAGACACCATTATAATAAAATAATTCAGATTTTAAAAAAATTATTTCCTTTTTCTCTGTAATAATTAAACAGTAGCTTGTAGTTGATCCCAACTAAGATATAATTAAAACCAGCCTATTGGCTTTATTTAATGTTTACATGATTTTCTAGTAGACTTAAGGTATGAAGATCCAAATTATGGAAAGATCTGTTATCCGAAAAACCCCAGGTCCCAAGCATTCTGGATAACAGGTCCCATACCTGTACTATATGACCAGCCAAGTCATCAATCCGTGCCTGGAAAAGCAGGAATAAGCAATTCAAAACCAGATGAGATGCATTTCTAAAAGAAAATGGCATATATAATGATTTGTTAATAAGTAGTAAGCAGTAGCCATGCTGGATAATTGTCTGCCTTCCGCATTGGACCTCTGTCATTTTCAGCCTCTTATTGCAAATTTGGACCACAATCTATTTAAAATGTAAACCATTTTGATTCAATGCCAATTAAATAGCACAACAGACAGCGCTTTATTAAAGCTCAAATGCAGGTTAGCAAAAAACAATATAACAACGAATAATACAGTAAAATATTAAAAGAAAGGTCAAACGCAGCCTCGGCAGGAACTGGGCTCTAAGCTAGGCTGTATATTATCATTATATGATTTAAAATTATTGGTTTAAGGTTAATACTGTGCTTTATTTCCACTACCGTTGTTCAAAACAGATTCATTCGGAAATCCATAGAAAGAAGTCTATACATAAAGAACATTGGGGCTCATTTATAAAAAGCGGGTAAATTTGTACCTGGGCAGTAACCCATAGCAACCAATCAGTGATTAGCTTATTTTTCAGCCAGCTGCAGGTTGAGCACTGAAACAAATCATCTGATTGGTTGCCAAGTGTTACAGCCCAGAAGCAAATTTGCCCGCTGTTTATAAATGATCCCCCACTATGTTGCATGGCAATACTGCACTTTGAGATAAGGATAATAATAAGGAGCAATATGCATGTAAAAAAACAATAAGATTATGCTGCCAACACCTTTCTTAAAATATTTCATTAGAAAAAACATGTAAATATGTGCAAGACTTACAAACGATATGAAATTATATATACACGCCAAGGTATATACACGGTAAGCACAAGGATTTCAGTAGGTGTGCCATTGAGCATTATCAGTTTCTCAAGCCCTCAGACTGGTCCCCTATTTATATCCTGGGCATTATGAAAATGACAATATGACAGTGTGCGTTTGTACAAAGGAGAGTCACACAAGAAGCTGCTGATGGATACGACGCATTGCTCTCTTCAGGTACCACAGGCCAACAGGAACTTCTGATAGAACAGCAGAAATATTGCTGGGGCTGAAAAATACAAACACATATAAAGTCATGGCCAAACAAAGCAATATAAGGGCAGAGACACACTGCTATTTTCAGGAGATTAGTCGCCCACCGACAAATTGTTCTACTTCGGGAGACTAATCTCCCCGAACTGCCTTCCCACCGGCTAGAATGTAAATCGCCGGAGGGATTCGGATTGATTTGGCTTTCCGAAGTTGCCCGAAGTTTCCTCGTGAGGCCACTTTGGAAAATGAAGCTTTCAGAGTGCCATCCCACCGCGATTTACATTCTAGCCGATGGGAATGCAGTTCAGGGAGATTAGTCGCCCGAAGAAGAAGTGATTTGTCGCTGGGCAACTAATCTCCCAAAATAGCAGCGCGTGTCTCAGGGCCGCCATCAGGGGGGGACAGGGGGGACAGGGGGGACAAGCGTACCGGGCCCGAGCATGAAGGGGGGCCCGGCAGCGCTGCATTTTTTGAAGATCCGGGCCCCCCTTACGAGCGCCCGAGCCGTACGTCTTGCCTCTGTGCTGCCGAATGCGGAAGTGCCGAAAAGCCGAAGCCGATGCGCCGAAAAGACCCGAAGTCACGGAAAAAGCCGAAGTCACGAAAACAGCCGAAGCCGAAGTCCTGAAGCAGCGCAAAGACCCGAAGTCACGAAAACAGCCGAAGCCGAAGTCCTGAAGCAGTGAAAAGACCCGAAGTCACGAAAGGAGGTGAAGTTGAAGTACTGAAGCCGTGAGTTCAATTCTACTGAACACCAGTTTGTGTATTTTTTTTTTTTTAATCTCCTGGCCACCAATGTATTATTTTAATATTCTATAGGCCCCTGCAACCAATCTTTTTTTTTTTTAAAACATGTTTTTTTGGGGCCCCAATTTTTTTTTTTAACTCGTAAGGGGCCCCTGACGCCAATGTTTTTTTTTTTTTTTTTCAAAAATTTTTTTTTTTTTTTTTTAAATTTTTTTTTGGGGCCCCAATTTGTTTTTAACTTGTAAGGGGGCCCCTGCCGCCAATGTTTTTGTTTTTTTTTTTCAAAAAAAAATTTTTTTTTTTTCAAATTTTTTTTTGGGGCCCCAATTTGTTTTTAACTTATAAGGGGGCCCCTGCCGCCAATGTTTTTTTTTTTTTTTTCAAAAAATTTTTTTTTTTTTTTTTTCAAATTTTTTTTTGGGGCCCCAATTTGTTTTTAACTTATAAGGGGGCCCCTGCCACCAATGTTTTTTTTTTTTTTCAAAAAATTTTTTTTTTTTTTAAATTTTTTTTTGGGGCCCCAATTTGTTTTTAACTTATAAGGGGGCCCCTGCCACCAATGTTTGTTTATTTTTTTTTACATTTTTTTTGTTGGGGCCCCAAGTTTTTTTTAACTTATAAGGGGGCCCCTGCCACCAATGTTTTTTTTTTTTTTTTTTAAAAAAAATTAATTTTTTTTTTTTGGGGCCCCAATTTTTTATAAGGGGGCCCTGACCATCAATAGCTTTTTACAACTTGTGTGGGGGGGGTTACTTTTTTAGCGCTGATGTCTGTGTGGTCTTTTAACTGCGATGTGGAGTGGGCGGGAAATGGGGTGGAGCTTGGTCGTCAGTGTGGGCGGGGCCCAGGGGGCCCCAAAAATTTTGTTGTACGGGGCCCCGTGATTTCTAATGGCGGCCCTGGCGTGTCTCTGCCCTAAGTTTCTCTCGCTCTCTAAGAAGCACTAAAGTGCAGGACAGGGATCAGCGTCCCAGAGTATGGGAAGCATGCATTTATCTGCAATAGGAATTCATTTGGGCTAAAAACAAAGCTTTTATGTTTCCAGAGTCAAATTAAAAAGGGGACCTAAACCTCAAAAATGAATTAACGAAAAATGAAAAAGACTACTTTTGCAATTTACATTCATCCTCTATTTTTGGTGGCTTCTGAGATACAGGTATGGGATCTGTTATCCGGAAACCCATTATCCAGAAAGCTCCGCATTACGGAAAAGGCTGTCTCCCATAGACTGCATTTTATCAAAATAATCCAAATTTTTAAAAACAGTTTCCCTTTTCTCTGTTATAATTAAACAGCGCCATGTACTTGATCCAAACTAAGATATAATTAACCCTAATTGGAAGTGAACCCCTATTATTGGGTTTATTTAATGTTTATATGATTTTCTAATAAATTTAATGTATGAAGGAAAACACCAGGTGGCACTGGGCTCGATTCGCCCAACGTTGCCTCACGAGGAAATTTCAGGCGCCTTCGGAAAAAAAATCTTGCTGAATGCCATCCCACCAGCCATTTACATTTAAGCCTGTGGGAAGGCAGAGGAGGCGGTTCGGGAGATTAGTCGCCCCGAAGAAGAGGAGATTTGTCGCTGGGCGACTAATCTCCCTGAATCTGCCTGTGTGCCCTGACCCTAAAGGTAAAGGACACCTTTTTTTTTTTCTTTTTAAATCTAAATTGGAAGTACACTTATATTGCAAGTATAATTAGGGTCACATATAACCAGGGGTCACTTCTGAGCCAAAATCAGAATTTCAGCATTTTGCTTCCACAACTCAGCTCTCCTGCTGGCAGCAGCTCCCCTGCATTTGGACACCTGACCCTTGTAAGAGAACTCACATTTTGCATGAAGTAACAGTTTGACTTACCCTATAGGATTTAGAGAGATGTAATGCCAACTCAAATTTTGCATAAGCCAAAGAGCTTGAAAAGAGGAGTTTTACCCTGCAAAGACGGAATCATAATTAGACATGCCACAAGGCTTCCTCTATGAAACCCCTTCATTCACAGACTGTCTTAGGTAACAAGATACTTTCACACATTGAAGTTGTAAAAAGGTGAAAAAAATGTAATTTATTGGCTCAAAACCATTCAAATCAAGGCAACTTTTTAGGCTGAATCAATGAAGGGTAGGAAGGGGCACATGAGCCGCAGTCTCAGCTGCAAATCTTCTATTTAACACGACATGTTTCGGACTGCATGGATTCTTTTTTAAGTCCACTTGAAAAAGAATCCATGTGGTCCGAAAAATGTTGTGTTAAATAAAAGATTTTCAGCTGAGACTGCGGCTAGTGTGCCCCTTCCTACCCTTCGTTGATTCAATATAAGTCTAAGGTTGGGTGGTGTGACCTATTTGGAAGAAGAGTACGTTTAACAGGTGTAAGAAGCTGAGCATTTTGACTTCATTTGGTCTGCAACTTTTCAGGCCTTTGCACAGATAATACTGCTGCATAATGGACTCCAGCTAACAAAACAGTTAACAGAGAGTGAAGGGAGGGGTTGTATGCTGGTAATATAATTATCTACCTCGCAAGAACCAAACATGGAGGGGCTTCAATTTCCCGGTTTAGCTCAAGAAATAAACACAAACATTAGCTTTTTTTTCTGATTAAAGCAATAGACTAAAGGTATGTTCAGCACAAGGCCTATTTATTGCACATAGGTTGAACAAGGGGGTATTCTGCCCATTTAAGTTTAATGTATAGTGCTTAAAGCAACAATAACACCAAAAAATTAAAGCATTTTAAAGGAATGACAATATAACCTACTGCTAACCTGTACTGGCAACATGGGTGTGTTTGCTTTAGAAACACTACTATAGTTTTCATAAACAAACTGCTGTGTAGCCACAGGGGCAGCCATTCAAGCAAAGGATACACAATAGAGAACCGATAAATTCTACGGAATCCCATTGTATACTACAGAGCTCATCTGCTATCAGCTGTGTAACCTGAACCCTTTTCTCCTTTGAATGGCTGCCCCCATTGCCACACAGCAGCTTATTTATATAAACTATAGTAGCATTTATGAAGCAAACACACCAGCTTTACCAATGCAGTGCAACACTACACTATATTTCCCATTATACTTTCATTTTTTGGTGTTACTATTCATTTAAAGGACAAGAAAAACGTGTAATTCACTGGAGGCACCATAATAGATAATCTTGTACCAGTGCTCCACTTCACTGAAAAACGCACTGGCCCAGGGTAATTTTCCAGTAAGCGCTGCCATGTTTAGTCTGTTCCCATCAATCACTTGCAGCTATCCAGAACTGCATACATGCGCAGTATCAAACCATTGGAAATTTTACTACACTACAGGTGCGCACAAGTCCTAGAAAAAAAGTCACTGGAAAAGTACCCTGGGCAGAGTGTTTTAGAAGCATGGACCCAGGGAATTTTAAAAGAAGAACATTAGCATGGTGCTTTTAATATCCGATGCAGAGACAGATAACATGACAAAACAAAAGAGACCCTATAAAGTTATTATAAAGTTATATGCATATTCAATCTGGTAAATGAAGATAGCACACTCACTCAGTGCTCTCAACTTGTATCTTGAGGATATGATACTTGGCCCCCTATTTCATCAGATACTCAACTTCTTCTCCAAGCTTGCTTTAGTTAAAACATTATATAGTTTCCCTGGCATGTGTTATGTTTTACCTTCCTGGACCACCTTTTCAGTATTTAAAAAACAAATATGAATATTTGCTTACTAGCACAATATACAAGAAAAATTCGCCAGCGTTCGAAGCCCTGGCCGCAACTTCGCACTTTAGGGAATTGGTGTTGTCCAGGCGAATTTACGCCTGGCGAAGTGTTGCGATAGCTGCGAAGCCGCCGCTGGCGAATTTTTGCCGCTTAGGGAATTTGCCCCTATGGGAGATGGTCTTTCCGTAATTTGGCGCTTTCTGGATAATGGGTTTCCCGATATTGGATCCCATACCTGTACAGACAAACCCACTTGTTAAAGAAAAAAAAGTGTTGTACCTGTGGCAGATCTTGCTGGGTCTTATACTTCTCATAAAAACATCCATTTTTTCCAATGAACTGCATTATCAGTCTATGTACCAAAAGAGACGAAGGAGGGGCTGCTTCCTCTGAAATAAAAGCAGAGCTTCAGCATGTTTCCTTAGCAAACAATACAAATACATTACTGTCTCTTGGCTCAGGCTGAGGGCACAAAGCAATTACCACGGTGATCCCAATAACTTGACCCATTGCCATCTGCCTCCTATTGATTTCAGCAATAAACTTGCTGGAGCTATCAGACAGGTACAATTTGGGAATGTCTACTTCTGTCTATGAAAACTATAACTGCCTGACTGCACAGCCTGCATCTCTCACAGAAAGCAGTGGATCTTTTATTCAGATTGATAAAGTCTGCCAGTGGGAAAATGCATTAGAAATGTATTAATAAGCACTTCCTTTTTCTTAAACAGAAATTGTTATTTTAAAGGGGTGGTTCACCTTTAGGTTAACTTTTAGTATGTTATAGAATGGCCAATTCTAAGTAACTTTTCAATCGGTCTTCATTATTTATTTGTTATAGTTGTTGAATTATTGGCTTTCTTCTGACTTTTTCCAAATTTCAGATGGGTGTCACAGACCCCCATCTAAAAAACAAATGCTCTGTAAAGTTACACATTTATTGTTTTTGCAACTTTTTATTACTCATCTTTCTATTCAGGCCTCTCCTATTCATATTCCAGTCTCTCATTCAAATCATTTGGACTCTATCAACCAGACTGCTAAAACTGCAAACTGGAGAGCTGATGAATAAAAAGCTAAATAACTCAAAAACCACAAACAATAAAACATGGTGCAAATTGTCTATGAATATCACGCTCTACACTATATTAAGTGGTAGATTTATCAAAGGTCAAAGTGCAAATTTCGAGCTAATTTTTGTGTACTTCGACTAGTCCAAATTCAATTCGAATTTGAATTTTTTTTTTACCATGTACCGTCTCTTTAAAAAATCGTCTTCAACCATTCGCCATCTAAAACCTGCCGAATTGTTGTTTTAGTCAATTGGTGGACTTTGAAAAATTTAAGTTTCTTTTTGGGAAAAACACAGCATCGTAAGATTCGAATGCGCTATTACTTCGATCCGTACGATTCGAATTTGATCAAAATCAGACCTATTCGGCCAAAAAGACCTTCGGTTTCATTTCGGTTGGTCTTTTTGAATTCAAATTTCAAAGTTTTTCAAATTCGACCCTTGATAAATCTGCCCCTACAAGTTAATTTAAAGATGAACAACCCCTTTAACTCCTCCTTTAAATATTAGTGTATGAAGGAACATTTTATCCCTCATTTTGTGTTCCCTATGTTACTGTTCAAGCTTGTACATGTACTGGATCTAAATCTGAAAACCATTTAAACATTACATAAAGCCAATAGGATTGTTTTGCCACCAACGTGGATTCAGGCAGCTCGGATACCATCAGGTAGAAGGTACTGTTTTATTATTACAGAGATAAAAGCAAACTATATTTAAAAATTATAATTATTTGCTCAAAATGGGGTCTATGGGAGATGGCCTTACCATAATTTGGAGCATTCTAGATAAGTTCATGGATAACAGATCTGTCGATCGGTCTGGTTTGATTTTGACCCGACCGATCCCGCCGGAGCCCATTGCACATCGTAATCGGATTGTTTGGCCATACGGCCGAACAATCAGATTACCCCCGATATAGCCATGCTCGTTAATGGCATATCGGGGAAAGATCCACTCGTTTGGCGATGTCGTCAAACGAGCGGATCTTTGCGTCTATGGCCACCTTAAGTCTCACCCTGTCCAGCCAAAGCCTCTTTTATAATCTATCACAGTACCTGCGATTGAATGATTATCTCCTAGCAGCTACTGGGGGAAGTAACACTAGGGTCAAGCAAAATAAGAATCATATGACAATTGAACTAAACCTGCTTAGCTGCAGAAGGAAAAACATACTTAGTTTGCACATAGCTTCTATAGGGAGACACATTAAAGGAAAACTATACCCCCAAAATGAATACTTAAGCAAAAGATAGTTTATATCAAATTGAATGACATATTAAAGAATCTTACCAAACTGGAATATATATTTACATAAATATTGCCCTTTTACATCTCTTGCCTTGAGCCACCATTTCGTGACTCTATCTGTGCTGCCTCAGAGATCACCTGACCAGAAATACTACAACACTAACTGTAACAGGAAGAAGTGAGGAAGCAAAAGGCAGAACTGTCTGTTAATTGGCTCATGTGACCTTACATGTGGTTTGTATGTGTGCACAGTGAATCTTACGCTCTCAGGGGGCGGCCCTTGTTTTTTAAAATGGCAATTTTCTATTTAGGATTACCCAATGGCACATACTACTAAAAAAGTATATTATTATGAAAATGGTTCATTTACATGAAGCAGGGTTTTACACATGAGCTGTTTTACTCAGTATCTTTTAATAGAGACCTACATTGTTTGGGGGGTATAGTTTTCCTTTAACGGGATATGTTATTGAATGGCTAATTTTAAGCAAACTTTCAATTGGCCTTCATTTTTTCTTGTTATAGTTTTTTGCATTATTTGCCTTCTTCTTTGGAGTCAAATGGGGGTCACTGACCTCAAATAAAAAACAAATGTTCTGTAAGGCTACAAATGTATTGTTATTGCTACTTTTTATTAATCCTCTTTCTATTCAGGCCTTTCCTATTCATATTACTGTCTCTCATTCAAAACAATACATGGTTGCTATGGAAATTTGGACCCTAGCAGCCAGATTGTTGAAATTGCAACCTTGGCAGCTACTGAATGAAAAGCTAAATAACTCAAAACCCACAAATAATAAAAAATCAAAACCAATTGCAAATTGTCTCAAAATATCAATCTCCACATCATACTAAAAGTGAACAACCCCTTAAAAAGCATGTCAGCACCACGACAGATAAAAAGTCACGACACATAATTTAAATAATGGCAGCCTTAAAGGAGAACCAAACCCCTTATTCATAAAAACCCCCACCCTACATAGTCCCCCCCGCTCCACCTAGCCTAGGTGTAAACTCCGATAATTGCCCCTAAGTCTTTACTTACCTCTCTTTGGAGATTCAGCGCAGCGGAGCTCACGGGCACCATCTACTGGCACTTCAGTATTCTTCGGGTCTTCTTCCTTCCCTTTGGCAATTTCGACTTTTCGACACACACGCAGTTGTTCGGGAATGGAATATTTCTACAATTGTGCATGTACATATAAGGCGCTTACTTACTGAAGATTACCGAAGCACTGAAGATGGCCCCTGTGAGCTCTGCTGCGATGAATCTCGAAAAGAGAGGTAAGTAAAGACTAAGGGTGAGTCCACATGAGCAGATTCGGGGAGATTAGTCGCCCCAGGCAACTTCGGAAAAGAAGCGTTGCACGTGCATTGCCGCAGGCGATTTTCATTTTAGCTGGTGGACGGCAGGGGGAAGGCAGTTCGGGGAGCTTTTCACCCCGAAGAAGAGGTGATTTGTCGATGGGGCGACTAATCTCCCTGAATCTGCTCGTGTGGACTGACCCTTAGGTGCAATTACTGGAATTTACACCTAGGCTGGGGGGGGGGCTATGTAGGGTAGGGGGTTTTTTTTAACAAGGGTTTTGGTTCTCTGAAGTATAAATTTAAATAATACCACCATAAGGACAATAATCAATGTCTAAAACAGGGATCCCCAACCAATGGCTCGAGAGTAACATGTTGCTCACCAGCCCATTGGATGTTGCTCCAACTGGCCTCAAAGCTGGTGCTTATTTTTGAATTCCAGGCTTGAAGTCAGGCTTTAGATGCATAAAAATCAGGTGTACTGCCAAACGGAGCCTCTTGTACGTTGCCAGTCTACATAGGGGCTACCAAATAGCCAATCACAATCCTTATTTGTTACCTCTCAGGAATTTTTTTCATGCTTGTGCTTCCCAACTTATTTTACATTTGAATGTGGCTAATGGGTAAAAAAAGGTTACATATCTGCATTACAATTCACTTTTGGACACTTACCATTTAACTGTGATTCAGAAGTCACCATGGACAGCCTCTTACAGGGATTGCCGACAAACTGTGTACCATCTGGAGAAACACACATGTAACAGATAAATGCCAACTGTGCAGAAAACTATTGCTGTGGCAGAGGAAGATGCATACATTTCATTGTGTTCACAGATTGCTGAAGATATACATGCAAGCATGCAGGCTGATAAAACCCCCGAATCCTTCGGGAAAGATTCGGCCGAATACCAAACCGAATCCGAACCCTAATTTGCATATGCAAATTAGAGGTGGGAAGGGGAAAACATTTTTACTTCCTTGTTTTGTGACAAAAAGGTCACGTGATTTCCCTCCCTGTCCCTAATTTGCATATGCAAATGAGGATTCAGTTGGGCTGGGCAGAAGGATTTGTCCGAATCCTGCCCGAATCCCGAACCAAATCCTGGATTCTGTGCATCTCTACTGGAAACACAAACATTCATCCACTGGAGCAAGTAAAAAGATCAGTGTTAGACAGCTTATAGACCTGCTACAGAAAACCATCAGTTATGCAATACTTACCAACATCTCCAAACTTTATGCACAGTTCAATGGAGTCATAGAAAAAAGAAAAAATGGCCCGATCCTCTGTCCACTTTTCCAAGTCCCGTTCTGTAAAACTGAAATAGAATGAATATGCATGAAAGGGTAGCCACAAAACTCTAATGTGTGCTGCAGATAAAACAACTTCAGAATGAATTGAGCTGAGAATGCAATGTTGGAGTGTTAGGCAGATTGTGTTTTCAGGGTTTCTAAAGGTGGCCATAGACGTTACAATTACGATCTTTCCTGCAACAGGTCTTTCCAGGAAAGATTGTTTGTTTCGATACACACGTGTAGAGCTGAATGGTCATATATACAGGTAGAAACAATAGAATTCTACTTACATCTTATGATTAAAACAAAGGAGACGAGACGACATCTTTTCAGATTTATTAGACAACAAAATACACTTACAAGATACTGAGACTTCAGTGCACAAACCAAAATGTCTCACAGCTCGCTTGTCCTCAACATGTTTCATGCAGGTGTGCTTCTTCAGAAGGACGATTCATAATTTAGCATAATGGCCGACATTCAGATGCCTTCAAAGGCACCCTATCAAAATTTTCCCAACAGCCCAATCGATGAGCCGACCGATATCCAAGCCTTCTGCTAATATCGGCCGGCTCATCTCCAACCATACACGCACTGAAAATCATACGAAAAATGTTTTGTGCAATATTATCGGTGCGTCTATGGCCACCAGGGTGGTGGCTCACGTGGAGATTTAGTTGCCTGTGATAAATCTTCACTACTGCGGTCAACTCCCTGAAATGCCTTCCCACCAGCAATAATGTGAATCGCGGCGGGATGTTAAGCGGCACTTCAGTTTTCCAAAGTCGCCTCACAAGTAAACTTCGGAAAACCGAAGTGAAGATTATGCCATCCCGGCGGCAATTCAAATTCTTGCTGGTGGGAAGGCATTTCAGTTAGACTAGTTGCCCCACAGTAGCTAAGAAATGCTCACAAATAGTTTTAAGGGATACTGTCATGGGGAAACAAGTTTTGGATTTTTTTATATTTAATTTTGAAATCTGACATGGGGCTAGACATATTGTCAGTTTCCCAGGTGCCCCCAGCCATGTGACTCATGCTTTGATAATCTTTACTCTTTATTGCTGCACTGCAAGTTGGAGTGATACCACCCCCTCCCCAGCAACCAATCAGCAGAACAATGGGAAGGTAACCAGATAACAGCTACCTGGTAGATATAAGAACAGCACTCAATAGTAAAATCCAGGTCCCACTGTGACTCCTTCAATTACATTGAGTACGAGAAACAACAGCCTGCCAGAAAGCAGTTCCATCCTAAAGTGCTGGCTCTTTCTGAAAGCACATGACCAGGCAAAATGACCTGAGATGCACCTACACACCAATATTACAACCAAAAACACTTGCTGGTTCAGGAATTAAATTTTATATTGCAGAGTGAATTATTTGCAGTGTAATTTAGAAATAAAAACTGCACCATAAAAATCATGACAGAATCCCATTAAAGTGAGCAAGTAACCAGAAAGCAGGGGCATGTTGCCGTCACTTGCATAAGCCCATATGTGTGCCCTCAACTAAGCAGGACATTGTAACACTATTGTATGGCTTGTCAGGGGTTTTATTAGTCAGTCTGTGAGGTCTTGTGGCAGCTCCAGCTATTCAAACATGCATCTGGGCCAGTCCTGGCTGCCATCCAGAACATGGGCCTTGACTAATTGGACAAATCTGACTAATGCTTGCTTTTGTCTGGCTTGTGTTAAGTTGCCAGATCTGAAATCCACACTCTAATGAATACATGATGTGGATGCAGACTCTAGGCAACATTTCTACTGCTTTCACACAACTCTAACAGCTACAAACACATGATTGTTTTCAGCCACATTGCGGCTGCTAACCTTTGCTACGTCTGCCCACTAACTAACTGTTCTTACCAGTTTAAGTTATTTAAAATCTCATATGGAATGTTAATCCACAGGAGTTACTTGACACTGAACTATCTTAGGTCTCTTTCTCATAGTGCATTCTTATGTCTGAAGTTTATATGGAATACTCACAGCCAGGGCAAAGCAGAATTTAAACACAATTGGACGAGTTTCAATTCACAACACATTCGCAAAACATTGAAATGCAATAAAATGTAGTTTAAAAGAGACAACACAGCGGATTCAAGTTTTCAGCTCTCCTGTGACTTTATACACGAGCAGTGTAAAAAACACTACTATGTCTCTCTCTCTCGCTCTACCTCTCTCTCGCTCTACCGCCCTCTCGCTCTACCGCCCTCTCGCTCTACCGCCCTCTCGCTCTACCGCCCTCTCGCTCTACCGCCCTCTCGCTCTACCTCCCTCTCTCTCGCTCTACCTCCCTCTCTCTCGCTCTACCCCTCAGATACTTATTCAGCAAATATATCTCAATTATTCTCTATTTACTGTGCAGGTTCATTTTGCACAGTAAATATAGAATAATTGAGATATATTTGCTGAATAAGTATTCGGTGTTAAGTGATAATTTGATATAAGGGGGGTTCTTTTCTCTAAAATAATTTGTATACTGACGTGTGTCAGACCCTAATTATAATCAAAGTTTTTGAATTCTAATTGATTGAAACTAAGGTCATTAAAAAATTATTTCATTTATTTATTTGTATGGTGCCCCACTGATCCATACAGATAGCCAAGTACTATGGATATCATCAGTCAGTTCATGCATCAGGCCAGTTTGAAAATATCTTTTGATGCATCTCCTACTCACTTTCTGCTGTATCATAGCTCGGATGTCTGCCTAAATAATCAAAAGAATAGAAAGGTTTTAGAGTGAGCAGGGTTGGCAGGTGTATGGTCAGCTTTATTGAACTTTTTAACACCATCATCTCACCGTAAAGACATTTCAATCTATCCCATACAAACCATCATTACCCAACATGTATCCAAATACTTATGCACAAAATGTGTAGAAGGCGCAATTTTTATGTTCCTAATTTTTGTTTCATCAACCAAGTGATGAAAATCTAGCCAGATGTTTTCCACATTCAAATATGAAGGCAGATGGTAACATTGGCTAATATTAACATGCTTCTTACTTGAATTCTTCCAACTGTTTCTGCAGCTTATTCGACTCCTCCTGCAGGCAGCCAAGTTGTGTTAATATCTGCTCCTTCCTCTCTTCCAGTTGTGTGCATTCTCTGTAAGGATAAAGGATTATTTGAACAGAAAGCTACATGGTCACAGACTGGTGTGGCTAAATAGTTGGCTTTATTTGTTTGGTTCAATAAATCTAGACCTGTGGTTTGTGCAACTATAATATATTGCCAACAGAGATTTTTTTTCTTTTATTTATTGTGCCATTGTGGGAAATCTGCTGCTTGGTTTTTAACTTGTTTTTGAATTTGAACAGTATGGCATGGTGGTGAATAAATATTGCCTTTTATTAATTTTCAGTTTATGTTCATTTATAATATTATAGTAATCTTGGGCGCATGGTCTGTGGAGGTTGAGTCCCAATTTTGGTTGTATTTTACAATATTGGTTTGTTTGTGGACACTCCAATTCCATGCAGTCCAATATTATTATCACTTATTGTGGGAAATCTGTTTGCTAATGCAGACAGTAAATGTTCAAGTCCTTAAGTCTACCTTGCTAGGGACACACTCCACAAACTGACCATCTTTCCACTATACATATATACTGTAGCACAAATTAAAAAGAAAAAGAGCAAAGATTAAGTAGGTATTAGTAGAAACTAGAGAAACCCCAAAAATGACTGAAAGAAAGACATAGTAAGTGACAATCACCATAACAGAGAACAATGCAAAAAAGTATGAATTAAGGAACTAATGAGAAAAGGTTAAAATTATACCTTATCCTGTTCACTTCTTCTATCTGTAGGTTTTCTAGTTCTGTAATTAAAGGAAAATGTATATTTCATGGGTTTTAATTTAAAGGGATTCTGTCATGATTTTTATGGTGTAGTTTTTATTTCTAAATTACACTGTTTACTCTGCAAATAATTCACTCTACCATATAAAATGTAATTCCTGAACCTGCAAGTGTTTTTAGTTGTAATATTGGTGTATAGGCAGCCATCTCAGGTCATTTTGCCTGGTCATGTGCTTTCAGAAAGAGCCAGCACTTTAAGATGGAACGGCTTTCTGGCAGGCTGTTGTTTCTCATACTCAATGTAACTGAAGATGTCGCAGTGGGACATGGATTTTTACTATTGAGTGCTGTTCTAAAGCTGGCCATAGAAGCAAAGATACAGTCGTAAGAATCCTCAATTCGTAAGGTTTTTCGATCGGACAGGTTAGTAATTTTTTGATGACCAACGATATCATCTCTGCATGTACTGCCTATATAATGATATCAACGGGTGACTGTCACTACTATTTGTCGGACATAACATTCATGCGATTGCGGTCAGTGACAGAACATCACCTGATTTGTTTATTACTGCTTTATTTGATCTGAGTAGGGAGATTGCACCACATGATCATTCGTCCGATAATAAGGCTATATCTGCACATTTATGGCCAGCTTTAGGCCTACCAGGGAGCTGTTATATTGTGTTAGGGAGCTGCTATCTTCCCATTGTTCTGTTGTTAGGCCCTAGACGCAGATAGGTCTTTTCGGCTCGGCCCGTGCCGCGGTTTTTAAAAAAGCTGACCGCCATGTAAATACGTTAGCGTAATGAGTCATTGCCTAAGCTTGAAACTGCTAAGCATATTTACACAGTGGTCAGCTTTTTTAAAAATGGGACAGTATCCCTTTAAGGCACCTAAACATATCCAAGAAATTATTTGATAAAATTGAAACAATGAAGACTCAGGGGCAGCTTTATTAAGGTTTGAATTCAAATTTTCAAGTTGGATTTTTGTTCAAAACTATTTCGAGTTGGGAGTAATCCAAACTCAAATGTATCATACCTTGACCATGGGAACAACTCGAAATTAGACTATTTGCCACCTAAAACCTGCTGAGTTCATGTAGAAGTCAATGGCAGAGGTCCAGTGACCCATTTGAGGATGTTTATAGCTTACCTGACAGTTTTTTCGGAGAAAAAACACTAGATTCAAGTTTAGTCAAATTTGATTCGAGTTTTCAGGCCAGGAATATACGATCGAGTTTTAGGCATTCAAGTTTTTTCTTAAAGAACATACTATTCAAGTTTCGAGGTCATTCGAGGTAAAAAAAAAAAAAACCTCTAACATTCGACCTTTGATAAATCAGCCCCTCAGTGTCCTAGATTGCGTGTGACCAAATATGGCAGCCTGCACTGGTAGCTTCCTCCTGATCCAGGAGCTATGGAGCTCAGTAAGAGCAACAATATGGTTTCCACCAACAGGAGAATGGGCTCTACTAGTCCAAAATATGTTACAGTGAAAATAAAAACTTGAGAATTTAGCAGTGTAATTCCTGCCCATGCTATACTTTTCATTTATGAAGTGTACCTGTTTGCAGCCCTTTCACGGTAGGATCCGTATTTAACAGGTTTTTGCTTCGGATATCTTCATCCAATTTGTCCATTTCTTAAAATGATAAAATAAATAGAATATTTGATATGCAGGGCTGAAATCTTTTCTTACGAAGCTACAAGTTGTCTGAATTAAAGCCTACTGTGAATGAAGAGAAGTTTACCTATGTGTCACCATGGGGAGGAATCTAAGAATAACGACTGAAAAATATCATTATATATGATACATATGCTGTGAAATTAATTTACAGTATTAAATAAATACTTTAGGAATTGTAAAAAACAAAAAAAAAGGAGTATGAAACATTCTATACATGTTTCCATGGCAATATAAGGTATAACGGAGATATGCAAAGATATGATCACTTTTAGCACTTGCACAAAAAAAAAAATGTTCCTTTGTGTTCAAAGAGGACTGGGATTTGGGACAACTTAGCAATATTTTCCACTAGGCACTTTTGCAGATTTGAAGCATCATACAGTGTCATTTTGCTTAAAGGGGAAGTAAAAGGCTTTCCACCAAGTTTCAGGATTTGTCAAAGGGATAGTTCAGATTACAAACACTTTCATCTCCGTTTATTCTCACCATTTCCAAATGCTTTTTATTTTGTGATTGTGCTTCTAATATTCTTTTCTATTGGCTATGTACGGCTATCCAATGAGGCTGAGGGGTACTGTAGCTTGTAGCAGTATCCAAAAAAAAAACAAAAACTGAATACCATTTATATTACAAAATTGCTTATTCTAAAAGAATCCCTAAACTTGAAGGAAGGTATTTACTTTTCCTTTAAATGACTTCCAGTAGCATTGAAGACATCCAAGAAGAAGAAACTCACTTAGATATTAAACTCACCTCTTTTGAATTCAGAGACACACTTATCTGTTTCTCCACTTCATTTAATCTTGACTGCAGCTGCTCACACGGAGTCTGCATTATACATGAAACAAGTCAAAAGCCAAGTCAAAAGCCAGTTCCCGATTTTTCCAAAAACAACATTTCCTCAGCATTAGTATTTCTGCTGTCCACCAATTGTAACTTCTGTTTAATTCCGAGCCCTACCTGAACGGATACTAAACTGCCACATTTCTTGCAAGTACAAGCAAGCAGCATACTTTACTAAAATGTACCTTGGCCCCTTCCCTGTATTAAAATAATATAAAGACTTTAAAAAGAAATGTACCTTGGCTACATGAAGCAGCTTGCTGTACACCGTCACTTTCCTCTCGTGAGCCAGTACTTTACTTTTCTTGGAATACAAGGACTTCAGTCTCTTTAGTTTTACTCCAAAGTAGATCATCTGATTAATAGAAAAGACACATCAGGTTGTCATGTTTTGCCTATTTTTTTTTTAATAAGAGGTCATAAAAGCAAGCAGAAAGTATTCCTACCTCATCCTCTGAGCACATTCTCATAGCTTCCCAGAGGAGGCTATTAACTAGAATTAATGGTTTCTCTTGAGTTTCTGCAAATGTCTTCAGTCTAAAAAGGAAGGAAGGGTTAGAAATGATGCTGTGATCATACTAAATACCCGGCAACGCACCAACTGGACATTGCTTTATCCTGCAATCAAATATTTTTTAAAAACTATTTTCTATGATGGCTCAGGGGTTAGCACAGCTACCTTGCAGTGCATAGGGTCAGAGTTCAGTTCCAACTTGGATTGTTTTTGCAAGTTTGTTGTATCGCTGTGAAATTCTGTCCGGGTATGATGGTTTCCTCCCACACTCCAAATATACGGATGGGTTAAATGGCTATTGGCACTAACCAAACTGTGGCAGAATCCTTAAGCTGTAAGCTCTACTAATTTCTTAAGCACGGCATAATCATCACCAAAAAGTACTGGCAATATGGAACAGTTAATCAAAATAAAACAACATTCTGTCATCTCAGACCTATTGCCAATGAACAATAAGGAAAGACTAAAACATACTCCTGTATGATCTGGCCCAGAGCATGGCATTCTTCTTCATACACTTGTAATTTAGGTTGATAAATGTACTGGTCCAACACGAGATCTTCTGTAGTTGCAGCTTTGTTTGCTCTGTACTGGGGTAACAAAACAAGAAAAAAAAAAACAATATTATTTCCCTCAGCACCAGTCACAATGAAGGTAAGATAAAGATATTTTATATTTTGATGCTGCAAATAGAAGTAGCTGATTTTCACAGTTCATACAGAAGATTACCATAACACGCCTTCATTAGAGATTCATTTATAAGATCACACTCCTGATGAACCAACTGATGGCCTGACATAGACCACGGATCAAATGTTGCAGAAGTCCAGAAATGTAAAGTGTAATGGATGTAGCAGTCAGGCTAAGCAAAAACCTTTCCTATCCCATGAAATGCAAGGTGTGGACTCCTTACCTGGTAAAATAGCCAGATGTATCCAAAGGTTTTAACATCTGTTAACATTTTTGCATTACTTTGCCATTTTGGCGCACATGGGTTAATTGATTAGACCACTAGTAAGAACAGGGACCACATATTGTATCCCACACAATCACAGACGGGGTTCATCGATTTGCCTTAGTTCACATTTTCAACACTTTTAGGGTAAGGGCACACTCTAGGAATCGGGGGGATTTAGTCACCGACCGCCAAATTGCCTCTTCTTCGGGCGCCTTATCTCGCTGAAAAGCCTCACGAGGAAAATGCCTTATGAAGAAACTTCGGGCGACCGAAGCGATCCGAGTGCCATCCCCGGGCGATTTCGATTCTAGCTGGCAAGAAGGCTTTTCAGGGAGATTAGTCACCCGAAGAAGGGGCGATTTGTCGCTGAGTGATTACTCTTAGCGGCACATTTACTTAGCTCGAGTGAAAGAATAGAATAAAAAAAAAAACCTTTGAATTTCGAAGTTTTTTTTGGCTACTTCGACCATCGAATTGGCTACTTCAACTCGAACTAAAAATCGTTCGACTATTCGACCATAGTCGAAGTACGGTCTCTTTAAAAAAAAAAAAAAAAAAAACTTCGACCCCCTACTTCACCTCCTAAAACCTACCGAACCTCAATGTTAGCCTATGGGGAAGGTCCCCATAGGCTTTCTAAGCTTTTTTTGGTCGAAGAAAAATCGTTCAATGGATTAAAATCCTTCGAATCGTTCGATTCGAAGGATTTAATCGTTCCATTGAACAATTTTTCCTTCGATCGTTCGATCGAACGAATTGCGGTAAATCCTTCGACTTCGATATTCGAAGCCAAAGGATTTAACTTCGACAGTTGAATATCGAGGGTTAATTAACCCTCGATATTCGTCCCTAAGTAAATCTGCCCCTTAGTGTGTGCCCTTACCCTTTTGAGCCAAGGTGAACATTTGAGGGCTCGGCACAAAAACCAAATGTCATACAAATCCTAATAAATGGCCAAACAGATCCTAGTGCAACAGGCTTGAGAACCTGTTTGTAATTGCCTTGAACACCACCATATAGAAACACATTTGTGGAAAGCCCAGAGCCAAAGATTTTGTATTTCAGATGTATCCACAATATTCATCTTATTGAAACAAAGAGTTCAGAAATCAAACACTAGCAAATATCTGGCGAGAGACTGTGCACTGAACTGGTTTCATTTACATGATGTAATGTGAATCTCGTTCGTAGCCAATTCAGATGATATTTACCCATTCAAACCATATGAATTGTTGCAAAATTTACTCAAGACACAACTCATTACAAAGCCATCCAACATGTGATGAAATGCAGCTTCAGGAAACATTAATGTGGGGCAGCAAATCATCCTGGCAACAGACAAATTACAATGAGAAAAGTCTGGAAACTTACGTTTGCAGGAAGCTCGCTGTAGCGTGGTTTCTGAATAAGTATACGAATCCTAAGCATCATAAAAAACTCCTTAACAGTAATGGTACCGTCTTGGAATTTCTAGACGAAAATAAAAATTGATCACAAAAGTGCCTAATAACAATAATGCCACACACTGCTTTTGTTTTATACATGTTAAAGTGATACCAAGTAGGGATGCATGGAATTCAGGATAAGGTTTGGGATTCAGACAGGATTCGGCCGAATCCTTGTGCCTGGCCGAAACAAATACAAACTTGCATATGGAAAGTAGGTGCGGGAAGTAAAACAAGGAAGTTAAAAAAAAAAAAAAAAGTTTCCACTTTTTCCTTTCTTTCACGGGGGATTCGGGCAAATCTATCACAAAGGATTCAGCTAAATCCCAAATAGTGGATTCAGTGCATCCCTAATACCAAGGCATTATTTGTGTCAGCCTGTATTAAAACACTGCTCAGCTCGGATTTAAAAAATGGCTTCCACTTCTATCTTGGCAGCCCTAGCTCAGCAGCCCACCACCGGCTAGCCTCAAACCTCCTTACTTCTGGAAGAGTATGCTCTTTTAAAAACGTCTTCACAGGAATGTATCTAAAGGAATTTATGCCTATTTCCACCAGGCAACTTCGGGCAACTTTGAAATCGCTGGCAGTAAACCAACATATTGCAGTTATTTCCAATGGAGAAGCATTTTTGGGAGATTTGTCCCACTCAGATGTGCATTAAGTAATTGTGGGCGACAAATCTTCCAGTCGGCCACGGCCCTAAATACCAATGAATTGCTCACACATTAGCTGGAAAGGTGGTATCTGTTCTTGGGCGTTTCGACTACTTAAATTCCTGTGATAGCAATAGAGTTCCTAATTATGTCCCCTTGTTCACTGGCACCAGGATGATCAAAGCCTCCCTGCCCTGGGCTTACTGTAGAGATGATTAAGGGCAGGGGCACATGAAGCTACTGGGGGAGATTAGTCGCTCAGCGACAAATCGATTCTTCTTCGGGCGACTTATCTCCCCGATCTCGACGGCGTGATGGCACTCTGTGTGCTTCGTTTCCCGAAGTTGCCTGAATCGTTTAGAGTGCCATCCCGCTGACGATTTAGGTTCTAGCCGCCAGGGAGGCAGTTCGGGGAGATTAGTCGCCCTAAGAAGAAGTAATTTGTCGCTGGGCGACTAATCTCCCCCAGTAGCTTTGTGTGCCCCTGTCCTAAAACTCTTCATGCCCTTCACCTATTAGTGATGCCATTGAGGCAATGGGATGGACAACTAAAGGTGGCCATACATGGGCAGATTAAATCTGCCGATAGCGGTCCTTTAGACCGATTCGGCAGCTTTTCTGCCTATGTGTGGGGTCCTTAAGATCAATAACAGGCCAAAAATTGTCCAGATTCAGTCAAATTTTTTGTACGATCCAGAGCCGCATCGGCTAGTTGATGCGGTCCTGTGACCCGTCGGAGCCCACTCGTAGTATTTTAATCCGATCGTTCTGCCCCAGGGCCGAACGTTCGGATTCATCCGATACCGCCCAGCAGTTAGTGGGCATATCGGGTAAGATCTGCTCATTTGGCGACCTTGCCAAATGATCGGATCTTATAGTGTATGGCCACCTTAAGACAAGGAGCATCAGGTCTTGGGAAAAGGCCACTGCATGCTGAAACATGACAGAGGAACACTCAATTTATATCACATCCAGTTACGTTTTCCATTCCTTATCCCCCAAAGGCTTTGCTCACACCCTATATCCCAGGGCAACCGTGACTCCATCTGACTGCACTGCTGGCCTGTAGAAAGAAGAGAAAACATAATAAAGAACTGTGCGATTTGTTTTAGTATTTAATATGTATTGGGCTGTGCAAACACATTGATATTCAAAACTAAACATACATTTTAGGATTCATTTAACAAGACCGTACACAGTAACCCAGAGAAACCATTTCATTGGTCTGCTGCCTGTAAATATCTAAATAAAATCACTCATTGGTTGCTGTGGATAACCAAAGCTTTGCCGTTTGCTAAAATACATCCAGTATTTACCCATTTTGAAGTATCAGAATGTATATGGTTTTCTGGGGGTCAACTTACTTTTAGGGCATTTTACAGCCTTGCAGCCTCAAGAATGTTACTAATCAGTGTGGTGCTTTGAAAATGCAATATCGTGCTGCTGTGAGTTTTTAATCTATCAACAATTTCTATTGGTACTGGTGAAAAGAGCAATGAAAGCATTATTGCCAAATACCTCTATATGCACAAAATGTTGCACTTACGCAAAAGAAATGCGACAACTATCACTGAAAGAGTTAAAGCAACATATTACTGAAGGCAACACAATTTTGTTTTTGTCCACAGACAATTTCGACCATTCGATATAAATCTGAACATGAAAATTAAGGTTTGGACTCGATCATGTGATTCTTTTGCACAGTTTGTATATTAAGCTGAACGTAAAAATGATCAGCACGTGCATCCTTAATATATACAAAAGCAAAACATTTTGCAATGCAAACATATTAAAGGGGAAGTTCAGCTTTAAATATGCTTTTAGTATGTTAGAAGGGGACTTCAAATGTTTCAACTGGTCTTCATTTTGTAGTTTTCAGTGAATAGCCCATCCCAATATGCCTCTTTTTGGCCTACAATGTTAAATTCTACCTGACTGCCTCCCTACTTATGGATAATTAAGCCAAAGTAGCAGTAATCAATGTGACCTACTCTAGTATAACAATAAAGAGATGCGTATGGGGGGGAATCACTTAATTATATTTTGCTTGATTAAGACCGTTGAGGTGGTTAAGAAACATATTAGGCATATGAAACGCTTACTGCTGCTCAGCTCCATTGGCATCCCATCTCCTCGGGAGTCCTGAGAAGTTGCTCTGCTCTATGGTTTTTGTTAGGAGAGATGAAAGCTCACTTAAATGATATTCATCAGGGCTAGCGATCGTCACTGAAGCCTAAAAGAAAGTACAAGGTTACTCAACACAAAATATTGACGTATACCACAGACCAAAAACAATATGAAGTTATAAGAATTTTAATCAAATTACAAAGAGACCAATTTTGACGCCTGGCAGTCCACAAAAGCTCCTGAAGTCTATTTAATTTTAGTTGCAGTAGAATGCATAAGATCTAGGCATGGATTTCACAATATTACTAGCAATATATTTGGTTATGCTCTACATTAATATCCTACAAAGCATTACAGAGAACTATTAACTGTAATGTACATACAAGGTACCCATATGTTCAATCCTAACATTAAATATTCAGAATAGCGAACAGAAAGCTCACCTTGGATTTATCACTGTTCGGTAGGTCTTCAGTTTGTCCACGTTTCTCTTTTTGAAACTCAATGTTTTCTTCAAGCTCACGGTTCCTCTTTTTTTCATTTAGGCCATCTTGCAATCCGGGTATACCCTGTTCCACATTGCAATGAAGTGCCTCTTTTTCACATAACTCCTCCCAGGCACCTTCTGGTACTTCATAAGGAAATATCCCATCTTGGCCTTTGTCATCAGGGCTAAGAGGAAGAATTTCTTCATCTATACACTGAGATGTGTTGCAGTCGGTCAGTGCTTTGAGAAGAGTCAACGAGCTTCGCTCTGGTTTTACATGTGCTTCAGAGGCAGATGGTGACTCTTGCACATTGCATTTATTAAGACTTGCTTTTTGGGGTAACTTGGGCTGAAAGATTTTGTCCGAAAACTTGTTTGGCAAACTTGTTTCTTTCAAAAAGATCTCTCCGTCATCATCAGCAGCTTGAGAATACAGGTTTGGTTTCTCATCAATGGACAACTTGGATTCAGATAATGCTGGATCTTCTAAAACATGTTCTGTTTTTTTTGTAAAACTTTCAGAAGGTGCTTGCAATGCAGTGGAGAGATGGTCAACAAGCAAAGAAACTGGAGCAGTCTGGGAATCTGGAAAGGATTTAGAGTTCCGGTTTAAACTTTTTATCTTTGACTGAATATCTGCAATACTTCTGCGTCTCTTTTTATCTGCCTCTGAGAAATCCACTAAGTTACTGGACATGAGCACTGTTCTTTCACATGATTAAGTATATTGGTCTTCCTGCTCCTAATTGCCTTCATTCCTTGTACTTGTATTTTGTCCTTTGGGTTTACAGTGGACTAATGAACCTTGAGCAAGACCATCATTAGCATCATAACATTCGGCCATGAACTTCACAGTCTCACCTTCTTGATCAGCATTCATTCCCAGGATTGCCACAGAACAATTTTGCTTTAGGTTACACTCATCTAAGTTTACTACAGCGTCAGGTTTAGTTGCCAATTCTAAAACATTAGCCTTGGGAAGAGAAGACCATGTTTCAGGTTCTTGTAGCATAAAAGACACCCTCTTTGATTTTGGTCTTGTTTTTTTTGTGGTTTTATGATCTACTGTATCTTTATATGGAAGGCAGACTTCATCTTTCAGAACAGGACCATCACTTTTTCCACAAACTTGACACTGGCGCAATTATTTGTATCACAACCAAAGCCTGCAGACTGATTTTCATTGATTTCAACAACTTGAGTTTCCTGCTGATCAACACGAGTAGATTTGTTTGCAACTTCACAGAAAACCATTTCATTTGAAAATTTTTCACCCATATCTGGAACAAAAACTTTGGGGTTGCTGGTGGATAAAGAAATTACCAAACTCTCTGGGTTTTCAGCCATATAATTCTTATTGTCAGTACAACCAGGTTTTGTAGGTCTTCCATTTTGTTTTCTATTGCAACGGTGTTAGATCTTTTCATACCCATCTCATTGAGGTTACACAGAGTTTTATCTTCTCCAACACTGTATGTAGTTGATGCATATTATGTTGCCCACGTCCACTTTGGCGTCAGACATTACACGCCCACCTTTCACAAGGGACTTCATGCTTTTCCCCATATAGGTTTCTGGTTCCATAGCTTGCTTACGTAAAGCAGTAGAAGGGCATTGGTTGTCCAGTTCAATTGCCACTGTATGAGATTTTGTTAATTCCACATCACCTTCATGCATGAAAACACTGACTGTTGCATGCTTGTTAAGAAAAGGCCTCTCTAAGTCTAAAATGTTCCCCTTTTTGGTCTTAGAAAAGATATTAATTTCTTCCTGCTGGGCTACATCAAAAATGCCTTTTTCAAGTCTTGCAGAGGGAGACAGTGTAAAATCCATGTCATCACTAGAAAAAGCAACACTTTTGTTCCCATTTGCCATTATTTGTCCTTGATGTCTGGAGGACAGATCATCTCCTTTTAAAATGTTTCTCCCATCAATAACCATGGTGTGGCTTTTCGTAAGATCCATATCATGTTGAGAAAACAATGTTGAGAAAACAATAGTTTTACATGCAGGGGCAGAACAGTGATCACGGTCATTTTGAAATCTGTCTGCGTTAGAATTTGAGGTTTTCTTATTCAGGGCAGATTTTTCAGTTGCAGCAGTGTGAGACATCGCTATATCTGTGTCACCTCTGTCATATATCTGAAAAGCATCAGACGACCATCCATTTTTCCCACTCATCTTGCCACTGTATAACCATGTAAAGGTTAATTTGTGAAACACGACTGTTGTGACAAAGGCAAATCCGGTTTTCTTGAGCTGAGTGATGTTTTACAGAGGCCATCTGAGTGATTGTCAATAAAAACTGTATTTGCCTTTGTAATATCCATGACATCTGCTTCAAATATTTCATTAACAAGGCTTTGTTTGTCAGTAGACTGATCACACAATGGGGTTTAACAATGGGGTTTTCTGTTCAATAACCATAGTGTGGCTTTTTGTAAATTCCATATCCTCAGCAAACATAGTTAAAGTTTTATTCATAGGCACAGATGGGTGCTTCAAGCCACCCAAAGTTCTCTTATTGCTCAGATTAGGAGTTTTGGTACCTTCACAAAGGCCTTTGCTTTCAATTGCCACGGTGTTAGACACTGTGAAGTCCATGTTATCTTGCTCGTATGAAAACACCATAGTTTAATTATTACACGCTGCCAAGGTAATTCCTGTAGCTGGTACATTTGAGTCAGTGATCAACAGTCCAGTACCTGCGGTTGTCAACTCCATATTACCATCTAAATGCACAGATTGATCATAAGCAATGTCAGGCCCCTTTAAACAAACACTTTGTCTTTTCATAAAACAATTTAACTGCCTCTTAGATTGTTCAGCTACAGGCATATTATCAATAAATACAGTGTCTGGCCTTGTGATGTCCATGTCATCTTGTCCAAAACCAGTACCATATTTGTTTTTACGAACAGAATTTGATGGGTCATTCTTATTAATGACCATTGTGTGGCTTTTTGTGCGTTCCATGTCATCTTCCAAGATGACAGTACTTTTATTCAAAGGTACAGAGGAGTATTCTAAACAATTCACATTTGGATGGAGTGTTTTTGCCACTTCACAAATGCCTTTGCTTTCAATAGCTATAGTATGAGACGCTGTTAAGTCCATGTGTTCTTGCTCACAGGAAAACACTAGAGTCTTATCATGACAAGGCCCTAAGGATTTTCTTTGTACTGGGACCTGTGTGTCATTAATAACTAGCCCAACATTCGCAGCTGTCATTTCCATATCACCTTCTAAATGTACCGTCTTATCAGAAAAGTAAGATCTTCTCAATCCAGGCGCACTCGTTTTTTTTCAAAACCAAAAGGTCTACTTGCCCTTTACATATTTCCGTTTCTTTACTTAACTCTGTATTTGACTTTGTAATGTCCATGTCATCATTATTACTTTCATTTACAGGATCTGACTGGTTGTAAAGCCCAGCTGCTTGTTCATTGATGACCATAGTGTGGCTTTTGGTAAGTTCCATATCATCTTCTACCATTTGGACAGTTTTATTCAGGGGTAATGGTGTTTGCTTAGAGTAATGGGCAGATTTATTTTTCACACCTGGATTACAGAGGCCTTTGCTTTCAATAGCTATGGTATGAGACAAGGTTAAATCCATCCAGTTTTCTCTAACCCCACACTTTTCACTCTGGGTACATTTGGATCATTTATTAACAGTCCAATGTTGCCAGTAGTCATTTCCATGTCACCCTCTAGGTGTATGGTCTTATCATTAGCAAAGCAAGATCTCTTTGGTCCAGGTGCACTTTTACGTCTTAGAACAGAAGGTTTTGCTAGCCCCTTGGATATTTCAGGAATTTCATTGATAAATACTGTATTTGACTTTGTAATGTCCATGTCATCAGAATGACCTTTATTTACAGTATAGGACTGGTTGTGAAGCCCAACTGGTTGTTCATTTATGACCATAGTGTGGCTTTTGGTAAGTTCCATATCATCTTCTACCGTGTGGATAGTTTTGTTCAGAGGTAATGGCGTTTGCTTAAAGTAATGGCCAGACCCAGATTATTCTCAAATAGCCACTGTGCGGGACTGTGTAAAGTCCATGTAGTCCTTATTGGGTGAAAACATACTTTTCTTCAGATAGGGGAACATTAACTGAGTGTATATGTGATCCAGGATTTGGCACACAGTCTGTGATAGCCTCACCTGTGCTTTTTCTATTACTAGCCAGCTCTAAACACCCATCAGTCCCAGAGACTTTGTTCTCCTTTATAATGACTCTATGAAGTCTAGTTCAGAAGAAAATGTAGAAACATTGTTTGTTATATGCACATTTAGAGCATTTTTGGAACCTTTGCACAGGTCTTTCCTATCAATAGTAACAGTATGTGACCTTGTCATATCCATATCCTCCTCTTCACATGAAAATAAAATGGTCTTATCTCGAGCAGTAATCCTAGTTTTCACCTCCTCTCCTGGAAATATGTCCCTATCTTTGAAAGCACTTTTAGTGGTCTCTGTGATGTCCATATTTTCCATGGCTAGTACAGTATTATTATGACCAGAAGGAAATGTACCAACTATACTTTTAAAATTTGTATTCAAGCCTCCCATTGGCATATCATCTTCCACCGCTTGCATTGCTGAGACTTTAGTATCTGCATTATTTTTGCCAAAAAAGTGTGCCTGGTGATCCGAGGATAGATGGCAAGGTTCCTTTGCTTTTTCTCGATGCAATGTAAGTTCTGTGTCATCACCGGCCTTTGGAAATAAAACATGTTTGGAAAATGAAGATAACCTTGGCTCTTGCAAAAAATCAATAGCAACAGTGTGCGATTTTGTAATCTCCATATCATCCTGGTCACACAAGAACAAGAGAGTTTTATCAGCTACAGCAGATGGCATACTTTTAGAACTGGAGACGGTGTTAATAAAATGTTGATCTTCTTTAAAATTAGATGATTTGTGCTGGTCAGATGAAAGGGTTGGTTTAGGCAAGAAACCAGACTTGCTAACATTCAAAAACTTTATTTTTGGTTCTGTACAGGTACTTCTACATATTTCATTTGAACTTTGCAATTCATAGCAGGAGTCTGTATTAAGCACATTAGCTGCACATTGTGTGATAGTCCATATCTTGGTTTGAGACAATGGTCTTATCATTCATGATAAAGAGATGGCTAGTTGGCACAACAGGTATAGATTTTCTGCGCACAGAGGTGTTTGGGCCCAATCCAAACATAATATGAGCTGTATTGCTAGTGTTCAAATCCATATCTTCATCATCAAATGTCATGGTCTTTTTATCTGCATAAATGAAAAGGCGAGGAAGGATCTTGATTTTGCCTAGGTATTGACTTACTGAAATAAGTTGAATCACTGATGCCATTAATATTGCCCACTGCAACTGGCAAAGAGGTAGATGTAGGTGCACATGAGCTCTCCATACTTTTTCCATCAATAGCTACTGTATGTCTTTTTGTGAGATCCATGCTGTCATCTGGAGAAACTAATTTATGTTCAGTAACCAAAAGGTTTTTCTTTTGCCAAAAAGAGTACCCTGCGCTAGTATTGGTTTTTATTGCAACAGTTTGATTCTGTGTAAACTCCATTTCATTTGAATCTGTAAAAACTTATCAGCAGGGTAAACACCCATTCCTTTACTCAGTGCCTGAGGATTCCCGCTGGTTTTGCGGAGTACATTATCTAAGCAAATGCTATGACTTTGTGTTTTATCCATGTCATCTTCAAAAAGGACTGATTGGATTTTGGATACAGATTGCAATTTATTTAATTGAAAGCCATCTTGCAAATGGTCATGACTTGAAGGAGCTGTAGAAATGCTTACGGTGTTTTGTTCAAAATTATTTGGAAATTCCTCTGTTGTCAATGGAAGAAAAGCATTAATATTGGTTGTATGGCATTCTGTCATATCGAGTCCACCATTATGTTCAGTAAAAACCAGAGTATGATTTATCTTTTCTGTCTGCCTTTGAGTAAATGTAGAAAATAGGTCACTGCCAGGGAGAGAGTTTTCTTTAGAAATCCTAAAGGGAAACAAGTTTTCTTTGTCACTTTCCTGAAAAGGATTAACAGTCAGTTTTTCAGTGTTTAAACCAAGAAGTCCTTAAAATTCATCTTTGGCTGGACTGCAGATTCTGCCGATGAATGAAAATCTATGCTCGCTGAAGAGTTTAACTTGATGTTCTGGTAGGAGTCCTCACCCTGGGATTTCAAACTTGCTAAAAATGAATTCACATCAATTTTGTTCGTATTCTCTTCAAGGAAAGCATCGATGTGTATGGTGTTGCTAGCGGTCATTTCCATATCATTATCACAGGAGAAGAAAAGGGTCTTCTCGTTATCCGCACAGTCCAACTATAAAATAAAAAGTACATGTTAAATTAAAGCCTTATGTAAAATATTCTAAACTCATGAACAAAAATTTAATTTTGTATGTATAGTTTTGTCATTATATTAGTTTAGAAGAACTAAATGCTAAAAATAAATATGGGTAGAAATGCTGTATTTTATATATTGAACTTACTGCACAAGACTGAAGGTTCAGAATCTTTATAACCGTAATGATCCAGGCCTTCAATGGCCAGGCTCACCATCTTGGATTTTGTTAAGAGTCTCTGGCGCAAATTCACTAAGCGCCGAACGCTAGCGTTAATTCGCTAGCGTTTGGCATTTTTCGTTACTGCGCAAATTCACTAACGAACGCTGGCGTAATTTCGTTAGTGTTACTTCGCACCCTTACGCCAGGCAAATTTTCGCTAGCGACGTAACTACGCAAATTCACTAACGCGCGCAGTGTACTGAACGCTACCTTTTACGCTAGACTTCCTTCGCCACCTCAGACCTGGGGAAGCGCAATAGAGTAGATAGGGATTGTTTCAAAAAAAGTCAAAATTTTTTCTAAGTCCCAAAAAATGCTGGCGTGTTTTCTACATGATGGGCGATAGGCTGAAAAAGATCGAAAATATTTTTGGGGCTCCCCTCCTTCCCCCCCTACATTTCCTGACTCATGGCAACTTACCTAGACAGTGGGCACATGTGTAGGGCAAAATAAAATTTTTATTTGCTGATTTGAAGGTTTTCTAGGCATTTGAAGTGGTGATACGTGTTCCTCCATTGAAATTTGAATTTCGCGCTGTATGCAAATGAACCATTGCTAGCGAAACTTCGTTTAGCGAATTAACGCTAGTGCAACTTCGAAAACTTACGCTACCCCTGCGCGCAACTTCGGATTTTAGTGAATTTGCGGAGCGCTGGCGAAAATACGCCTGACGAAGTGCGGCGAAGTTGCGCCTGGCGCAACTTCGCATCTTAGTGAATTTGCCTCTCTGTGACATGCATGCTGAAAAGCTAAGCTTAGGGGTGACATATAATAAAGCACAAAGTGAGGTTTGACTGATTATATAAGAGGGCTATTGATGGTAATGAACACAAAATTAAAAAAAAATTTTAAAAATTCACAGTAGTACCTTAGATTGGGGAGATGGAGTTTGTATAGGGCCATGAAGCAGTATATCCATTCCTACAAATAAAAAAACAAATCTTTTTGATTATGTCATGCTGTTAAATGTGCTGGTCTCCAAAACGGCGGAATACAGGTATGGGACCTGTTATCCAGAATGCTCGGGACCTGGGGTTTTCCGGATAACGGATCTTTCCGCAATATGGGTCTTCATGCCTAAAGTCTACTAGAAATTCATTAAAACATTAAATAAAGCCAATAGGCTGGTTTTGCTTCCAATAAGGATTAATTATATCTTAGTTGGGATCAAGTACAAGCAACTGTTTTATTATTACAGAGAAAAAGGAAAACATTTTTAAAAATTTGGATTATTTGGATAAAATGGAGTCTAGGGGAGACAGCCAATCCCTAATTCGGAGCTTTCTGGATATCGGGTTTCCGGATAAGGGATCCTATACCTGTACTTGATCCCAACTGATAAATAATTAATCCTTTTTGAAGGCAAAGCAATCCTATTGGGTTTATTTCATGATTGACTTAGTAAACAAAGTGCGGTGAGCCAAATTACAAGAAGACTCCATATCCGGAAAACCCCAGGTCCTTAACATTCTGAATAATAGATCTTTTACCTGTACAATATACAGAACCGCATATGTTCAATATAAGGCCCAGATCTTTGTGAGTCTATGTGGCCAAATATGCATGAACTATTTAAGCAGAAATGATAAGGGATCTAAACTTAAAAACTGAACAGATATTAAAACTTATTCAGTGCGTTTCTTGGAGCACCTCTGCAATTTACATTCATTTTCTATGAATGAATTTGTAGTCTTACAAATCATTTGTTTTTTTAGATGGGGTCAGTGAAAGCTGGAAAGAGTCAGAAGCAGTTTGGTATTACAAGTCTAAACTGCAAGGGGCACATTTACTTGGGGTGGAATATCGGGGGTTAAGTAACCCTCGATATTCGACTGTCGAAGTTAAATACTTCAACTTCGAATATCGAAGTCGAAGGATTTACCGCAATTCGTTCAACTGAAAGATCGATTAAATCCTTCGAATTGAACGAGGTTTTTTTTTTTAAAGAGACAGTACTTCGACTATCGAATGGTCGAACGATTTTTAGGTCGAAGTAGCCAATTTGATGGTCGAAGTAGCCAAAAAAACACTTTGAAATTCAAAAGTTTTTTTTATTCTATTCCTTCACTCGAGCTAAGTAAATGTGCCCCCCAACTGTCTCAGACTTTTAGCTTAATTGAAAATGAACGCAATGTTAAAGTTCAACGAATCCAGGAATTGCATAGAAAGGGCCCCGAGCTGCCTTCCCCCTGCCCTTCGCCGGCTCAAATGAAAATCACCTGCGGCGCTTTGTTTTCCGAAGTAGCCCAAAGTTCCCTCGTGAGGCAACTTTGGTAAACGAAGCTCCGCACGTGCATTGCTGCAGGCGATTTTTATTTTAGCCTGCGGAGGGCAGGGGGATGGCAGTTCGGGGAGATTGTCGCCCCGAAGAAGAGTCGATTTGTCGATGGGGCGACTAATCTCCTCGAATCTGCTCGTGTGGCCTGATCCTTAGGGTTGTTCACATTTGATGCTAATGATAATGATGATAATGCCTGCACAGCAGTATAAAGCAGTCAAGCTGCTGTTTCATAAACCATTAAAAATACAAAATGAATGTACCCTATAAATAATAATGTGAAGATAGGTATTTAGAAGAGTGAGTAGAGATCTATTCAAATGCTCAACTTACTCATTCCCTCTCACAGTAACTTGCCCTGTAGAAAAATGGATTACACAAAGTTAATTTATTGTAACAAACAAGAGATAAAGACCAACAAAAAGTATATATAGTATAGTATACTATAGTATACTATGCCAATGCTAACACAGAAATAGTCATCTATTTACGGTACATCTATTTTTCCAATATTACTCAAAACACAAAAGTTTAACTTTACAAAACACTGTGCATTAAAAGGGTTGTTCACCTTTAACTTTAAAGCACTGCGTATCTTGACAGCGCTATATAAATAAATGATGATGATGAAAATGATGATGATAACTTAACGTTTAGTATGATGTAGAGAGTAATATTCTGAGATAATTTGCAATTTGTTTTCATTTTTTATTATTGAAGGTTTTTGAGTTATTTAGCTCTTTATTCAGCAGCTTTTCAATTTGCATTGTAAGCAATCTGGTAACTAGGGCCCAAATTACCCTAACAACCCTGCATTCATTTTAATAAGAGACTGGAATATGAATAGGAGAGAGTCTGAATAGAAGGATCAGTGATAAAAAGTAGCAATAACAATACATGTGTAGCCTTACAGAGGATTTGTTTTTTTTGAAGGGGACAGTGACGCCCATTTGAAAGCTGCAAAGAATCAGAAGAAAAAGACAAATAACTATAAAACTATAAAAAAATAGATAATGAAAACCAATTGAAAAGTTGCTTAGAACTGGTCGTTCTATAACATAATAAAAGTTAGCTTAAAGGTGAACCACCCCTTTAACCTAACCTTTCCGCTCTAATTCCTGTCCCTATAGCCCATATTCCTTCCTACCATTTTCATCAGCAGCTCCTTGGGATTCTGGTGCAAAAACCCTACAAGACATGGAAAGACCGTACAGTAATATTAGGTTTGTTCTTTCACTGTAGGTAAAGAAAGGGGAAAATAAACAGAAGTTGAACCTTTATGAGACGGACATCGGAAGTGATGTTTGGTATTAAATTTGTATAAAAACCTAGATATGTAGGTGCGCCAATGCCTCAGGCCATTATTCCTTAATAAACACTCAGGGGCACATTTACTATTGGTCGAATATTGAGGGTTAATTAACCCTCGATATTTGACTATCGAAGTTAAATCCTTCGACTTCAAATATCGAAGTCAAAGGATTTACCGCTATTCGTTCGATCGAACAAATAATTGTCAGATAGAATGAGTAAATCCTTCGAATCGAACAATTTGAAGGATTTTAATCCATCGATCGAGCGAAATTCCTTCGATCAAAAAATTTCTAGAAAGCCTATGGGGACCTTCCCCATAGGCTAACATTGAGGCTCGGTAGGTTTTAGATGGCGAAGTAGGAGGTCGAAGTTTTTTTTAAAGAGACAGTACTTCGACTATCGAATGGTCGAATAGTGGAACGATTTTTAGTTCGAAACATTCGTTTCGAAGTCGTAGTCGATGGTCGAAGTAGCCAAAAAAATACTTCGAAATTTGAAGTATTTTTCATTCGAATCCTTCACTCGAGCTAAGTAAATGTGCCCCGTAGTGTGACTGGCTGAGCTATTGATCTCCCAAAATGGATGTGTGTATCATCACCCATAATCAGAAGAACACATGACCTATAGGCAACTTTTTAATATATATTAATATTTTGAAGAATGTTCTTTCTAGTGTCAGTATCACTATAAATCAAAGACAAAACATACAAATGATAGATCATCATTACAGTAGGTGAAATATTTGATAAAATATAAACCCTACATGAAGAAGTCTGCTCAAAATTCTTTCCTGAGTACTAGAATAGAACATCTCAAGGGGAAAATGCTTTAATGTTCTTAGTGGGTAAATGTTCCATTAAACTGAAAATTGGCCACAAAGTGGGCAGCAAATACAGGAGGTAATTGGTTTCTATTTTGTACATTGGCTTTAAATGTCACAATCCAAGTGTCTACATCCTGTTACCTCTTTTTCTCACTGAACACTCAAATAACGGGATCCTCTGCAATGTTTGTCTGGAGGAGGCCAGAATCAGAACAAAATAAACAGACATGTCCAGCTACCGATTTATCACTGGTTAATATTTTAGCTTACTGTAAGGAGAGGAGTGGTTGTGTATTTCTCCATTTCACATTTATCTTTGCTAACAGCAGATACTGGTATTTAGACACAATAAAAATGCACCTTATGTTCTCAGCAAAGCTAACTCTGCGACTTTTTCTTCGCTTTTCAATGGTTGAGTCCTACAAGAAGGGAAAAGTATGGTTAGGCTTAGTGTCACAGAATCAGTTAATTAGTTTTGAAAAATGTTATTAAGGGGTTGGTTCGCCTTTATATTAACTTTTAGAATGTTACAGAATGTCCTAGCAATTTGTCTTTATTAGTTCTAGATTGAGTTATTTGCCTTTTTTCTCATCTACCTCATTCTTCCTTTCAAATGGGGTTCACGGACACCAGCAGCCAAAAACTATTGCTCTGCGAGGCAACTTGTTACTTATCATCCTATTCAGTGTATTACAGTCCAATTCAAATCACTGCCTAGAAAAAAAAATACCCTAGCAACCAGATAGCTGCTGAAATTCCAAACTGGAGAACTGTTGAACAAAAAGCTAAATAGCTGTTTAAATTTAGACCAACTGCAAACTGTCTCAGTATTTCATTGCCTACGTCATACTAAAAATGTAATTCTAAGTTTAAGTTTAAATGATGTTCCACCGCATGCACCTACAAAACATACAAGACCTCATCAATAATAGTTAGTTTGATGTCAGGATGTGCAGGATAATATTTGAATAAGAAATTAAAATATAAATGCTTACATCTCATTTAGTGCACTAGTCCAGTGTTCTTTTTAGACTGCCAACTGGATTAAACGTGCAAGTTTCTTTTAATAGCAAAAATACATTGGAGATGCAAGGTAGTCAATATGTAAGAAAATAATTCCCATCTGGCCCTACACAGACTGACAGTCACCAGAACTGACCAGTAGTAGAAGTGTATGATACACAAACACCCCTAGCCTGGCAGTTATAACACTGAATTTGTCTCTTTCTCTCACCATGTTCCTTCAAGCTGCTATCAGTCCCTCAACACGTTTCTAGTCACGTGACACTTTCCTGCCCCTCAGTTCCAGACCCAGGAAGGAAACAGAAGCCTAGAGAAACAGGATTTCCCTTCTCACTGCAGGTGGGAGGAGCCCAAAGAAGGCTGAAAAACCAGGCCTGTTCTATTGCAATCCGAGTTTCTGGGTGAAGCTTACTTTGAAATAGATCTTTATTGGGCTCAGGAGAAGTTAATTAAAACCTTATTCCACATATCAACGTTTCTGAACAAATATATGTAACTTGGCGGTGACTAAGCATATTCAGTTGTACATTCAGGTGGTCAGATTTACTATGACTGTTTTTCTGTATCAGTGCAACTTTGGTGTAACAAGACTAGGGATGCACCGAATCCAGGATTCGGCCTTTTTCAGCAGGATTTGGATTCAGCCGAATCCTTCTGGCCGGCCGAAACGAATCCGAATGCTAATTTGCATATGCAAATTAGGGGCAGGGAGGGGAATTGCGTTACTTTTTGTCAGAAAACAAGGAAGTAAAAAATGTTTTCCTCTTCCCACCCCTAATTTGCATATGCAAATTAGGGTTCGGATTCGGTTCGGTATTCGGCTGAATCCTTCGTGAAGGATTTGGGGGTTCGGCTGAATCCAAAAAAGTGGATTCGGTGCATCCCTAAACAAGACAGATTGTAATGAGGTGCAAAAGAGGTCGGGCCCCTGCTAGGTATGTCTGATGGAATCCAATAGGACTTTGGCTGGGGTCTCTGGTGTGCATGGAACCACAGAGAAATAGGTGTTCAATTGCAACATAAGCAAACTGAACAAAAAAGTAAATTCAGAGACTACAACACATACAAAATCAAAACAAAGTACAGATTGCTTCAGGTTACTAGAGTTTATAACATGCTAACAGTTCAGTTTACAGAAAACTACCCTCTTTAAATCAGTTGCCGTCATGATTTATTTTGAATACAAAAGAGTGACCAAAATTTGTACTTACAGAGGAAAGTCGTCTCCTGTGACTGCGCTCCGTCACATCACTAGTAAGTTGGGAAAAAAATTCAGAGGGAAGGAGGAGGATTAGAGGGAAAATAAAATTACAATGAATTACAGTTTTCTAAACAAATCAGCCATCATTCTGTTTGTTACTAAAGAGATCAGGGAAAGGGGAAGTGTGTATTGTATCGCACAAAGTCGGAGACAACTAAAGGTTTTTTTCATTAGCTTTAATCATAAACTGATTTTCATGGCAACATATAATTACTCCCCAGCACCAAACTTTCTATAAAAAGTGCTGCTTTATCACATTAGTTGCACCAATTTCTTATATTTATAAAATGTAAATGTTCTTTGGTGTCGTTCGGATTGCCTCAGCCAAACCTTTTTATCTGTCCGCTTTCAGGGCAGGGGAGTGGATTGTTTGCTTTCCTCCACCTGCGTTTTGCATGGCTCTGCCGTCATCTGCTCCTTCATGTAGACCCATTGACAGGCATGGAGTCGGCCTGTGTGGAGCTACACTGAGCGGATTTTGGTTTTTGCATTTTGCCCAAAACGACACTGTGTCTGTCACTGGGTCTACACAAAGAAGCAGATAACAGCAGATCTACTTTCCCACATTGCTACTTGAGAGTTCTGTGCCAGATTTAACTGTAAGGGCAGGGGCACACGGGATGTTTTGTTCTGCAGGGGGAGGAAAACAGATAATCCATTCTGTGTGCACCTGCCCTTACAGTTAAATCAGGCACAGAACTCTCAAGAAGCAATGTGGCCATTGTAAACTAGCTTTTCACATAAAGGAAAACTGATGTGTAGATAAAACTCCACCCAAAAGCACTCTCAGTTTAGGATTTGACAGCCGCAGCAATAGATGTTTTGATCTATAGTAGACAATGTTAATAGCACACAGGGCCAGGGATTCCTTTATCTCCACCTGCGTTTTGTACACAGGCAGAGAAATGCTGATCTGTTCTCAACAGCTTCCATGTATATCTACATTGACAGGCACTGCCAGTGTGCAGATACCTGAAGCCACTTTCCACACAAAAGTATGCATGATGAGAGTGGATTAGTATACAAACCCACAGTCGGAGAAAATTAGCCTCAATGGGAGTGGCAACTTTTTTTTTGCACAACAAAAAGAATAATTCTAAGCAATTTTACCATTTATGGTTAAAATATTTTCGATGGTATTAAAATTATTTGTAAATCTCATTGAAAGCACTATTAATCTCACTCATTCCGACTATGGAAACAATGTAGCAGAAGGCAGTTCTCCAGCTGCCACAATGCTTTGCGTGCTTGCTCACAGGTCTGTCTATCAGCTGACACAATCACGGATTATGTTTAATGAATGTATGCTTAGGTTGACCTTAACAATGGGTTGGACTAGAGCAGTGATCCCCAACTAGTAGCTTGTGAGCAACATGTTGTTCCCCAATCCCTTGGATGTTGCTCTCAGTGGCCTCAAAGCAGGTGCTTATTTTTGAATTCCAGGCTTGGATGCAAGTTTTGGTTGTATAAAAAAACAGATATACTGCCAAATGGAGCCTCCTGTAGGCTGCCAGTCCACATAGGGGCTACCATTAGCCAATCACAGCCCTTATGGCATCTCCCAGGAACATTTTCCATGCTTGTGTTGCTCCCCAACTCTTTTTACATCTGAATGTTGCTCACAGGTGAAAAAGGTTGGGGACCCCTGGACAAGAGCATGGTGTATAGCAAACAGGGAGGCGTCTGACAACAAAAAGTCCAGTTAGAAAGCACACATTTACGGTTTACTTACCTATTATCTTGTGGCAGAGGATTGCCGCACAGTATTTTTTTTAGTCGTGATTTTAGATGACAACACAAAAACTGAAAATCACCCATGCTGGTTCCCACTGATTGCAATTTTTTTACAAAATTCATTATAGTGGCAGTTGGGGTTGTTCACCTTCCAAACACTTAATTCAGTTCACTTGTTTTCAGATTGTTCACCAGAAGTAAAGACTGTTTTCTATTGCTTTGACCATTTTTTCCCAAAATTTAAGTTTAAAGTTCCGGTTTCTGGTATTCCAGTCTGGCGACTCAGTAATTTAGGTGCAGATTCTGAACAGTTACAATTTTGCAACATTTAGTTGATACATATCTGAGCAGCATCTCTGGAGTATTAGCAAGTATTGTATTGATTCTAACAGCTGCCTGTAATGAAACTCAGAGATTCTGTTCAGCAGGGACAAAGATAAGAGACCAACTTATATCAACTTATGTATCAAATTTTGATAGTTTACAGTCAGTGACCCAAGAGCTGCTTCAGAAAGACATAAGAAGGTGAAAAATGAATCTATAAACTTCAATTTGATCACAAACAGAAAATAATTGAAAAGGGTATTTATTTCTGGTGACTTAAAGGAGAAGGAAAGTCTTCCTGCACTTGGGGTGCCAAATGTTAGGCACCACCAAGTGACTGTATTTAATTACCTGAAACCCTGGGCCGGTGCTCCTATCAGCAGAAAACAGCACCAGCCCGGGGTTATACCAGTGAGCACCACAGATCGATCATCTTCCGTCTTCCTTCGTGTGGCTGCACACGCACAGTAGAACGAAAAGCCAAACTTTAACTAAAAAGTTGGCTATTTCGTTCAACTTCTCATGCATCTCCCCCCCCTGGGGAAATTTTAAGAAAGAAGAAGCCAGAAGAGGATCTCTCGGTGGTGCTCACTAGTATAACCCCAGGCCGGTGCAGTTTTCTGCTGATAGGAGCACTGACTCTGAGTTTCAGATAAGTAAATACATTCACTCAGGGGTGCCTAACATTTGGCATCCCTAATTGCAAGATGACTTTCCTTCTCCTTTAACTAAAAACATCTGGGGGGAAAAAAAGTGTTGGAAAGTGAACTCAAACAATCTTACAGCTCTGGAACTGAAAAAAATAAATAATGTAAACTGAGAAATGTAAAAGCGATAAGAAAAGCAAGTTGAGTAATTTTGTATTAAGCTTGTTTTAAGGTTCACTTATCCTTTTACATATTATTTTCGAATCAGGAACCTTTTATTTCTACATTTTAAATGTACAGAGAAAGAATGCAATGGAAACAACCAGTCTGGTGCCCTCACTATTTAATCACCATAGGACTATGGTACCAAGTCAGCCTGGGAGGTCAATGCCTAGACCAGGAGTGCCCATATTTACTAATGCGAGATCTACTTTTAGTGATGTTGTCTCATTATGATCTACATCCATAAAAGCATTGTTAGTATTCTGTTCCATAGAAAATATTACTTAAATGCTGATTAATGAGAAAATGCATATTGCCATATTTAACAAACAACTATTTCTTATGAACCTTAATAATATTACTAAATAATAAATATGTGAATGAAAAGAATAAAACAGGTGGGTGATTTAGACAAGCTGTTTGTTAACAGTGTCTTGAGATCTACTGATCACCAGCTAAAGGTCTACTGGTAGATACTGATAAACCTTTTGGGCACCCCTGGCCTAGACCAAGGGCAGGGCATATATTTGGGGATTCCGGAGTCTTCAGTTTGGCCTACCAGCTGATGGACAATTGAACCAACTCACGACTGGTCAAACAGCAACACTTATTTGCCGGACAGGATTAATTCTGGTATAATTCACTTACTTCTCTATAGTAATAATATTGGGAGAGCTCTTTCTATCTAGGCTTCCACACTGGTGGCATTTTAATAGGTCTGTAATATTATGAATATACTACATATTGTGAATATGCGGATTCATAAGTAGACAACATTCTATAGCAAAAGTGCAGTTAAATGGGAATGTTACAGAAGCAGATATAATAATATGCCAAAGAATGCCACTGATTTAAAATGGAAGCACCCCCCCTCCAATAATCTGCTGATCCCACTTACTGTATGCAGGTACATATTTGTGGTTTGATCCATTAGGGTTTTGCCATTTCCTATACATGTACGTCCCTTGGATGATATAACCGAATGGACACAGGTTTTTATTCGGAATGTGCAGGGCAAATTGTCTGGTAAAGCTGTCAACTATAATAATTCCACCAGGGCATTTGTATTGCACCCCCCTACAGTTCCAATGGGCCGCTCTTGTGACGGCTGCAGTGCGCAAGTCAGGAGAGAGTGATGCTGGTCTGCTTGTTATTACACAGGGCGCCATCTCAGGCGATGCTATTCCACCGGCTGCAGGATTTCTCTAGGCACCCGCCGCCCCAAACCTCCCTCACCTCACAGATCCTCCCCGCGCTCGCTACTTCCGGGGTCCAGTCTCCATTCAGGGGACGATTAGTCACTAGAACCGACAGCCATGATTTTAAATTTACCGCCTCCAAAAGAGTCTTCTGTGTTGCTCTGGATTACGCGCTCTGATTGGCTAAACTCGTAATCCCGCCTCTTCTCCGTCATAGGCGAACGAATAGCCCTGCTGACTGAGGCGTCATATTTAGATCCGGCTCGGGGGATAAAAAACATTTATATTTTAGGGAAATAATCTGTCTTGGCGCAACGTGTAGGCGCTTATGGACTGATGAGGGACAAATAGGGGGCCGGGATATCCTAGAAGCTTGTTGTGAATTGGTTTAGAACACTGTACAGTAGAAGGTATTTAGAACAGCTCAGTGTTTTTATTTCGTATCCCTGACGAGGTGGCCGAGTGGTTAAGGCGATGGACTGCTAATCCATTGTGCTCTGCACGCGTGGGTTCGAATCCCATCCTCGTCGTGAGGTGTGATATTTGCATTTTTTTTGGTGGAATTTCCTAGCTGTAAACAAACAAGGTAGAATGCAAGTGCTGCATTTTCTGGTGTATATACAAAAGGGGACAATGTGTGTTCAAGGAGAACCAGATTGTGGCTGCTATTTATTTATACAGGAACTTTCCTTGAACACAAATTAAAATCATAGGCAACCCTTTTTAGGACACATGACTTGGGGCAGCTGGGAAATTGACAAAATGTCTAGCCCCAAGTCAGATTTCAAAATTGAATATAAAAAAATCTGTTTGCTCTTTTGAGAAATGGATTTCAGTGCAGAATTCTGCTGGAGCAGCACTATTAACTGATTTCTTTAAGCACTTGAGGGCCTGTGTGTAGAGTGGCAGCTTTAAGGGTGCGGCCCTCGGATGCCTTTTTGGTAGATATGTTTTTTTGAAAAAAATAAATAAATAAACCTCTTTCCCCACTAAAAGATATATTGTGGGTTCAGGTTGCGGCAGAAGTAAAGTCATGAGCATGAAATACAGCTAGGGTTGCCACCTTTTTAAAAAAAAATTACTGGCCAGTGGTGGGGGCGGGAATTAAGGGGCGGGCCGTGACGCAAAAAGGGGCAGTTTTGTAAATGGTATTACAAATTACCAGCAGCTACATTGCCGGTAAATTTGTAATATCGCCCACGGCCCTGGCAGGTGTTTTACCGACTATGCCGGTAAAATACCAGCCGGGTGGCAACCCTAAATACAGCTAGGGTTGCCACCCGGCCGGTATTTTACCGGCCTACCTGGTAAATCACCTGCCAGGGGCCAGTATTACAAATTTAACGGCAATGTAGCTGCCAGTAATTTGTAATACCCTTATCAAAAGCCCTTGCCCTCTGGGGAAACTTACCTCTTCTTCCTCATCTTGCCCTTGCGCGATGTGGCATGACCCAGCGGCTCCACCCCTTTTTGAGTCATGGTCTGCCCCTTTAGTTCCCCCCCCCAGCCGGTAATTTTTTTTTAAAAAGGTGGCAACTATAACTATAGCCCATAGGGCCTGGACAACAGCTCTCCATATAACAGAAGCGTACCCCCCACTCCTCTCCCCAAACCTTCCGCTGTGGCAGGGTTGCCATGTCTAATTTTCAAAATCAGCTACAAAACCAGCCCAAAACTAGCCAGCCCAAAAAAACAGCACAATATGTGCAGTGAAAAAAATGTCTAATAAATAAATATAATATACTAGACATTAAGCCAGTTAAATTAACGGGCGCTAGAACATATGTAGAAAATTCGCCAGAGACGGTCCGTGGGGCACATGCGCAGTAGCGCAATCCCACGGACACAGGGACTGGACGCAGAGACACTTCAACTTTATTATATAGGATATGAAAATATGTCTTTTCAAATGTTTCCATGAAGCAAAATGAGACAGAATGGGACAGCCATCACCAGTCATACAGAGGGGGGCCCAGGAGGTATAGGGGTCCCACAATTCCTTAATACATATACAATTTCAATAAATATTGGTAAAACAGGTCAACCTATAGACATTTTGGTGGCCAGCAGATTTATGGCCCAAAATTTTCTGATTTTGAGCAAAGTCACTAGAAAATGCAAGAATGCTTAAAGAGATACTGAAACCAGAAAATAACCTTTTTTTTTAAAAATCTATCATTACATTATCTTTGAGTGTTATTTATAATGTTACTACAAAAAGGTTTATATCAAAAAAATGATATAAGTCCCAAGGCCTCTTAGAGTAAATACAGGAATAATTTATTGATATTCACATTTAAAAAAGTATCCAGTACATACTACCCCACATATCCCACCTTACGCATTTTGGACCCTCCGGCGCTTAGTCTATGACTAAGCCTATGACTAAGCGCCGGAGGGTGGGAAACGCACCAGAAAAGTCATGAGCATGCACATTACATTGTGATGTCATTTCCTCCAATGTCATTGCGCATGCACCGATGGGCAGTAAGAGGTCCAGTGCTTAGGGCAGAACCGGAACAGAATAGAGTCCTGCCGGTGCTACACCAGAAAAACATGCCGAAGAGCCTGACCTTTATGGGCCCTACAGACTCAGACTCACTCACTGTGGATTCTGTGGACAATCCCCCAGGCCCGTACTAGCAATCTGTGGATTCTTACAAATGCCAGAGGGGCTGATGTAAGATGCCAGTCACTATTTATTGGGCTGTTTGGGCCTCTGTGTACTCAAAATGCCACAGCCTATAATAAATCCCAGTCCAGACCTGTGCTCCCCTGCATGGTTGCGGCCGTAAAAGGAACAGTAACACCAAAAAATTGCTGTGTAGCAATAGGGGAAAAAAAGTCTATATGGCACAGGTTAAATAGTGGATAACAGATAACACCATTATGTTCTACAGAGCTTATCTGCTGTGTTACCTGAGTCTTTTCTCCTTTGAATGACTGCCCCCATGGATAAACATATATATAATTATATATACATTTATATAAATAATAGTAGTGTTTCTGAAGCGAACACAGCAGTTTTACCAGTGCAGGGCAACACTGCATTATATTTGTATTACTTTAAACACTTTAATTTTTCGAGGTTATTGTTCCTTTAGGGTCAGGCAACACTGGGTGTTTGTGGGAGATTTGGTCGCCTCGCCACTAATCGCCTTGATTTTGCGGCGACCAGTCTCCACAAACGCCTTCCCTCACTCTGCGCCGGCTAAAATGTACATGATGTGACTTGTGCCTGCACTTTAGGATGGAACTACTTTCTGGCAGGCTGTTATTTCTCCTACTTAATGTAACTGAATCAGTCACACTGGGACTTGGCTTTTACTATTGAGTGTTGTTCTTAGATCTACCAGGGAGCTGTTATCTTGTGCTAAGGTGGCCATACACGGGCCGATAAAAGCTGCCGACAGACCAAGTCGGCAGCTTATTGGCCCGTGTATGGGGCCCCCCGACGGGCTTCCCGATCGAGATCTGGCTGAAAGTCGACCAGATCTCGATCTGATGGGACAAAAAATCCCGTCAGATTGCGGCTGCATCTGTTCGTTGATGCGGTCCCGTGATCCGACCGCCTGTTCCCATTCATTAGGATCCGATCGTTGGGCCCTAGTGCCCACGATCGGATCAGCCCGATCCTCAAGGTGGGCATATCGGAGAGAGATCCGCTCGTTTGGCGACATCTCGGATCTCTCCATGTATGGCCACCTTTAGGGAGCTGCTATGTGGTTACCTTTCCATTGATCTGTTGTTAGGCTGCTGGGGGGGGGTGGTGATATCACTCCAACTTGCAGTACAGCAATAAAGAGTAAACAGTGACTGAAGTTTATCAGAGCACAAGTCACATGACTGGGGGCAGCTGGGAAAATGACAATATGTCTAGCCCCATGTCAGATTTCAAAATTCAATATAAAAAAAATCTGTTTGCTCTTTTGAAAAATGGATTTCAGTGCAGAATTCTACTGAAGCAGCACTATTAATTGATGCGTTTTGAGAGATATAAAACAAAAGAAGTGGCTGTGATTTGGCCATCCATGCATAGGTGTTAAGTGATGGATTCTGGGATTTGAAGTTCCTGTGGTTTCCAGAGAAAAGTGAAGGGACTTATAGGTCCAAAATCCATCACTTCACAGTGGAACAAGGTGAGGGAGAGGTTCCATGAAACTGTGAGCCTTAATGGGGATTGGGAGGTGGTTTGTATCTGTGAATTGACAATTGAGGTTTCCTGTGGAATCAGGTATCAGCTTCCACACATACTGACCAAGTGTATATAGGTAAACTACAAATATATTTTGCATGCATGATGTCCTACACCCACGTGTCTGAAAATAAAGGAAAGCATGTGTTATTTTAGACGGTAGGCTCTATTCCTACTGTATCAGTGAATATTTACATGCTTGATGTGTACACTCTTCTATTGCACAGAAACTTTGATTTGGTCTTTGGATCCATATTTTAAAGGAGAAGGAAAGCTACGGAGGCATTTTATTGCCAATAGATTAGCTGCAATAGTGCAAGCTAGAATGCTATATTTATTCTGTAGAATGTTTTACCATACCTGAGTAAAAAGCTCTAGAAACTCTGTTTGTTTAGAATAGGAGCTGCAGTATAAATGTGGTGTGACATCACTTCCTGCCTGAGTCTCTCCCTGCTCTGGGCTCAGATTACAGTAGAGAAGGGAGGGGTGGGGGGAGAGGAGCAAACTGAGCATGCTCTTGCCCAGGGCAAGGAAGTTTAAGCTGAAGGCAGGAAGTCTGATACAGAAGCCCATGTGTACACAATAGAAGGAAAGAAATGCTGTGTTTCTTTTGACAGGGGACTCAGAGCAGCACTACTTTGGGGGTTTACTGGTATATTTAGGTGGACCTTTCTGATAAGGCTTACTTAGTTTTAACCTTTCCTTCTCCTTTAAGAATCCCTGAGCAAATGCCATCATAGGTGCAAATCTGAAACTACGTGGGTACATTTCCCCCAAGTGTTTGTTATGGATAAATGCATATTAGACTTAGGTCACTAGCCCTTTATTCAATCAGATTTTGTTTCATGGTTTACTTTTTGCATTTTAACAATTCAAACTTCATTTAATGTAGCGACATGAAGAACTTAAATAAAAAGAGGACGTTAAAGGTCACTTCCAGCAACTATATTAAAAAGAAAATCAAAAGACAATAAAAGCATCCATCTGGCACAAACATCAGCCTAGTCCATGTAGTGCTTTCAGTCCTCCTGCCAATCATCTTGTGCCCAGTCTGGCATCTCCGATGAAAAATCAAATTCTGCTCCTTTATAACGCAAGGCATGAAGGTACATAACCAGGTCTGTGGGTGAAGGATCTGCCCTTACAATCTTACACTCTCCACACAGAGAGTCCCTGGAGTCTTGCCTTGGCTCCTCTGTACTCCTGCATGCAGCGCTGCCATCCGTCTTCTCAAAACTGACATTTTCAGTCAATGTGAGTTGCTGTGTCTCATCTTTTAATTGGGGATCTGCTGGTACTCTAGACTCTTTCTGTACAGGTTCTGTGGAGGACTTTAAGCCAACATTTCCCACAATGGGCTGAATATCCTCTTCTGAAATATCAAGGATGTCCAGACTCTGTTTAGATTTATGCACCTCTACCAGGGCCCAGAGAAGTTCATCATCTGTTCTGTTGACTTCACCCCCTTTTCCTCTGTTAGGTCCCCAGGCTTCCGTGTTGTATATTGGATCATTGACAATGGGATGTCCAAGATACTGCAAATGGACTCGGATCTGGTGAGTGCGGCCGGTGTAAGGGAAGCACTTCACCACACTAGACTTGCCATTGTAGCTTAGCCTCTGAAAGACAGTCTTGCAAGGTTTCCCTTTGGGATCCACACGGCACACCCCAATCTTATAGGAAACAACAAATATGGGCTCCTCACAGGTCACCTCTTCTTCTGGAAATTCACCACATACTCGGCACACGTACTCCTTCTCTAGCTGTAAACAGGACACAAGGAGGTGAGTGTACTGTCGGGTCTACAGCACAGGAAAACTTAAAGGAAAAATATACCCCTCCCCCCCCAATAATGAAGGTCTCTATAAAAATATATTGAATAAAACAGCTCATGCATAAAAACCCTGCTTCATGTAAGTAAACCATTTTCATAATATACTATTTTAGTAGTATGTGCCATTAGGTAACAGAGTTCGGTCTTTTGCTTCCTCACTTCTTCCTGTTACAGTTAGAGCTGCAGTATTTCTGGTCAAATGATCTCTGAGGCAGCACATACATAAATCATCATGAAATGGTGGTTCAAGGCAAGAGATGTAAAAGGGCAATATTTACTTAAATATATATTCCAGTTTTGGTAAGATTCTTTTATGAAGTATTCATAGTGGGGGTATAGTTTTCCTTTAACACAGGAAAGAGATTTTAAACTGTAACCTGCCTTCACGGTATGAAATGAGTTTTAATGTTTGATTGAGTTTTAATGTTTCATTTTTAGAAGCCTTGAGATTGTGCCTTGTGGTTGCCTTTCCTTTATTACACTCTCTAGCTTTCAAGTTTTTCTCTTTTATTTGCCTCTTTTACCTTTAATCTTCTCTTGCTTTGCTTTTCTATACCCTTAGCCCAAAATATTTTTATAAAGAGCAGCTTCATAGCGGGCAATACTCAAGTCGGCGACAGGTTTTGATGCTGTGTGCAATGTTCACATGTAACAGGGTAATGTAGTAAAAGGTCTTACCTTTGAAAGAATCTAGTAGCCCATAGCAACCAATCAGATGTTTTCCTTGAAATGGCTGCCAATTTAAGCTACCCACTAATTGGTTGCTTTATGTAAAGTAGCAAACTTAAAGGGCACCTGTCACCCTAAGAAATTATTCCAAATTCTTTTCATGTTAGATGTGCAAAATAAACTTTACTTACAGTACAATTATTATTTAAATCCTTCAGTCTTCGAATTACACAATCACAGCAAGCAGGCAGGAGACATTTTGTGGACATGGTTATTAAGACAAACTGTGTATCACCCCAAAATCTTGTGTATGCACCAGAATGGGGGACCTAACGCCCATGCACAGTGCACTGCACAATTAAAGAGCCTGAGGATGGAAATGTGAGGAAAGCAGCGACATGTAGGAATTGCTGAATGGAAAGTAATTGAATGCCCCACCTCTATGCTTCAGGCATAGAGGCTGGACAGATAATATTTGATTGACAGCTCAGATATTTAAACACCTTTATAGCATGGATGGATTTTTTAATGAAAAAAATAATGTGTTCCATGTTTAATTTGCACTTTCATTATGCAGCTTTTAATGTGTAGGTGACAGGTCCGCTTTAAAGGAGAATTATCGCAAAAATGAAAATGTAATATATGCTACACCATACTAAAATAATACAATTTCTAAATATAACCAATTAGAAATTCTGAACCGTTTCTGAAATAATCAAGTTACTCTTCTCCTCTCAGCATTTGCTTCTCTTCATTCTCTCTTCGTGCAGAAGTTGAGAGTCTGATTTTGAATGCCATTTAAATCGAATACAGCCTTTAAGGGGTGGGTCTAGATGTATTAGAGCTCACTCTTTTTAAATTACCAGAAATCTTGTTTCCCTACATGCAGAGTTTGTGCCAAAGTCAGTTATTTTGTTTCAGATCTATGCTGGAGTTGGTTATATGAGTTAGCGCTCTACTAGGAAAGGGAGCCCCCCTAAAAGATATATCGGATCGAACTGTCAATGTAAAAAAAGTCAATGACACCCAACTCCTGTAGGAAGACAGAATGAAGAGAAACAGATTCTCAGAGGGGGAGAGTGAAGATAAACTTGATTATTTCAGAAACTGTACAGAATCATTTAAAAAGTTTCTTATATCAGTATGATGAAGCTTATATGAAATTTTCATTTTTGTGATAGTTCCTCTTTAAGGCCCTTTACTATTTTACCCCCTTCATTTCTTGTTATGCATTACTCTGCCTTGTTACCTGTCGCTGACGCACTTGCTCATCGATCTTTTTAGACACATCTAAGGTCTTGGCAAACATGAGCACACCAGAAGTCATGCGGTCCAGTCTATGAATAGTGTGCAGCTCCTTCAGATTGTACTCTTTTCCCAAGATGAATATTACTGTGTTGTGTCTGAAGCGGCCACATGGGTGGACAGGAAGAGAGGGAGGTTTGTCTACTACTACCATCTCATCGTTTTCTGCAAGGATACGCAGCGGCTGAGCCGTAACAGGGGGCTCATGGCGATGCACAGTGTTCCTGAGGAAATCGTTGTTCTGTAATGCAAATAAACACAGTTGGACAATTTTATATGACGTGTAGAGAGTGGGATACAAAGAGAATGAGTAATCAGTGATGTGCCCAACCAAAGGGCGGTGTTAGTGATACATAACAAAAAGGTACAAAGAACAAACAAAGGACAAAAGAAAATGATAAATACAGAACAATAAACTAAGTTGTGCAAAAATATAGCTCAAGGTAAATGGTCAATACCAAAAGATTACATGCAAATGTACCAGCAGACCCAAACAGGGTAGAATCCTAGGCAGCCCCATCACCTCACCTTAAGCACAACATTCAGGTCTCGGACGAGCACCTCGTTGAGCCGGAGCCTGCCAGCCTGGGCGGCCTGCTCATAATACTCCAGCGGCTCTGCCCGGAACTCCTTGGCAAACACCTCAAGCAGGCTCTTCCCCACCCAGCGGCCTTTGCAGTAGGTCTCAAAGTCGAAGTAATAAGGACGAACCTTGCGCAGCCCGTTCTCCAGGTAGGATTCTGTCTCTCTGAAGTGTTCATCCCCAAAGCTCACCCCTACTTTCCGCTTCACCGGAGGCGGCACAAATCGGTCCCCGTCTCCTGCGCCTTTATGCTTTTTATGTCTCCTCTTTCTTGTACCCTCCTCAGGCTCGCCATTAGGCTCTTTTCTTTTAATCGACCCTTCTGACATGAGAGCGGCTAAAGATCTACAGTCCAGTGTCACCAGCCGCCTTGCTGACTGGACTCTGATCATTCCCTGCTAAATACATGGAAGAGATAGTGATACAGAAGCATGCTGGTGATGTTACAGATCAAGAGGCACCAATTAGTGATGTGCAGGTTAACAAAAAGTCAAACCACACCCGACCCTAACCTGCCCATCTTCACCTGCACCCGATCCTAACCCGGTGCATTTATATTTATTATATTTATAAACCCGTGGGTTACGGTTTCATAGGTTAGGGTCGGTATAGGTGGAGTTTTCTTGACCCGCACATCACTAACCTACTCATTCCTTTGGGGTGGAATTAATAATGCACATTTAAAGGCAAAAAAAATAAAATCCCATTATTACTTTATTTAATGAAAAATAAACATATCTCCAATATACTTTAATTAAAAAATGTGCACCGTTTTTATAAGAAACCTGACTGTATGCAGTGACATTCTCCCTTAATTTACTGCTGTGAATAGGAATTGTCAGATGGTCCCTAACTGCTCTCCAAGGAAACAATCATACTTATGAACAGCAGGGGGAACCCCCTCCTTACTTCCCAGCCATGCAGAACTCAAGCAGCTTTGTTTTGTTTCCCTGTAGAACAGTCGGCGACTGTGTAGAGATTTGTATTGGATTTTCTTTTTGTCTTTACAACCTCTTTACTGTTTCCAACTCCAGTTGCAGCAACAAAGATCATGGAGCCGGATTTAAACAGATAAACTGGGATTCTATTTGGAGGATTATATTGCTGCAGCCACTGGTTCTGCAGAGTTGGAGAAAGTTTGTATTAAACAATACAAAAACTATAAAATCCACATTAGATTACATGACAACACAGGACCCAGTGCAGTCTGTATATTCTGATTATTAATCAGTCTTGCTGTATCGGCTTCTGGCAGATGTTATTTAACTTGATAATTTATGACGATCCCTAAACAGCCCAGACCACACTGAGCATGTGCACAGTCTTAGTCTTGCAAAGATGTTTAACAAAGTTACAAGATGGTGACCCCCTGTGGCTAATTTTGAAAGCATAAATTATTTGTTTGATTAGGCTTGGGGTGCAGTAAGTTCATGTTTATGTTTAGTATACAAAATAGCGGTATTTCTAGCCTTATTCTATTTTAGACTTTACTTCCCCTTTAAACATGACAATTATGCTTTTTGACTGACTCTCCTACTGTTGTGCTAACAGGGCAGGAAAATCATACGGTTTCCAGAAAAAGCTGCATTATGGGGAAAAAAACATGGCGATTGTGCTTGAAATTTCACTTTTCTCACTGCACTTGCAAATGTAAATGTCCACCTTTGAGTGCTTGGCAATATAAAGGACTTGGGTACAGTAAATTCAGAAGAGATTAAGGCCAGACCATTGTGTGTGTGTGTGTGGGGGGGGGTTGGGGTGACTGCCCTGTGATGTGACCCACTTGACAGCTTTGCCCGTGTCTTTCTGCTGTCTGAGAGATGTAGAGAATTACAGTCTAACAACAGCTGTAACTGGATGTCCCAGTAATGCAGGTATATCCCATATTTCTAACACCAGGCCCCCCTGCAGTGCGATTTCGTTATGGAAAATCAAAAGCCCATAATCTGAAGGTCTGAGATTTAATCAGATAGAGCCTGAGCCCCTGTATAGTAAGTAGCACACTATAAACCTACTCACCCAGCATAAGCCCCTACTTACCACGCGGCTCCCTACAGAGAACAACTGCAATGACTTCCGCCCTTTAGTGGGTGTGTCCAAGCGTCGCCGAATCAACGCCGAGACTGCCCAACATGTCGAGTCACAGCGAGCTGATTGGGCTTCTAGTCCGACTCAGCCGCCAATAACTATAAAGGAAGTGTCGTCACCGCCCTTTTGCCATGGCAACTGACTAAGGCCGTGGTGTAGCGTACGACTGTCGCGAGATTCAATGCGGTTGCTGACGTGAGTAGAAAAGCAGAGCGCGTATGTGGCGCAGGCCTTAGTCGGCTTCATAGACGCCTTTGAGATAGGACGTGAAACGTGTTGCTTCATCTTGTAGTTTAGAGTGACATTCACTAGTTGACAGTGGTAAATTAAAGAATCCTTTTAGTCTCTAGCTTAAAATCTTCAATTTGGTCCTTATATAAATATATACTGGAAGAAAGTATACATGCTATCCACACTGTGGGGCAGAATCACTAACGGGTGAAATTATGCCAGCAGCAGCTTTGCACCCATTACACCGCTACGCCAGGTGCAAATGCGCTACGAATAAGCTAATTTACTAGAATGCAATGTTTCGTCCCGGCGTCAAACACTGGCGACTTTTCGTTAGCGTTACTTCGGAGCGAAGATGCACTGGTATTCATTTGTGCCTAGAGAAACTTCGCTAGTGATCTTGCGCTAGATCAATTTGCATAGGGTAGAAAATTTAAAGTTGTACGGACATCTTTATTATAAATGTTGCTGCAAATGATTTAAATTACCGGTTTATATTATACATGTCATGGGAACCTTAATAAAGACAAGAGAGTTTATAAAATGTCCTACACATGAGCCCACTGTAAAATTAATGTTCCATATGTTATAAAATGTCTGGAGAAAACCGCTTACCCAAAAAAGTAAGTTAGGACTTTTGCAGCCAATCCCACTTGAAAAAGGAAAAGTCACCAGCATCTTTGGAACTTTAATGCATTTTCGGCACACAGGATATGATGTAAGTGACAGAAGATTGAGGAAGATCAAGCTGCTTTTTAGCACTTCGCCTGATCTGAGGTGGCGAAGTCAACTCTGGCGAAAGATGTAACGTTTAGTAAAATCCACACTTTACTGAATTTGCGGATTAACGACCTTTCGCCAGAGCAAAAAGTCACCAGCCGATAGAGTGCAAATGAACGTTAGCGAATTGCACATACACCTGTTAGTGAATTGCCAATGTCCCTGCGGGTGGCAACGCTGGTGAAAAGTCGCTTGTGTTAGCCACTTTGCTCTTTAGTAAACATGCCCCTGTGACTTGGCTGCTGGAGCCAGTGGTTAGGGATACTGCACACCTTTAATACTAAATGTTTAATACTAGATGTTCTTTTGTTGCAGTGTGTTGAAGAGGATGAAGAGTCATCACAGTAAGTTTAGGTATTTGCTCAAGAAAACACTCTAGTTATTGCCACCTCCAAACCAGATAGTAGCTCCAAGGTTCCCTCTGCGCCCTGTATCAATAAACACAGTGCACTTTCAGAGCAATTGTATCAAATTAACTGTGAAAGCATTCATTTTGTCGCATCTGCTGCAATTGCGTAATGCCCACAGCCCTGTGTGTCGTCATCTTTGGGGAAAAAAAGCTGCAACATGGGAAATATGGCGTTTGGGCTCAAAATTGCACTTCTTGTCGTAAATAACCAGTATACCCTCCGGTCTACTCAGGAAGCCACACCACTAATACTGCAGCAGGAACCAACTGGAATTATAACTAAACTAACTAAATTATTCTCATTGGATCTCTGTGTAGCTGGGCCAGAATCTCATAAAATCTAAACAAATCTCTTTTGATGTTTTTGCATGGGACTCCCTTACTAATATACTAGTAGCTTTTTTTCTAATTGTAGTTGACTTTTTACCTGCTGTAGCAATGCAAAAGTATCACTTCTGCGGTTACTGGTTAAAGAAACTCCAAAGTGAAATCCTATGTGACTGTGACTAATCCAGACATTGATTAAATTGTGGCAAATTGTGGCAAAAAAAGGATTATCTAAACATTGATCTGGAGGTATATGAAAGCCTGTGCCTAGTATTATGTAAGCATATAATATGTTAGAGAGATTTTATGTATAGGTAAATGCAGTTTTTGCATCCCAAACTAGATATACGCAGTGATATTAATGACAGTTAAGTATAAGGATATCTGATATAACAAAATACTAAGCATCTTGCAGCCCTTCCCCTTACTGTGTTGTCTTGTTCTCTGCGCGACCTGGAGGTGGGCATTGAAAGTACTATTTCTATTTTTGCAGATGATACTAAATTGTGCAGAACTATAGGTTCCATGCAGGATGCTGCCACTTTGCAGAGTGATTTGTCTAAACTGGAAAACTGGGCAGCAAACTGGAAAATGAGGTTCAATGTTGATAAATGCAGGTTATGCACTTTGGCAAAAATAATATAAATGCAAGTTATACACTAAATGGCAGCGTGTTGGGAGTTTCCTTAAATGAGAAGGATCTAGGGGTCTTTGTAGATAACACGTTGTCTAATTCTGGGCAGTGTCATTCTGTGGCTACTAAAGCAAATAAAGTTCTGTCTTGCATAAAAAAGGGCATTAACTCAAGGGAAGAAAACATAATTATGCCTCTTTATAGGTCCCTGGTAAGGCCTCATCTGGAGTATGCAGTGCAGTTTTGGACTCCAGTCCTTAAGAGGGATATAAATGAGCTGGAGAGAGTGCAGAGACTAAGTGCAACTAAATTGGTTAGAGGGATGGAAGACTTAAATTATGAGGGGAGACTGTCAAGGTTGGGGCTGTTTTCTCTGGAAAAAAGGCGTTTGCGAGGGGACATGATTACACTTTACAAGTACATTAGAGGACATTATAGACAAATAGCAGGGGACCTTTTTACCCATAAAGAGGATCACCGTACCAGAGGCCACCCCTTTAGTCTAGAAGAAAAGAACTTTCATTTGAAGCAACGTAGGGAATTCTTCACAGTCAGGACAGTGAGGTTGTGGAATGCACTGCCGGGTGATGTTGTGATGCTGATTCAGTTAATGCCTTTAAGAATGGCTTGGATGATTTTTTGGACAGACATAATATCAAAGGCTATTGTGATACTAAACTCTATAGTTAGTATGGGTATATAGAATTTGATTAAAAGTAGAGAGGGGTGTATGTGTGGATGCTGGGTTTTCATTTGGAGGGGCTTGATGGACTTTGTCTTTTTTCAACACTATGTAACTATGCGCTTGGGTGCCCTGGTGCAGTCACATCTCATTAAACAGCCCTAAAAGTAAAACCTGAGTATGTTAATTGCTGGTAGGTTTGTGCAGAGTTACAATTCATGACTTTTGTATATACCCACCCTATTCTCCCCCAGCCCAGTGCATGCAAATAGATCTGACTATTATTGGGGGAAACAATTTAAAAAAAAAAATAAAAAGCCTCTGCAAGAGCTATGCCACCCACAGCAGAAGTGAGCTCCTGGTGCAGACAGCCATGTTTAGTAGTGTGCATGTGAATAATGAGAGACTCACCAGGAGTGAAAAAACTTCATGGCCCCCAGCACTAGGAGCTCCCTTTCAGGGTTGGGCAAATTGGCAGATAGAAAATAAATGAATGATCGCTAGGAAGGGTAATAAGATATAGTAATAATGGAAAGGCTAGCTGAGCAGCAGGGTTACCGGCCATTGCAGACGACTGTATGACATAGAAGGGCAACATATGACTTTTATAGTTACAGAGCCCTAAATTCTGTAGTTTAGTGACCCCTACTGGTGCACTATGAACTTCATTCATGCAGGAAAGATTTTTAGGAGAGTATAGAGAATTTCCTGTGGCTAAAGACGGGGTTGATGTTTCCCTGATTTATGTCATCTACTTTAATGGGGACCCCATCCTGCATGTATTGGCAGAGATCCTCTTCCTCAATTTCAGCCTTGAACCCAAAGAGAGTTGTTAAAGGGGTTGTTCACCTTTGAGATGACTGCAAAAGAGAAGACACTCGCACACCCTGGCTGTCCAGACTTCAACGATTCCCAGGTGCTCGATGCTAGAGGGAATGGGCAACCTCAGAAACAACGTGGAAATAGGACACACCGGCACAACATGGGTAATTCCAGCAGGTAAAACCTTGCTCGTTTATTGCGGATGCAACGTTTCGGGGCGTGACCCCTTTCTCAAGCATGTTGTGCCGGTGTGTCCTATTTCCACCTTTGAGATGACATCATACTAACAGTTGAGAGTGATATTCTGAGAATTTGCAACTTAATATTTTTAATATTTAGTTATTTAGCTTTTATTGAGCAGCTCTTTAATTAGCATTTTAAGCAATCTGGTAACCAGGGCCCAAATGAGCCTAGCAACCATGCATTGATTTGAATAAGAGACTGGAATATGAATAGGAGAGAGTCTGAATAGAAGGATCAGCAATAAAAAGTAGCAATAACAATACATTTGTAGCTTTGCAGAGCATTTGGTTTTTTTTGGAAAGGGACAGCGACGCCCATTTGAAAGCTGCAAAGAATCAGAAGAAAGACATATAACTAAAAAAATAAAAAAGAAATAATGAAAACCAATTAAAAAGTTGCTTCGAATTGGTCGTTCTATAACATAATAAAAGTTACCTTAAAGGTGAACCACCCCTTTAAGGTTGTGGCATTTTCTGTAAAGCCATCAATGAATGTATCCGGTTATAGATGGACATAACTTAAGCAACTTCAAATGGTCATTATTTTGTTTTTGTCTTTCACGAATAGCACGAATGAATATCAGTGTGGTCCCAAAACCCAGCTCATTAACTCCTACAGATTTCCTTTAAAAGCGATACCGACACGTTCCTATAAAAATCATAGGAACGTGTCAGTATAAAATATATCCGGAAGATTTTGCCTCAAGGCCGCCCCCCGGCCCCACTGATTCAACACTGTTGAAAGACATTCTGTGCAGTTTCAGTGACGCGGGGCAGCGCGATTCTTCCATAGGCCGATTACGGCTGCGCAAAGGTGCACAGGGCTGGGGCGGCTTTGAGGCAAAATATTCTGGGTGCAGCACATACTTTATACGGACATGTTCCTATGATTTTTATAGGAATGTGTCAGTATCGCTTTAACGGCTCATCCAGATCCACTCGCGCTTGGATGCGCCTGTGTCCATATGGTGCTATAAGGAAGAACAGGCTGCATTTTCCGAGCTCCCCTGCGTTGGAAAGCAGGAAAACGGACTGCTGGGGAACTCCGGTCCAAATACCCATCTGTAGGAGCCCTAAACACTGCTTCAGCGGGATTGGGACTTGTTTAGTTTGTAGGTTGGGGGGGGGGGGGGTTCAATATTGGAACTTTGACTTCATTGTCACTGTGTAATTTAATAAAGGCGCTTTGTTGATGGGGGACTGCTTTAACTGTGCCAAATTATGCCCCCCCACGTTAATGTGTAATGTAACACTGCTCAATGCAAACATAATAGTGCCAAAATCTGTCCCTTTCATTCACAAGCAACAGCTAACGCACTCGTGCATGCTCTGATCATATCCCTCTTAGACTACTGTAACCTGCTACTAACTGCCTCCCTAACTCCCGTCTCTCCTCGCTACAGTCTGTACAAATAAATACTGACACTAGTGAATGGCGGACCATGGTTGCATAGCAGCTGATCAATTTAAAATGTAAAGTGCAAGGGAACAGTGCATGATATTTAAATATACATTTTTGTAACTGCTCCATTAAATTTTATTGTAAAGAAGGAAAGCAACTGGGTTTAATAAGTTCAAATACTGCAAAATAAATATCTATATCTATATCTATATCTATATCTATATCTATATCTATATCTATATCTATATCTATATCTATATCTATATCTATATCTATATCTATATCTATATCTATATCTATATCTATATCTATATATATATATATATATATATATATCTATCACGCAGAAAGTGGCAGTTTCACGAAAGCTTTATTAATTTCTATATATGAACACTTTAACAACAGTCTTAATGCAAGCATGTATATTATTGACATACGTTATGACTGTAGGTTATATACATACTACTTGCCTAGCTCTACCATTGAGTATAAGGGTACAGGACCCCCCTCCAGTGCTCCTATCGTACATGTTTTCTGCATATACAGAACAAGGAACACAAATAAGAAAGGGGGTGGTGGGACTCTGACCTGTACATTGACAGACCTCAAGGCTATGTACAGTCAAGTTGCCATTTATAATTGGAGTGCTGTGTTGGTGATATTTCAACATAGAAATAATGACTTATCTCCTCCCAGCATGAAGTTCTCAGGCTTCTGAAATTAGTAGCCAAAGCAAAGAATTTCATATTTGCTAATAAAATGCCTTGCTCATCTGTCATTTCAGGCATAGCACTATTAAACCTACATCGTGGCATTTAGACACACTTCTCATTGCTACGATGACTGACCCCCGACAACTACACATCAGTTTTAAATTACACACTGGGAGTAGCTGTAGAACAGAACAGTTATTGTGCGGGTTGGTGTGAATAAATAACTAAATTAGGTGCTGTCAAAGGAAATTATTAACGGCTATGTGTCTGGCCTTAAAATTGTTAAAAGGGGACACAAAAACCAGATGAATCTGTGCTCTACAGTATCATGTTTCTTAACCTTGGGTCCCCATATTGCTGGATTACAACATACAATAACTGGTTAAATCATGCTGGGAATTCTAGTCCACCAACATCTGAGTAGCCAAGGTTGAGGAACAGGGCTAAGGGCTCTTACACACGGCCGTTTACCTGCGCTTTCTTCCATTGAGCTGCAGGGGAGCACAGCAGTAGACGCAGTCAATTATTCTGAAGGAGGCTGTACTCACACAGACGCATGCAAGTGCCACACGCAGGTGGGAAGCAGAATGTTGCATTTCACTTTCGTTCGGCACATACATGTTTGGGTGAGTACAGCCCCCTTCAAAATGATCCTGCGCTCCCCTGCGGCTGAACGGAAGAAAGCTCAACGCAGGGGAGTGCAGAAAAAAAACGGGCATGTGTAAGAGCCCTAAAGGAATATCCTATACTAACCAGTCAGCATTGGGTCTAATTGGTCAACTATGATACAATTAATAAAAACTTATAATTGGTTAGTATGGCTTTTGTACTGCAGCGAAATATATATAGGCGATTAATATTGCCCAACAGCATAAGGCTTATTCCATGGCATCGACTATATATTTCAATTGCACAAGCAGTTATGCATATAGCTTCCTTAATACCTCGGCCTGATTTTAGCAGCAAAGAATTCTGGGTACACATACAATAAATTTACTCTACAGTTCCTGAAGCTGTACTTCCACGGTTTCCCCAGGAGGTGTAATTAAATTATAGGTAGGTATTTGTTTTCTTATATTAGTCTCTCAGTAAATACAACTTGTATTAATCCCGTCCTTAGCTTATAATCAGGCTCTCACACTGCGCAGATATATCTGTAAGCATTATCACAGCACACCCAGCTCCACCAATCACTATGGAGAATGTGTAAGCATTATGGCCACTTCACTACATACTCCTCCTATGGACTAATCATCAAGTCTGTTTCTTATCCATTTTCCTTTTTTTCTGTCTTTAAATATGTAGGTTTCAGTGCTCATCCCTACAGGAAAGAAAGGAAAAGGTGCAGTCAATCAAATTGTAAAGTTGTGATATGTAAATGGTTATTATGAGAATGTTGCTGGATGACTATAATACAAAATAAACATTATTGAAAAGTAGCAGTAAACGGCAGATGGTATAACAAAACAGCATCTAGCTGACCATTCACCATGGACAGGATGGTGGATCTATTAACAACCCAACAGAATGTCCTCCACGTGGGCGTGCCAGTTGAGTTGGATTCTATGGCCAGGACCAACATTCAACTTCTAGTTCTCTGTAAGGCAGAGGCCTCCTTTCTACATACATGTGGTTCTTTATATTTACAGGTAACTAATTTCTTGCATTGTACATCCCTCACTTTACCATAACATATAGCGAGAGTTGTACAGTGCAGAGTATATGCTATACAAATATATAAATATAGATATAGTGCGACTGTGACCACTTTTCTGACTTTAGGGTACATTTATTGAGGAGAAGTTAGAGATCACCACAGTCCTCTGGAGTGAAATGCCGCCACTCTATTCAAAGGCATATTTATCGAAGGAGAACCCATTGATGAAAAAGGATTTTTTTTGCAGTTTCAGACTACTGCCGTGGATTTGTCCTGCACTTCTATCTTTCTTGAGCAATTCATTTAGGGTATTAACACAGGATACCCTGCAGGACGACCAAGAAAGCAATTGGTATCAGTGAGCTGTATAAGTGATATGTATGAACACATTAATTTTACAGTGCTGCGCAATATGTTGGCGCTATAAAAATACATGTTAATAATAGGTCAAGCAAGGGCAAAACTAATTTAATAAGAGTATTTCAAATTGATTTTATCTGTGTGAGAATGTTTGTCTGTTACTCACAAAAGCATTCATGTAAGGTCAGTACTGCACCCTTCTGTACAATAGCTGCAAATATGTCCCACCCCTACCACTAATCCAACCCTTAATTATATTTAAAAGGGGTTGGTCACCTTTCAGTTAACTTTTAGTATGAGGTATAGAGAGTGATATTCTAAGATAATATGCAATTGGTTTTTCTTTTTAGTTATTCAGCAGCTCTCTCTCTATCTAATATCTATCTATCTATTTTTTTTTTTTTATTAAGAGAGAAAGATACAGATAGATATCTTAAGGATCATCTGCTAAAAAAAAATATATATATATAAAAAATAATCTCTTAAAGGATCAGGAACAATTTTTTTATATTAAAAAAATTGTTAGTGTAAAACAAAAAAAAAAAAAAAAAAAAACCAGACATATTAAACTTTTAAACTGCCAAGTCTTTATTAAGAAATAACTTACAGAAACTCCACTTGTGCTCCTCTTCAGAAAAGGCGACGATCCATCATGCAGCACTCTTATTTCTCCTCCCTGGCTCCTATAAGGAAGGCAGGGAGGAGAAATCTAGCGCCGCACGATGGATCGCCTTTTCTGAAGAGGAGCACAAGTGGAGATTCGGTAAGTTATTTCCTAATAAAGACTTAGCAATTTTAAAGTTTAATATGTCTGTTCTTTTTTCGTTCTACATTAACAATTTTTTTAATAAAAAAAATGCTGTTTCTGGTCCTTTAATTTTGACAGGAGGACACTGGTTTAAACAGTCAATGCATGTCCAAAGTTAGAGTATGTTCATTGCCTGTCAAAGAAATTCAACTGGTTTGCTAGAGGTTATGAACATTGAACCAAAAAGCATCTGTGCAATGCAAAGCTACGCAATTACAAAGGTAACAGACCAGTGATACAAGGGAAATACATGAGGGGTCTTAATTTCTTACCTTGGCCACTGCTTTTCTTTGTCTGTCAGAGGAACATACATGACACCCATGAGCCGAGCTCTGGTGATCTTCCCTTCGTTGTCTTTGTCGTATTGCTCCAATACCTGGCTACCACCTTCCGGGCCCACTGGCAAGATCAGTCTTCCTCCAGGCTTCAGCTGTTTCAGTAACTGCTCAGAAGAGAAAAACAAAAACAAGCCATTTACATTAACTAGTAAAACTAGTAAAGAGTGAGTGACCTGGCTAAACCCAGACAAGGGCTGTTGTAAGATGCCATACAGTCACTATTAATTAAGCCTGGGGGGGGGGGGGGACTGTTTGGGTCTGTGTTGTACCTGAATTGCCAGGGCCTACTTTGAATGCCAGTCTGAACTTGGTCCCTGATCTCTAATTTGACTTATTTCTACTCTGTGTGCTATTAAGATATGCAATGTGCTGTGGACACAGGGAATATAATTAGCCTATTGCCCATAGTGACAACATGCTAATGCAGGTATAAAACTCTAAGCATGAAAAACTCTTTATACCGAGTACCAGAGCAACAGTTCAGGCAGATTTTATGAACTTTGTACATCAAGGCAGGTATTCATTACAGGCCTCCTTTGCACAAAGTCCTCCCTGGATAGTGTGTCTACCCACACAACAGACTTGCACCTATTGAATCACATGCTAACTCTCTTTTTACACTGTGCATAGAAGTTCCCAGAGACACAAATTGTGAGTGATTTAAAAATGCAGGTATTTTTTGTAACTGCATTGGTAAAACAAGCAGGTTGCAGGATACGCTGCATTATAATTAAACATGGCACACACATACCAAAGCGTGTGCGTCAGTGACAGGGAGAGGTAAATGAATGGGTGCGGGGGGCAGGGCTGCCATCAGGGGGGGGACAAGTGTCCCGGGCCTGAAGGGGACCTGGCAGTGCTGCACTTTTGAAAGAGCCCCTTGAGAGCACCAAAGCCGTGCTGCCATTTTTGAAGTCCCAAACAGCCGAAATGCAGAAGTGCCGAAAAGTCGAAGGACCCGAAGCCCCAAAAACAGGCGAAACCAAGCTCCCGTAGCGGTGAAAAGACCCGAAGTCACGAAAACAGCTGAAATTTAAGTCCTGAAGCGGCGAAAAGACCCAAAGTCACAAAAGGAGGCAAAGTTGAAGTCCTGAAGCCATGAGTGCCTCTTTTATCTGACCCTGTTTTTGCACCTAGTTTTAGTAAATGAGCCCAACATTTTAAGTTTGTTTAATTGTGTTGATATTCTTTACAATGCCAAATGAAGGCATACATGGATCATGGTTTTTTACTCAGAAACTATGTCTAGTGAACATCTTGTTAATTAGGAGAGCATAGAAAAAATGCAAAGAAATGTGACCGTATTTTATACAAACTGCCCACTATATCCCACTACATCCACCACAATGTGGCAGCATTTAGCTTCAGGTGTTACAGTGACAAGCAATCTGGATTAATGGCACAGTAACAGCAGAGAGGCCATACTATTGCATTTTTTTTTAAGAAAACTGTGCCATAATGTGTGCTTGATAGGTTAGTGCAGGGATGTAATGTAGGATCAGCCCCCAAATATAAATAAAAGATCTTTGTCCGACATTTCTTTTGCAGAACAGAGGTGACACACGTTTGTTTTACACCAGGCGCCAAAGTTTAGCCTTATTTAGATAACACCTTGTGTTCTCTCTGCCAGAAAAATGCTGGCTTATCCAACCTGATTTAAATTTTTTTGGGCAGACAGGCTGACTGGCATTTTGTTTGGCGGCAGAGGTAATGCCATGTGACATAAGCCTTAGGAGAAAGAAAAATGACAGTCAAGCATTGCCACATGATGTGAAGACTGTATCCTTTGCACACAAACATTCTGTGGGAGACGAGAAACGCTATCAATGCACGAAAAACAAAAAAAACCCACTTTATTCCTATAGTAACGGTATAAGAAGTACCGTATATACACTCGAGAATAAGCCTAGGTACCTAATTTTACCTACAAAAACGTTTTGACTCGACTATAAGTCTAGGGTGAGAAATGCAGCAGCTATTGGTAAGTTTCCCTAAATTTGGCTCTTTTAGCTCTCTGGGCTAGCATTGTGGCCAAAAAGATGAGGGGGGGGCAGCAGCAAGCAAATTGGCCAGGGTTGCCCAAGTGGCAGAGCTCTCTGTCAAGCATCACCTAGTATCACTTGAGGTTCAAAGCAGCCTGGCAGTTCCAGTGCTCTACCTATCCCAGGTGAGTTAGGCACCTAGCACTAGCCACAGCCTACCTAAACAGCACTACAGTAAACTTGCCTGGGCCTGATAATAAATGATAATGCCTTCCTGCTGGCTCTGTATCAAACAGTGCGCATTCCTACTCCTGCCCTACAGTCTTAAATCTCGCCTCCGTTTCACTCTGTACCACCCACATCTTCCTTTTCGTCGGCTCCCAGGTGCCATATAACAGGATGGTGATGATAACACCGTTCAGAACGTATGTGATAGATGTATGGCAAAATACCTTCTTCAGAAGAACTGCTGTCTCCATCGTACCCTGATTCAGCAGTCACACTCCCCCTCAGCAGGGAAGGGGCTAATCATCACTGGTTAGCTTCTATTACTAAGCTGCCACCATGGTAACCCGTACCACACTCCATTGCCCACTGCCATCTTGCCCGCTGAAAGTCTTGCGAGAGCCGCAGAGGCGGAGTAAGAGCGGGCGGCGAGTAACTTATTCTTAACTTGGGCAAGAGGAAAACGGAGTCCGGGAGGATATGGTGGAGAACGTTGCAGTCGTGGCTGGGATGTTTGCGGACAGTGGCAAGGAGAAGAGGTGCGGGGGGGGATTTATGCAGGCTCTGGAAGCTGCCCGTTTTGGATTTATGTGGGTCTGTGAGCGCTGCCTGCAGGAGCAGCCATAACACAATCGCAGGTACTGGGGGGCCAGTCACTTCTGTGTGTTGTTCTGCAGGGAAACTGCATAGACATTGTCCTGTCCGACCCATTCACTATTTTAGTGCCCCAGCATAACCCGCACCCGACCCCCAATATTGAACCCACCCGCGGGTATCGGGTGCGCATTGGCTTTATCGCTCGCTTGTCTGCAGGGTCTGGTACTGACTCGAGTATAAGCGGAGGTAGACTTTTTCAGCACATTTTGGGTGCTGAAAAACTGCTTATACTCTAGTATATACGGTATTCAGTAATAATCAGAACAGCAAATGAGCAAAGAATTTTTATATTTTTGTACTATACATTGCATTCATAGATGCCTGTTATACGTAAAAATTATACATTTTTGCACATTTACTCAGTGTGCCCTCAGCCTAACATATGGGAAGTGCAAAAAGTTAGTTTGTCTACTGGTTCAAAAATGCTACAGTCACTTTAAAAGGCTGATTTTTTTCCCCAGATATAACAGCAAGTTTGATTTTTTTCAAAATAATTCACAGTGGAAGCTCATAGGGTTGAACAGATTTCATGTACCATGCCTTCATTTCTTACATACCTCCTGAGGTACTATAGCAGCTGCAGCTCCAACATGAATTGCATCATAAGGTCCTTCATCTGGATAACCAAGTCTTCCATCTCCCACTGACAAAAGAAAGAAAACAGGATTACCATTTAACTTTGAATATGAACAAGCAAGAAGGCAGATACTAATTGTAATCAGTGATATAGACCCAAGGAGTGTCCACAAATAGCTACTGTAAGTTCAAAGTATCTAGGCCTGAAAAAGGGACTTCACCTCCAGGAAAAAATTTAGATTATTTCAAAAATTTTCCTATTCAGTGATCCTGGAGGTTAAGTCCCTTTTTCAGGCCTAGATAAACAAGATTACCCCTGCCACAACTCTACTGAATTCATAGTCATTTTTTGGTATGAGAGCGACAGAGCTGACTAAAAAGTGAAACTCAAAAACCACAAAAAAAAATTAAAACCAATTGCAAATTGTTTTTAAAACATCTCTACATCATACTAAAAGTTTATTAAAAGGTGAACAACCCCTTTAAACTCTACAGTTTAAAGGAGAACTAAAACCTAAAAATGAATATGGTTAAAAACTGCAGATTTTACATACTGAACTTATTGCACCAGCCTAAAGTTTCAGGTTCTCAATAGCAGCAATGATCCAGGACTTCAAACTTGTCACAGGGGGTCACCATCTTGGAAAGTGTCTGTGACACTCACATGCTCAGTAGGATCTGAGCAGCTGTTAAATTAAGCTTAGGGGTCATTGCAAATTATCAAGCAGAAAATGTGGTTGGCCTGTAATATAAGCTGATGCTACAGGGCTGATTATTAAATTCTGATGCTAGTTGCACTGGTTTCTGTGCTGCCTTGTAGTAATTATCTGTATTAATTACTAATCAGCCTTATATTGTGACATTTCTATATTATATTGTGAGTGGGTCCCTAAGCTTAGTAATTGACAGCAGCACAGAGCATGTGCAGTGAATCAGCTGGGGGAGCTACTGGGGCATCTTTGGAGACACAGATCTTTACTGCTAAAGGGCTGTGATTACCTTGGGCTGGTACAGAAGCACAAAACATAATGTACAACATTTCTAGCTACTTCTTTAGTTAGGCTTTACTTCTCCTTTAAGTTGGATTATTACCAGCATATACTCATGTAGTTGCAGTTAAACTAATTAGAGTTGCAGAATCGTAATAAAAGAACGGCATCACTTTGACAATTTATAGGAGAGGAAAACCCCACTTATTTGGCATGTATCAAAGGGCAAACAAATAACATTTCAGGGTGAGAGTAGCTAAAGACCAGCCCATGTCCTGACCAACCCTGTCCTACCATTGTTCATGGGCCACAAAATAAAGCACTATAGCTTCTTTATAAGCATTCTAAATAACTTACTGACCAAAACATGAAATGCAATATAAGCTTCATCTCATGGCAATATAAGAATCTTTCTAAATGTAATCAATGAAAAATTTCGTCCATTCTCTAAAATATTCAAGTTACTCTTCACTCCTTCTCCATCAGCAATCTGTCTCTCCATGTTCTCTTCATGTAGGAGTCCGGGTCACAATTTCACCGATATGTAGGTCTAATACACTGCAGAGGTGCCTCCTTTCGTGTATTTGAGCAGACCTCAGCCTTCGATGTGTGTGAGCCCACACAGGCTTATCAGATTCAAATCAATGGAGATGGGGCACTGAGCAGATCTGCTTCTCTAATCCTGTAAAAATACTCAGGCTGACAACAGCTACAGTAGGAGTGTCCATAGCCTTAGACCTGTCTATTAAATTCTGACTCCAACTCCTGCATGAAGCGAGACGGATGCAGAGAGGGGGATAGTGAAACGTAACCTCATTATTTCAGAAACCATACAGAATTTGTTTACTACCATACTTAGAAAGTTTCTTATTTCAGCAAGATGAAGCTTACTGTATATTAAATTTACATTTCAGCACTAGTTCAGTTTTAATGCTGCCTAAATATGGAGTTTAGGTAAAAATCATTGCCTTCTCTAACTTCCAAAATGCCTTGAGTATGTAGAATGTGCGGTATAAATAGAGATGAGCTAATTTTCCCCCCGCGTTTGTGTCATGGAAATGACGCCCATAGACTGTAATAGGAGGGAAAAAAAATTGACACCCATAGACTATGGAATTTCAATGAATCTTTGCCGGCGGCAACTCTGCAGGACTGCACACACTCATTGTAGCAAAGCCATTACCTTGCTCCGCCTGAACTGAATTACTTTTGCACTGATAAGAAAGAGCAATTGTGTTATTATAACTGCCCCAGGCTGAATCAGATCATATTCACTGTGAAAAAAGTGATTGATCATTTCATCACATATAGAAAGGAGAGATCAGCAGTGTCACCGGTCATCTCTGCAATCCTATATTTTTTGTCTGAGATACAAGGGCTCAGTAACGTTTCAATGCAAGTGAAAGCAACAAGGTTCACTGCAAAAGCAGGAGGAGACCTGAAGGGAAACAGAATAGGTCAAACATACCAGGTAGGGTTGCCAAGTCCTGTTAAAGCATTATGCAATATTTGATGCTTAGTTTTATACCACACGTTAACTCGGCATATCACAGATTTATCAAGGGTTGAATTGACTAGGGAGTTTGAGTTTTTGGTAAAAAAATAAATAAATATAGATTTTCAAAGTTGTATCATACTCTGGCCCTTTAAGAACTCAAAATGGACTAATCGCTACCTAAAACCTGCCGAATTGCTGTACAAGACAACGGGGGAGGTCCAGGGATCAATTTTGAGTTGTTTGCAGCCTTCCTGACATTCAAGTTTTTTTTCAGAGAATAAACTGGAATAGAGTTTTTAAAATTGTAATCGAATTAGATTAGAGTTTTCAGGTCGATTGCATTCATCAGAGTTTTAAAAATTCGATTTTGTGCCTCCCCATGTTAATGCAAAGAGGGTTTATTTAGGTAAACATAGTGAATCGCACAAAAGAAAAAAAAAATTCTCACCCACAAACTTGATACGTCCACTGCTCAGTAAGGTTGGATCGTCCTGCTTCACATTCTGAATAGCATCATGAACAAGATGATTAATGTGCTCAATGCCAACCACCTTTCCAGTCAATCCAACCTAGATTTAATGGAGGAGATGTTAAAATAGTTATAGAACAGAAAGCAATATAAAAGACTAGCATTTGGTTGCACTTGCTGCAGTCAAAGTTACTAAATCAGACAGTTAACACTTTACTGAACAAGCACAAAACTCTGATCAGTTTCATGGTCATAAAATGTAAAACCTGGACTAACCATTCTGGCAAAACAGGCAGTCAGATATCCACTTCCAGAGCCAACATCCAGGGCTTTGGCTCCTTCAATCAGCTTGTCTTCCAGCAACTCCAGTGCATGTGCATGCTGCAATAAGGTAGAAGGAAACATGAGTGCTCAGGCTAGCTGGGGTTGTGCACCTTTAAATTAACTTTTAGTATGATGTAGAGAGTGATATTCTGAGACAATTTCCAATTGTTTTTCATTTTTTATTATTTTTTGTTTTTTTAATTATTTAGCTTTTTATTCAACAGCTCTCCAGTTTGCAATTTCAGCAGTCTGGTTGCTAGGGTTTAAATTACCCTAGCAACCAAACATTGATTTGAATAAGAGAAATATGAATAGGAGAGGGTCTTAATTAAAGAGGAGTAATAAAGTAGCAATACATTTGTAGCTTTACACTGCATTTGTTTTTAGATGGGGTCAGTGACCCCCATTTGAAAGCTGGAAAGAGTCAGAAGAAAAAAAAAAGCACATAAAAAAAACCCCCCAAAAAACTTAAGAAATAAATGATGAAGACCAACTGAAAAGTTGCTAAGAATAGGCCATCGTACTACTAGACGTTAAAGTGGGTTTTCACCTTTAAGTTAAGAGCAACTGCACATGTTTATTGTTTGAACAGTTTCTTTGAAAACATTATTTAGAAACAAAATGTCAGTCTCTAACTGCTTTTTAGAAGGGGCTTAAAATGACAGCTAGTAGGGACTAACTACTGAAGATATTGGAGGATGGAGCTGCTCCCCACAATCCTATCATCTGTAATATGAAATAATATGAGAATATTGCCGATATTTGGTTTTCTACACCAAAATTACATGCCACTGAGCAAAAAATATATTTATTCTGTCACACCATATGAAATCAAAACATACTCAGCTCACCATGTGTGGGGCACTGATTGTTGCCTTGTAGCCTGGGGTAAGAAAAGGAAAAAAGAATAGTTAACCAAGTATAACAAGCCATTATTGTAATAACATTTATAATCTCACAAATGGATAGATACACACATAAAACAACAATTAAACCGTCAGATGAATATTATATTGTTCCGATAAGATGTTGATCAATGTGCCAAATGGGTCACTTTTTCTCTTTCAATAGTTTTTTATTGATTTTCCAAGAAAAGAAAATGGTTTTACAATCAAGCAGTGTCGTCAGGTATTTCCAAACAGAGGAAAACAGAGAAGAGAGAAAGATAATGAAATGAACTCATCCTCCCCCCCCTCCAGGCATTCTGTCAGAAGTGGGAGAGAGACGAGCTACAACAATGATAGTAATAACTTTAGATGACATGTTACAGTTGACATATGTTTAACTTTATATATAAAGCATAGATGTTGGCGACTTCAGCGGGGTCCCTTGACTATTTAGAATATCTCAATGAGATGGATTCATTTTCATTGGCTCTCGGTTCAGGAAAATAACTAATGCTTATCTAAACAATAGTATCAAGTGCCCATTACCTCAGATTACACCAGGTTCTGTCCAATGATTATAAACTCTATACCTTCAGAGGGGATTACCAGAGAATAGAAGGGGTTTCTGCCAATGGAAAGGAATATCTATACCATGGTTCCCAGATTTCCTTGAATTTTTGATATTTGTCCACAAGTATACTGGTTAACCTTTCATTGACCATGATCCAATTTAGTTTCTCTTTAAAATGCAGTATTGGGATCTGAGACGATTTCCAATGTTTGGCTATTGTAATTTTCGCAGCTAGGAACATAAAAGTAATTAGGGACTTTGTATTATTATGAACATTGGAAATCTTCTGGTTCAATAAAGCCTGTATCGGATCTTTCTTAATATTAACCTGTGTCACTGAATATATAATAGTATAGATCCGAGTCCAAAATCTATGAACATTTGGACAGGTCCACCAAATATGCATGACGGTTCCACTCTGTCCGCAACCCCTAAAACAATCCTGGCTAAGTTGAGGATTAATTTTATGTAAACGAGTTGGGACCATGTACCATCGAGTAAGGACTTTATAGGCAGTTTCTAGTAACGAGACATTTCTGGAACAGTGGGCTGTAACTTCCCATATCTTGTCCCAGGTTTCCTTGTCAATGGTAACATTGAGATCTTTATCCCAAGCTGTAGTATATGACAAGGGGACCTGGGAGTCCATATCTAGCAGGATACGATATAGATAGGAAATTAATCCTCGTGAGTATGGATATTTAATACATGCATTTTCAAAGTAGGTAGTAGTCAAGGATATTTTTTCTTTGTTGTGCGAATGGAGAAAATGGCATATCTGCTGGTATCTGAACTGTTCAGACAGTGGGAAATGGAAGGATTCTTGTATAGAGGTCCAGCTTTTGAGTCCCGAGATGGAATAAAAATGATATATATATCGGAAGCCGTTGGATGACCACCAGGTCACTTTTTCTAAATCTCTTTACATATTAAAATATACATGATGATATATTTATCACTATATTGACCCATGTGATGTCCCATATTTAGAGGCTCATGCTTTAAATGACAAAATAAGCCCCCCAGTAAAAAAAAAAGCTATTAGTCCGAATACCAAAACTCAATAAATTATTTATTTTTTTTTTTAACTAGAAAATGCGAATTTTCCGTGGGGGGAAAAATTGAATTTTTCTAAATTTATTAAACCCCGAAATCTGCGCTGGGTTACCTGCAATAATGGGAAGATTTTGTGGTTTTTGGCAAAAAGCCTAAACACAAAAAAATCTGCGTTTTTGGGTGTAAAATCCCAGATTTTTCACTGTACAGGAAATTATTGGAAATGGGATTTTAAAAATAACCCCCTTAGTGTTCGGGATACCTGGGAAAAGGTTAAGCAAAATGGCAGCACTGGTCTGGCAAAAGAAAACTTTGGAGAGTTATTGCACTGGTGGCACCACCAGTGAAATTGCCTTTTCAAGGGTATGTTCACCCAAAAAGTTTTTTTTTTTCATAGTGATAGAATTATAAGTTATAATATATTATTTATAATATATTATTATTATTATTATTTTCTAAGCAAAATATAATGGCAGTTTTATCCCTTTCGGTTTGACGATTATGACTTAAAACAATACAATGGGTCAGCTTTCCTCCTCCTGGCTTGCAACAGTCAGGAACTCAGAGAATATAAACAGATACGGCTTTCAGTAGCAATTAGATTTGTAGTAGTTTTGAGGGTATATGCAAATGTATACAGGTATGGGTTTCATTATCCAGAAAGCTCCTCCTATCGGAAGCAAAACCAGCCTATTGTGTTCATTTAATGTTTAAATGATTATGTAATAGACAAACCATTAATAAAAAAATTTAAAAAAAACCCTCCCCCCGACCCTACATAGGTCGAATTCAAAGTTTATGGATTCAGTTCATGCCTATAAGAGTGTCCATAAAAGATCATTTTTGTGTAAAGCATTCAATAGTTTAGATGCAAAAATGCCTTTAGCTTTTATCCAAGGTTTGCCTGTCAAAAGATTTCTAAATTCAGCGTCATCTTACCTATGCTCTGGGGAGAGTCCATGTATGGAAAATACTGTATATAATGAGCTCTGTCTGTCGTCAGCAATATATCATATACATTCTGCGATTTGATCACACCATTCTCTATGAAGGACAAAAGTAGAGAGTCATTGCCATTAACAATCAGACATTTCATTTACCTGTGTGTGCCCATGTATATAGAGATAAATATACAAAGGTAAGTGGAACTACTACTACTTGTTTCAGAAATGTTCACTAGCCCAGATTATACCTACGTGATCACAATGAAAACACAATAGGCCATACAAAGGGACTTAAAAGTGGCCATACAAGGGCAGATTTTTTACTTCCAAACAACCAATTCTAGAACGTTCCGATAATATCGGATGGGCGATGGTGTAACAAACAATCGTCTCTACATTATCGCTCGCAAAATTGATCGGATGAGTTTAAAAATTTTAGTCGTTCAGGGAGAATATCCCTCTTTGCACATGTCAGGATTGTAGCACAAGCCAACGAACATATACGGAACAACGAACATATACGGAAGGACCCCAACGTTCTTTGCTGAAAGCTTTATTCGTAACTATATGAACTGTGTAAAGAAATAAATTGGTGCCGACTGCAGGAATCTCACCCTATCACCTCATATGTGAAAGAAGTTTATTCTGCCATAACAAGACATAAATCTATATGTCTGCATTCAGCAGGGAAGGAGAAACGGATTATATACTACAGACAGTGACAATGCTGCACCACTCCTCGTTTGTTGAAAAACGCTCGTCCGTACACGAAGCAAACGATACAGTTATATCTGTTCATATAATCGTTCTCCGTGGATGGCATATCATATGGTAAAATAATCATTAGACGATCGTTAAACTATAAGATCGTTCATCGCAGAACGATAAAAGTATGCCGTGTATGGCCACCTTAAGGGGTCTGAAATATGTTGCGAGTCTGCAATAAGAATAGTAAGCATTTATTTGGTTTCTGGTGCTCTTCACTTTCAAATTGTGTTGCAAGGTGAGTGGCTATGCCTTTGAGGAATGAGGCATCCAGCCTCATCTCATTGCCCAGCTATAAATGTAAGCTTGATGAGGTGCTGTGTGTTTTGCTGCTTCAAGCAGGGACAGTAAAAATGTAAAGGGGAAAATTCCCTAACCGGCGAAAAATCACCAGCGACTGCTTCGCAGCCATCACAACACTTCCCCAGGTGTAAATTCACTAGGACAATGCTAATTCACTAAAGTCCAGGGAGCCGAACATGAATTTTCACTAGCGTTACTGTGGCAAACAAAGTGAAGATGCACTAATTTGCCTACGGCGGGAAATTATAAAGTTGAATGGACGTATATGTTGCAGCAAATACATTACACAAGTCCAAGTCCAGGGAAGCTTAATAAAGAAGTGGTTATAATGCCCTACACATGAGCCCGGTGTATAATGTTCCATAAGTTAGAAAATGTATGGGGGAACCTGGTTACCTAAAAAAATTAAAAAAAATTTACAGACCTTAGAATTTACAGGACTTAGAAAATCTTTGCACTTAAAACTGAGGAAGTCCTATGCACTCCATTGCACTTCACCTGGTCTGAGCTGGCGAAGGCAAGTCTGGCAAATGAGGTAACGTCCAGTAAAATCCGCATCTTAGTGAATGTGTGATGTTACGTCCATTCGCCAGAGCGAAAATTCACCTGACGACAGAGTGTGAGGCAACGCTAGCGTCTATTTCCTTCACTAGCAAAATGACGCCTGCGCCTGTTAGGAAATTGGCGAAGTCCCTGTGGGCGGTAACATTAGTGAATGGACACTAGCGTTAGCCACTTCACCCTTTAGGGAATCTGTCCCAAATGGTCTACATACAGATATGGGACCCGTTATCCAGAATGCTTGGGACTTGGGGTTTTCCAGATATGGAGATACTACTTAGTACCTTAAGTCTACTAGAAAATTATGTAAACATTAAATAAACCCAATAGGCTGGTTTTGCTTCCAATAAGGATTAATTATATCTTAGTTTGGATCAAGTACAAAGTACAGTTTTATTGTTACAGAGAAAGCAAAGTATTTAAAAAAAAAAAAAAAAAAAAAAAAAAAAAAAGGATTATTTACATAAAATGGAGTCCATGGGAGATGGCCTTCCTGTAATTTGGAGCTTTCTAGATAACGGGTTTCCAGATAACAGATCCATACCTGTATATGTTTCAGTTTAAGGAAAAGGATACCAAGCAACTTGTCCCTGTTCCCATTTTTTGTAATGGTAAGCAATGTAGCCCAATCCATAATATTGCCAATGCTGCTACCTGTATTATTTGGGTGCAATGGCTAGTGGCTAGGAACCAAAAGCAATTCCCTGTATTTGGGTCTATTCTGTGCTACAGCCCAAACTGGCATAAAGCAAACTACATATAATTCCTCTCTTGGTAGGATTAAAATCAAGTTACCGTATATACTCGTGTATAAGCCGACCCGTGTATAAGCCGAGGTACCTAATTTACCTAAGAAAACTGGAAAAATTTATTGACTCGTGTATAAGCCTAGGGGTGAGAAACTCCTCCATGCTGCTGCACATACTTCTCCCCCCTCCTCGCTTAATTCTGCTCCAGCCCCTCCCCTCTCAGCTCTTGTCAATCAGTCCTCCCTCTTCAGCCCTTCCCCTCCGTGCTCAAATGACAATGGTAGCTCTTCTTTCTGACAGGCACCATAAAGTATTTCAAAAGTACCGTATAACTCCAGAGCTGCAGCCCCTCCCGCAGGCTACGAACGGAATGTCCTCCTCCTTTCCCCCTATTACGAGGCTTCAGCGTCCCAGGGCAGCGTCAGAGACTTCCTGTACAGGTGCGTGCTCGTATCACAGAGTGAGCGCGCACCTCATCCCGTCTCGAGCGCTCCTCTTCTAAACTCTTGTGCGCTCCTGCGCGCAATACGGTAATGCGCACACATTGCAAAAAGGGGAAGGGCTGAGGAGCACTGTATGACGAGAGCTTAGAGGGGAGGGGCTGAGGAAGCCACAAGCAGGGAAGCAGGGAGAAGTACAGCAGCACGGAGGAGTCACTCTGCACACACACAGAGTAAGCGTCAACCTTTTTAGCTGACCCGCGTATAAGCCGAGGTAGAGTTTTTCAGCACATTTTGGGTGCTGAAAAACTCGGCTTATACGCGAGTATATACGGTAGATCTTGGATGTCGGATTAAAATAAAACTACAGGTATGGGACCTGTTATCCAGAATGCTCGAGACCTGGAGTTTTCCAGATAACTGATCTGTAAGTTGGATTTTCATACCTCAAGTCTACTAGAAAATCATGTAAACATTAAATAAACCCAATAGGCTGGTTTTGCTTCCAATAAGGATTATTTATACATTTGTTTGGATCAAGTACATGGTACAGTTTTATTATTACAGAGAAAAAGGAAAATTTGGATAAAATGGAGTCTAGGGGAGCTAGGCATTCTGTAATTCGGAGCTTTCTGGATAACTGCTTCCAGATAACAGATCCCATACCTGTAACCAAATTTTTTCCAGTTAGGGAAATCGACTGCTGCAATAACAGACTATACATTTTCTGTCAAATTTCCAGAGCCCCTCAGTAATGGCACATTATAAATGGACTCACTGCGTAGATTGTTGATAAGGTCAGTGTGAGTCTTCCCAGTGGAGGTCCATGCCATGGCTCGGTTGATCAGTAATCCAAATGGTAGAGTAAACGAGGCCAGTCGCATAAGAACGATCATCTCATAGAAGAAGAGAGATGATCCAAAGGCTGTCCTGTCAGAACAGAAGAGGGGGAAAAAGAAAGATCAGTATCACATGAAGACTCATCTGCAGCCATTGAGATGACAATATCCCCATCCCTGTAAGATGCTCTTCAGAGTACTCTATTGCACATCTCTCCTGCAGATTCTGCCCTTCTACTGACACATCAAGGGATCTGCCATGGGCTAATGTGAATACACAGCAGGCGGTACAGTTGCATTAAAGGAAAACTATACCCTCAAAATGAACACTTAAGCCACAGATAGTTTATGTCATATTAAAGAATATTACTAAACTGGTATAAATATATTTTTAATCCACCGATAAATAGAACACAAGAAGATAGGCGCTGAGGCAGGATTAACTGCTAAATCATCAGTGTTTATTTGCCAACACTACATGTTTCGAACCATAGAAGGCTCTTTGTCAAGTGTGGAGACAATCAGTGCATCATTACTTAAAAGGTGCTAGACAGGAAGTGACACAATATAATGGAAACAAACTTTCCAATTATTAACCCTTGCCTAAGAGATTCTGTAGAAAAATTATTTAGAAAAACATACTGAGGCGTGACAATGTCCAATACAGTCTTTTGTTTGGTACAAATAAAGTCTTTTGAAGCGTTTCAAAGGTGTCTGTTGTGTCAATAAGTCAATATTTCCCTTTTACAACTCCCCCCCCCCCCCCCCATTTTATGATAGCCTCTTTGCAGAGATCACCTGACCAGAAATACTGCAACTCTAAGGGGCAGATTTATCAACGGTCGAATTCCGATGTGATTGGATTTTTTTTAAAATTCCCATCAACTCAAAATTCAAATAAAAAAGACCAATCAAAAATTAAAAAAAAAATAAATAAAATAAAGTGTTTTAACTTAGGGTGAATAGGCTGTATTGAATCAAAGTTTTACCACATGCGATCGAATCGAGGGATTTGCCCCAAAAGAACTTAGATTTTTCAAAGTCCACCAAATGTCCCCCATAGGCTAAAACAGTAATTTGGCAGGTTTTGGCGAATGGTCGAAGTTTTAATGAGACATGATATTCGAATAGTCTATTTTTTTTCAAATTCGTATCGAATTATGGACTATTCGATAGTCAAAGTACACTAAAAATAGCTCAAAAATATAAATTCAATTCGACCCTTGATAAATCTGTCCCCAACTGTAATAGGAAGAAGTGTGGAAGCAAAACACAGAACTTTGTCTGTTTATTGGTTCACGTGAATTAACATGTATGGTCTGTTTGTGAGTACAGTGAATCCTACGATCCCAGGGAGCTGCACTTATTTCTTTAAATGGCAATTTTCTATTTAGGTTTAACCAATGGCACAACTAAAAAAAAAAAAAAAATAATTAATTGCAAATTGTCTCAGAATATCACTCTACATTATAATTAGGGATGCACCGAATCCACTATTTTGGATTCGGCCGAACCCCTGAATCCTTTGAGAAAGATTCGGCCGAACCTGAATCCTAATTTGCATATGCAAATTAGGAGTGGGAAGGGGAAACATTTTTTAACTTTGTTTTGTGACAAAAAGTCATGTGATTTCCCTCCCCACCCCTAATTTTTATATGCAAATTAGGATTCGGTTCAGCCAGGCATAAGGATTCAGCCAAATCCTGCTGAAAAAGTGTGCATCCCTAATTATGATAAAAGTTAACTGAAAGGTGAACAATCCCTTTTAATGACAAACAGAGAGTAGTGCTACACAATCAACATCACCGCTTTTTGTAGGGTCGGGTGCGACTCTGTCTGCCCAGGTCCAGTTCAAATTCCAATACAAACTCCAGCAGCACTCCGGCAGTGAAAAAATAATTTGTGCAAATGAAGCAACGTTTCGGGCATAACCAGCCCTTGATAAAGGGCTGGTTACGCACGAAACGTTGCTTCATTTGCACAAAAATTATTTTTTCACTATACCGGAGTGCTGCTGGAGTTTGTATTGCAATCCCTTTTAATGGAAAATGGCTGAACCAAAAATAAGGATTGGTTGTCACAGATTGTATAGATGCAAATGTGCCCAGTGATAGGAAATGATTTGGTTTTTTCCACAAGGGTTGGTATGTGACGGATAGGTTCACAAGCAACTTGTTTGCACGGAAATATAATGTTAAGGGCTCACACACATGCTGCCAATAAAAGATGAAATAAAGCTCACTGTTTCACATGAATAAGAACTATCCATCATACATATTCATACAATTGCTGAAAGGAATATAATTAGTGATACTGATTTTTCCAGCAATCAATCATTAAGCATTTGACCACCCATAATGATCAACAATCATTTTTTTTGCCCTGCCATCCCTTGGACTGTAGCAGAGATGTTCACACCTCATTTGTAGCTGAAATATCTGCATGTGTAGCTGCCAACTTAATTGCCATAACATTCAGTACGTCAGTACAGGTGAATCAAAGCATGAATGCACTAAAAGCACCGACTAATATTTTGGTTAAGGAATGTCTTCTACACAGATCTAGAACTAGGGTTTATGCTAATGTGCCCATGTCTCAATTCTGTCATCTGTATAGTCAATGAAAAATTACCAATCACCTTTTGGAGGAAAGAGAAACATCCTTGATCAGCTGTGGCCCATTTGTAACAAATGGATATTCCAGTGTGATAGGTATGCCAATGTAAAATTATGCCTAAAAAAAAAAAAAAAAAAAAAAAAAAAAAAGGGTACCCAATAGTCTGCAGCCTTCTTAAAATATTTAGAGATACCTTAAAGAGCACATGCCACTCAAATTTCCCCCCCACCACAGGTTGGGGAAAGTTAAAAAAAAAAAAAAAAAGTGTTTGGCCCTGGGAGGAAGCTCGTGGTGCTGGGAGGCATGTGGTGGCACCGAGGATAGTGACTCATACATATACATACATATATATATATATACACATATACATATTCCCCAACAAGATGGATCTATTAGCCAGCACTGGGTAGGGGGTTAACCATTACATTTGTATAAATAATAAACATCATATGTAATGCAGGGTATCCCAAACCCAGAACAAACCCCAAGGTTCCAGTCTTAGCCCACTCTTCCACCTGTAGCAGGCACCTTTGGCTTCGGGTGGAGCCCTCCGCTACTCAGATGCCACCAGGTTTTATTGTGGGCAAGGAGAGTTCTGAGCGAGCAAGAGAACCAAGCGTAGCGTGGTGTTGTAGAATGGGAAACAAGGAACAAAGTCAAAAGCCAGGCCGGTTCAGTCAATACGGTACAAATGCAGGAGATGTAGGAAAAGTCGGGGTCACAGGCCTGGTCAAACACACTAGAATCGCAGTACAAAAATCAGAATCCAAACGAATTGTCAAAACGGGCAGCAGACAGTACGTGAACCAGAGACAGGCAGGATTAGTAACAATAGGAATACAAAGAAGAATCACACCTAGGAACTTTAGGAAAAGATCTTTATGTTGGGCAAAGATTACAATGCAAAGAGCTCTATAGTTAGTATAGGTATATAGAATTTAGTAGGGAGGGGTGTGTGTATGGATGCTGAGTTTTCATTTGGAGGGGTTGAAAGGAACAGTAACACCAAAAAATTAAAGTGTTTTAAGGTAATGAAAATATCATGTTGTGTTGCCCTGCACTGGTAAAACTGATCTGTTTGCTACAGAAACACTACTATACGCCATATAAACAAGCTGCTGTGGAGCAATGGCGGAAATTGAAAAACGGCTATATGGCACAGGTTAACTAATGGATTATAGATAACACCATTAGACAGACAGAGTTTATCTGCTACCTGCTGTGTAACCTGAGCCTTTTCTCCTTTAAATGGCTGCCCCCATTGCTACACAGCTGCTTATTTATATAAACAATAGTAGTGTTTCTTAAGCAAACAGAGCAGTTTTACCAGTGCAGGGCAACACTGCATTATATTTTCATTACTACACTTTTATTTTTTGACGTTACTGGTCCTTGAACTTGATGGACTTTGTCTTTTTTCAACCCAATTTAACTATGTAACTATGTAACACCAACTTGTCTGCCTTACAAGCCTGGGTGGTGGTGTTTATTTGGACACTGTTTGGTTTGTACTCAATTATTTGTTTTAATGACTTTGCAGTTTTGTTATACATTGTTGTTAGTATATGCTATTAAGCCATGCAAATGCATACCTTAATAAAGTGATACTGACACGTTCCTTTTAAATAGGAACGTGTCGTTATCAGTGAAAAGAAGCTGCATGCAAAACCTCTTCTTTGGGGCAACTAATCTCCCTGAACTGCTTCTCTCTGTCTTCCGCCTGCTAGAATGAAAAAACGCCTGCGGCATAGCACTCGTGGCGTTTCGTTTTCAGAAGTTACCTCAAGAGGAAACTTCAGGTGTTTCATTCTAGCAGGCGGAAGACAGGGGGAAGCAGTTCCGAATCGTCCAGTGTGACCTTACCCATCGTAACGGTGACCCTCCAACACCATTAAATCATCTTGCAGAGTTGTTTCAGTCAGCCATAGGCTGGAGTCCTGTTTTCATTAGTAATTAGCCTATCGAGGGATTGAGCCGCCCTCAGCCAAGCATGACAAAACTCAGCAAGATGATTTAATGGCGTAAGAGGGTCGCCATAACTAAGGCACACCGTGCTGGGGTGGCTTTGGGGAACTTTTAGCTGTTTATAGTTTACGTGCAGTTTCTTTTCACGGATACAAACACATTCCTATTTTTCTAGGAACGTGTCAGTATCACTTTAAGTATCTGTACTAATGATATGGTGTGCAGAGTAACTCGTAGCTTTAAGTACGTAAGGGGGAGTTGCGTGCAAGAACGTCAAACATTGGATTTGTATTGATTTTGAGAGATTCTGGCCCAGCTACACAGAGATATAAAGAGAATTATTTTGTTTATCCACACTGTGCAATGTGACTTGGCTGCTGGAGCAAGTGGTTAGGGATGATGCACTAGAGTCCTGCGCGGGTCCATTTTTAGGAACCCATACCCAACCAGTACCCACAACCCGGACCCGCATTCTTACCCGCTACCTGACCTGCAAGTACCTTATCCACAACCCTGACCTTTAAGAACCAGGACGTGCTGTCATTGTAAACCGGAACTGGCATCATCGGAAGTAGGCATGATCAGAAAAAAAAGGAGCAAAACAGGAAGTGCCGTCATTGTAAACCGAAGTGACATCGGAAGTAGGCATGATCAGAAAAAAGGAGTAAAAATTGATAATGAGAAGACCCGCAAAACCACATCTATATCCGCATTCAGAACTTCTACCCGCAACCTGCAGGATACCGCAGGTTTTTGCAGGTAACCGGCCCGCTGCAGGACTCTAAGCTGCATATCTTTCATATGATCTTCATTGGTTGCAGTGTGTTGAAGAGGATGAAAAGTCATCACAGTAAGTTTAGGTATTTTCTCAAGAAAACCCTATAGCTCCAAGATTCCCTCTGGGCCCTGTTGGTAGCGTAACTAGATATTACTGGGCCCCACAGGAAATTATTTTCAGGCCTAAAAATGCCTAGAGGTTGACCTGTTTTACGAAGTTTTATCGAAAATTGTATCTGATTTAGGGCCTTTATACCTCCTGGACATTCCTGCAGCCACAGGGTCTGCTTCCTCTATAGTTACACCCCTGGGCCCTGTGTCAATAACCTCAGTGCACTTGCGCCTGAATAATCCAAATAATGAATCGCTCTTCAGACACCTGCGCTCATTTCTTTTCAATAATTGGATTTCAAATTTATATTGGTACAGATTACAGTAAAAACAAAAAACTGTGCCGCAGTGCAGCTGGGTATAAACCAATTTGAACAGCTTATTCCTATTGGAAACTGCATTTGTCTGGTTGCATTCTCTGAACTGCTGGTTCTGACTGTTGAAACATAGTAGCAGAAGCCATCTGATTTCAAGGGGGGGTGGACTTCTGTTAAAGAGATACTGACACCTGAAATTAAACTTTTTTTTACATCTATTATAATATTGGCTTTGCAAGCTACTTCTAACTTTGCCACAAAGTATTTGCATGATGCTTTTACATTACCCGTCTGATCCCCCATGTTCCTGTATGAGGGGGCTGCCATATTTGTGCAGCAGGAGTCCGTTAGCATTAGAAACTGTAACTAACAGGCTGAGATGGGACAGTCAGGTTGGCAAAGTCAGAGTGTCAGAGAGTCAGGCTTAGGAACTTCAACTAACAATTATATACAAAAACAAACCTCTCAGCAAAAAATGATCACCACTGACCTATAGGTAACAGTTAATGTACATTCATATGCTAAAATTAATTTTTTAGTGTCAGCATCACTTTAATTTGTATCAGGAACTGAAAACTGCTTTTCACACCAATTCTACTAGCAAATAACTTTAAGGCCAGTGAAAGTGCGTGCCTATTGGGGATTTGCTTAGAGTTTCTACTATTATGGCAGAAAACCGTTTTTGGGTTGATAATCCTTTAACTCGCCACTAGTGAATGCCATTCTAAGCTGCAAGGTGAAGCAACACGTTTCCCGCGTCTCAGAAGCCGATCCAGGCCTGCGCCACATACGCGCTCTGCTTTTCTACTCACCTCAACAACCGCATTGGATTTCGCGACAGCTGTGCTACACCACGGCCTTAGTCAGTTGCCATGGCAAAAGGGCGGCGACGAAGCCGCCTTTATAGTTATTGGCGGACGAGAAGCCGAATCAGCTCCCTGTGACTCGACGTGTAGGCGGTATCGGCGTTGATTCGGCGACGATTGGACACACCCACTAAAGGGCGGAAGTCATTGCAGCTGTTGTGTAGAGAGCCTCTAGGTAAGAAGGGCATCTGCTGTTGCTTCTTATTACATATAATAAGAATGGTTCGGGGTGTTGGGCTGTGCCGCTGTGATTAATCTGGGTTGTTTGTGTTTTCCTTTATGGCAAGTGCGCCGAATAGGTTTAACGTGGTTTATTTACTGTGCAGGGGCTCAGGCTCTATCTGATTAAGAATCCCCTCATAGTATGGGCTTTTGATATTCCATAAGGAAGTCATACTGCAGGAGGCACTTGTGCAAAACAATGTAATGTAGTTGCACTGCGAACATGTCCAGCTTCAGCTGTTGTTACACTGTAACTCTCTGCATCACTCACACAGCAGAGAACTTCTGGCAAAACTGTAAAGGGGGACACATCACAATGCATGGACCCCCCCCCCCCCAAATAATGGTCCAGCCTTACTGCTAACTCTCCTCTCAACTTACTGCACCCAAGTCCTTTATATTCCAAACTAAAGCGCTCAAAATTCAAGTGCAATCGCCATGTTTTTTCCCCTATAATGCAGCTTCCCCCCCCTGAATTCTAGCATTATTGTGTTTGCGAGGGGACATTGCGCCTGACAGATGAAATGAATCCAACTGTGCGCGCACTTTATGGCAAATCAGATGCAATTTTGCTTAAAGAAGTGGTTCACCTTTAAGGTAGCCTTTAGTATGTTATAGAATTCTAAACTACTTTTCAATTGGTTTTTATTATTTATTTATTTTATAGTTTTATAATCATTTGCCTTTTTGTTCTGACTCTTTGCAGCTTTCAAATGGGCGTCACTGACCCCTTCTCAAAACAATTGCTCTGTAAGGCTACAAATGTATTGTTATTGTTACTTTTTATTATTCATCTTTCTATTCAGGCCTCTCCTATTCATATTCCAGTGTCTTATTCAAATCAATGCATGGTTGCAAGGGTAACTTTGTCCATGGCAACTAGGTTGCATACCTCCCAACATTTTGGAAGTAAAAAGAGGGACAAAAAATTTTTTTACGCACATAGCGCAGCAATTTTTTTGACCACACCCCTTTCTGTGGCCACACCCCCTAATGAACATGTTTGTTTTACAAAATTTGGCAGGTTATGAAAGTTTGAAAATATTTCTCCTTATCTAAACTGTGTTTTTGTGTCTCAAAATTGTTACAAAGTATCTTATTTGCACCTGTTAGCTGTTCTGGGCTCTCTGCTAAAAGCCAATTAAGTGGGAAACTTTGTTTCTTTTTCTGGCTGTTCAGTGCAGAGAAAAGAGGGACTTTCCAGTACAAATGAGGGACTGCGGGTTGAGCTGTCAAAAGAGGGACTGTCCCTCCGAAAAAGGGACAGTTGGGAGGTATGAGGTTGCTGAAACAACAAACTGGAGAGCTGCTGAATTAAAAGCTAAATAACTCAAAAACAACAAATAATAATACATAAAAAGCAATTGCAAATTAAAATCACTCTCAACATCATACTAAAAGTTCTCTCAAATGTGAACAAAGCCTTTAAGGGAAAAACAAACCCTTAATAAACCCCCCGACCCTACATAGACCCCCTCCCTCCTCCCCATCCTCGCTGCCCCCCGGTCAAATGCCCCTAACTCTTTACTTACCCCTCCGTGCAGATTATGTCCAGCGGAGTTCACCATCACCATCTTCCTCTCTTCTGTAATCTTCAAAATGAGACAGGTGAGTCAGAGCAATTTTCTGTTTCGCTGCCCATGCGCCGAAACTCTCGAAAATTGCTGGAGCGCCTGTCTCATGCTGAAGGTTACCGAAGATGGTGCTCATGAACTCCACTGGACAGAATCTACATGGGGGGTAAGGAAAGAGTTCGGGGAGGGGGGTCTATGTAGGCTAGGGAGGTAGGTTTTTTTATTAAGGGTTTGTTTCTGCTTTAGGCCCCCTTGCTATCATGTCTGGTATTCGCCGCGTGATGATGTCTCCACCCGATTCTCTAGACCAGGGTACCCCAACCTTTTTTACTTGTGAGCCACATTTAAATGTAAAAAAGAGTTGGAGAGCAACACAAGCATGAAAAAGTCCATGGGGATGTCAAATAAGGGCTGTTACTGGCTGTTTGGTAGCCCCTATATGGACTGACAGCCTACAGGAGGTTTTGTTTGGCAGTACACCTGGTTTTTATGCGACCAAAACCAAGCCTGGAATTCAAAAATAAGCAACTGCTTTGATGCCACTGGGAGCAACATCCAAGCGGTTGGGGAGCAACATGTTGCTCTTGAGGTACTGGTTGGGGACCTCTGATCTAGATGCAAATGTGCTGCACCTACAGATGCTGGGTGTGAAGGGAAGCCTGCAATTACCAGATGGTTCAGAGGTGGCAGTAGCTCCAGGGTTCCTCTTGGTCAGTAGGCGCTGCATTGCTCAATTCGGAATGGGAGGCAGGAAGGATTGAGTGATGCTGGGTGCAACTATAAAAAAGTGCAAAGAGTACCTTTAAAGAATGGGGATTAATGGAAGCGCAATTTAGGGGTCATTTCCATGTTCCTACTATAGCAGTTAGGTTGCTATCTGGTTGAGAGCTGAAAATAGTGTGACTTTTTTGCCCTCTTGGCACAAGGGTTAGAGGGTCAGTCAAAAAGCATAGCTTGTTAAATCCCACCTCCCACCCCCCTATGAATGAGCGGGCTACCCTGTGAAATATGCCCAATTAATTGTTTGTGCCCCACATACAAACCTGTTCTAACCTTTTACATCAATCATTGCATCTGTTACATTTGTGCATAGCTATAAATACAATATATGGAGGAAAGGCGTGTTGCTTGCTATCACTTAGGAATTTCCATGTCTATAGCAGCAACTGTCTACTGCAGGTAAAGGTGATCACTTGTCAGTTGTTAAGGGTCTTGGCTAAAGCAAGCAGTATTGGTGCTCCCACTTAGATATACAGCATTTTAATTGTTTTATTTCATAAAAATATACATGAAATAAACAAAGTACTGTTAAAGTCTCTGTATTCTCACATTTTATGGGCTTCACTTATTTTGCCATACTAATGTATTAATGATTTCCCCATTTTTGATTTCACAGAGTAAATGAAGATGATTGACAACATAGAGTGCAATGGATCTGTGTCTGGACAGGACATTTGGGCAGAGATTTGTCCATGCCCGGATGGAGCCCAACCTTTACATGTCACAGAGGCTTTTTCTGACTCATTCCTGTGCAATCCTCCTGAGGGAAATACTGATAAGGAATTGCAGAATTCTGAGTCTCCTGAGATGGAAATTGATTCCCTCTGCACTAACCAAAAGCCTTGGGCTCCATTACAAGACTCTGAGGTTTATCTTGCTTCCCTAGGTTTGTGGGCAACTTTATATTCTACTCATACAGTAAACAATGTGCTTTCCCCAGCAGGCCTAGACTGGTAACCTGTGGATTCTGGCTAATGGCAGAGCTTTTGTAAGATGCCATAGAAAGTCATTATTTATTAGGCCTCTGTGTACTCCAAATGCTTGTTTCCTAGTAAGGAACAGATTGGTTTACTGTCTGTTTAAACCTACTAACTCCTTAACCAAGCGATTCTTTTTTGTATGCTAACACAGGGTCAGTAAATAGCATCTGTGTTATTGTTCTACTTATAATAAGTCCCCTTTATATCAGAAATGTAAAGCATTAACTGTAAAGAATATTACAGTATAAAAAGTGTTCTTGCACTGCAGCATTCATTCAAATGATGCATTATTTATATATACACTTACATCGCCCCAGCAAATACCGGTGTTTGTAAAGAAAATGGGGAAACTGACCCAAACCCAAAGTACAATCATAAATATTAATGTCGACCTGCTTGGGGGGCAGGTGCAGTGATCTCTTTAGGGATGCATTCCCATTGCATTCAGATGTGTCGGAAAACATTACAGAGCTGTATTCCCGAAGGGCCACAGAATACTTTATTAATATTTTATTGTATAATCATCTGTACTCTGGAGATTAGGGATGACCATAGCACCTACAAGTTTCATTTTACCTTGCATGAGATTTCATGTTATACCTTGAGAACATAAGGCAATCGCTTCCTCCCCTCCTCTTTGTAAAAGAACGATATCTGCTGCTTATTTGTATTTTACATGCGCATGGAAGCTCCTGGGGCTGATTCACTTTCCTTAGATTACTATAGTACAGCAGCATTACAGCTTAAATAGACACTACTCTTACGGTTGCTGTCTGTGGAGATTATGTATAAGAACAGCCACATGAAAAAGGAAAGTGTTTAGATAGATAGATAGATAGATAGATAGATAGATAGATAGATAGATAGATAGATAGATAGATAGATAGATAGATAGATAGATATGCAGCTCTTTAATTGAAGGGTCATTTTACATAATTTTACACAAAATTGATGTAATCATGTACTTAAGAGATATCATAAATGGGTTAATCAAGATTGAGCTTGATTGAAGAAACCACATGACATTGATCAGCAAATCAATCATATAATCAAGGGGAAACTTGATTGGCTTATATAAGCTTTTAAGGGGACCTGTCACCTTAAGAAAAAATTCCAAATCCTACATTCGACACTGTCATTTGTATCATCCCAAAATCTTGTTTATGTGCCAGAATGGGGCGTCCGATGTCCATGCCCTTGCACAGGCTACACTAGTGATCCCCAACCAGTATCTCGTGAGCAACATGTTGCTCCCCAAACCCTTGGATGTTGCTCCCAGTGGCCTAAAAGCAATTCCAGGCTTGGAGGCAAGTTTTGGTTGCAAAAAAAAACAACTGTATTGCCTAATAGTGTCTCCTGTAGGCTGCCAGTCCACATAGGGGCTTCCAAATAGCCAATCGCAACCTGTCGTTGGCATCCTCAGGAACTATTTTCATGCTTAGGTTGCTCCCCAACCCTTCTTACATTTGAATCTGGCTCACGGGTGAAAAAGGTTCGGGATCCCTGGGCTACACAATTCAATTATAAGGAACGTGGGGAGTGATGTGGCTTATAGAAAGTGGAAAGTGAACATAATTTCCTAAGGCATAGATGAGGGACAGGACATATATTATTGAAAGTGGAGATTTTTAAGCAAGTTTATTACAGGTATAATTGTTTTAATAAAAAAAAATTGTATTTCATGTTTAATTAGCAAAGTACTTTTATTATACAGCTGTGCATGTCTGGGTGACCGGGCCTGTTTAATAAACACGATTCTCCTCGACCTTTGATAAATTTACCCCTAAGTCTTGCAAATACTTTTTACAAATGGGATCTATAATATTTTTTTGATTCAGAACGAAAGCTGCAGAAGATTAAAGGACACTCACGAGAAGTTACCTCCAAAGAAATGCTGCACTCGCTTGGACAGGCTAAGAAAGAATCGTGGGACAGGTTCCTGCAGGAGAATCTGGAATCTGAAGCATATGTGGAAGACTGTGAAGTGGATTACAGGTACCAAGTGTCTTGCTCCTATGAAAGGTAGTTTGGACAGGGCTGTCCTCTACACACTGGTACTGCGTTCTGCGCCTAGTGTCAGATTTCCAGTCCAGTGCTAGGTGTAGGGTACAGCCACAACCCAAACGCTTTTGTGTTTTTTAAATGAGTACTTAAAGGGATACTGTCATGGGGAAAAAACAGTGTTTCAAAATGAATCAGTTAATAGTGCTGCTCCAGCAGAATTCTGCACTGAAATCCATTTCTCAAAAGAGCAAACAGATTTTTTTTATATTCAATTTTGAAATCTGACATGGGGCTAGACATATTGTCAATTTCCCAGCTGCCCCCAGTCATGTGACTTGTGCTCTGATAAACTTCAATCACTCTTTACTGCTGTACTGCAAGTTGGAGTGATATCACCTCCTCCCTTTTCCCCCCAGCAGCCAAACAAAAGAACAATGGCAAGGTAACCAGATAGCAGCTCCCTAACACAAGATAACAGCTGCCTGGTAGATGTAAGAACAACACTCAATAGTAAAAACCCATGTCCCACTGAGACACATTCAGTTACATTGAGAAGGAAAAGCAGCAGCCTGCCAGAAAGCATTTCTCTCCTAAAGTGCAGGCACAAGTAACATGACAAGGGGCAGCTGGGAAATTGACAAAATGTCTAGCCCCATGTCAGATTTCAAAATTGAACATAAAAAAATCTGTCTGCTCTTTTGAGAAATGGATTTCAGTGCAGAAGTCTGCTGGAGTAGCACTATTAACTGATGCGTTTTGAAAAAAAACATGTTTTCCGATGACAGGATCCCTTTAAAGAAGAATGAAAGCCACAGAGACAGTTTATTGCCAATAGATTAGCCACAATAGTGCAAGCTATAACACTATATTTATTCTGTAGAATGCTTTACTATATCTGAGGAAACAACTCTAGACGCTCTCTTTGTTTCATTAGGATAACAACTGCCATATTGGCTTGGTGTGACATGACTTCCTGCCTGAGCCTCTCCCTGCTCACTCATAGTTCTTGGCTCAGATTACAGCAAGAAGGGGAGGAGGGAAGGAGCAAACTGAGCATGCTCAAGCCGTGCCCTGGAGGTTTATGCTGAAGGCAGGAAGTCTGATACAGAAGCCCATGTGTACACAATAGAAGGAAAGAAATTGGGTGTTTCTTTTGACAGAGGACTCAGAGCAGCATTACTTTGAGGGTTTACTGGTGTATTTATTAGACCTTTCTGATAAATCTTACTCATTTTAGCCTTTCCTTCTCCTTTACGGGAGCTCTTTTGCACCCCATAGTGCTCTAGAACTTGCGTTTGAAGCCATAGCTAATTACCCCTAAAGACTTGTGGAGGTCGTTCTCATTAGTAAAATCTAACTGTATTAAAAAATAATATTACTGAAGCCAGGTTACTAAAAATGAATAAAAAAAAACCCCTCAGTCATTTACCCAAAAGCACATATTGATTTTGTTCTTCACTGCTCGCATTTTCAGCTCACTGGAACATCTGAGAAGGTGGCTGCAGCCAGAGAAGGTTGCCATAAACACAGAGGAGGTGCAGCATCTTATTCCAGCAGAATCTCTAACAGAGAAAGCAGAAAATGAGCAGGACTCTACATCTCCAGAAAAATGAGATCCTCCAAATCAAAAAATGGCCTGTGGTGCCATTGTTTGGGACCACATCATAAGCGTAGAAAAGAAGCTGCATCAGCGAGTCAGGAGACTTGCACTAGTGACCGGCTCATACCTCATGTGCAGAGTCTGTATAAAAAGTCATAAATGAAAAGCCATGTATAACCTAATTGTTCTGTCTAAGTACAATAGTGTAACTACAAGCGCGTGGGCCCCAAATACCCATGTCATGTACAGTTTCCTTCTCTCTCCCCCAGTATCAACTCATGTGTCTCACGCCCACTATGTAGAATTATTTGTTGGTCCAATGCACAATATTTTTAAAAATGTATAAATGGAAAAAAATTACATTTTAAAAATGAATCAGAACTTTTGTAAGTGAACCCCCATATCTCTCCTAATGTTTTTTTTTATTTTTACTCTTGCACTCGTATCATGGAAATGCATTGATATCTGCTGACCCTCTAGTGCTAGGCCCATACTTTTCTCACATGGTTTAGGTTATGGCACAGTAGTATACTTTATATACATAGCATACAGAGAAATCAGGGATGCCCGGAGTTGTAGTTCGACAGCTGTGCATCTCTTATTTACATAATATCTTCCCTTAAGATCAGAGGCCCAATCTTCTTGCCTGGGTACCCTCATTTCAAACCCAATCCATCCATGTAAAATAAAAGATATGTTCTACTTAATGTGTTTTCTTTCTTTTATTTTCTGTTAACCCTTTTTGTTGCCATAGTCATAGACTGACATTAAAGTAACTGAATGCTGGGCGAGGTGGACTCTACTAGGCCCTTACACACCTTTTCCTAACCTATCCTGGCGAGGCATCAGTATTTAAAGACCCATGCCCGACCCACCCATCTCTGATGTCACCTAAGGGGCAGGGCAAAGCAAGAGTAAGTCTGTAAATACTGATTGCTCAAGGAGTCGAGCCTGAACCTGCCTGTTGCATGCAACAAAGAATGATCTTATCTATGTGATGATCAGTAGGATTTGTTCCCAGCTGGCAATTCATGTAGGGTCAATCAATTATTGTGCCGTATATCTTGCATATTATTTTTTTTTTAAATTACAAGTATGATGTTATTTATAGAAATCTAAGAGGGTTACTTACTAAACTAAACTTGGAATGCAAAAATCACGAAAAATTAGTGATTTTTTTTTAAATAAAATCTGACTTTTAAAAAATCAAGAATTTTTCAGGAATTTATTAAACCCCAAGGATGGAAAAGTCTGAATCTGAAAATCCAGCATCTCAGACCTGTCGAGGTTCCATATAAATCAATGGGAAATTTTCAGGAAAATGTAATAATAAGCGGAAAAAAACCTGAGCAGATTTGATCGGAGTTTGTAGCAGAAAATATTGAGATAAATTCACACTTTGATAAATAACCCTCTAGGTGTCCTAAAAATCCCTTGTAGGAGCAATTTGGGGTTATGCCCCGAGTTCCATTCGTGGTCCTTTTGGTGTGAGCCATCCTCGCTCCTTTCTCCTGCAGTGAAATTTATCTGCAGATACAATGTAATCCAAAATGCTATCAAACTCTAATCATGAGTTTTTTTAAACTCCCATAAATTCGAAATTCAGCTAGTTGAAATGTATTCATAAAACTGAATTATTTCAACTCGGACTGATTTAAACGACCCGAAAACTCAAATTAAATTCGATTCGATGAAACTTGATTCGAGTTTTTTTCTCCGAAAAAATCTTGAATGTCGGGATGGCTGTAAACATCTCCAAATTGATCCCTGGACCTCTCCCATTGACTTTAACAGCAATTCGGCAGGTTTTATGTGGCAAATAGTCGAATTCCTAAAGAGCCAGAGTATGATAAATCTCGAAAATTGAGTTTGAAATTTTTTAAAAAACTCGAATCGAGTTTGGATAACTCCCTAGTCAAATTTGACAGTTTTGACTATAAAAAATTTTGAATTTTCGATTCAACCCTTAATAAATCTGCTCCGTCGTGTATAGTAGGCCGCGTGAGTTAGTCTCATCATAAAATTAAACTACAAAACTGTCCACTCCTAGGTCTACAATACCCAAATAATACAGGTGCAAAGACACAGATTTGCACAAATAAGAAACACATTTATTATTTACATCAGGAAGGATTACAAACACACAGTAACCCAGTATCCCTTAAAATCAATGCAGTATAACTGCAATAGCAGATGACATTCCGGCTGACTGAACCAGAGCATCCTGGTTTCATTGTAATATTCCAACATCAGACTCAGTATAGCAAGAAACAACCTTTAAATAATTCAACAATACCAGGAATGTGTGTGGGTTGTCATTGCAGACCTCAATCACAAAAACAACCTTTGTATCTTATTTTATTGCTTCCTTCTGTACAAGGATATGGTATATTATAATATGAAACTGAGGAGAAGGAGGATTTATCATACAGATTGAACAGACCTTATCCCTAGATCAAGGCTGATATTCTTTAATGACACTTCCATTTCATTCCATTTTATGTAGGGATGCACCGAATCCAGGATTTGGTTCGGGATTCGGCCTTTTTCTGCAGGATTCTGCCGAATCCTTCTGCCCGGCCGAACCGAATCCGAATCCTAATTTGCATATGCAAATTAGGGGCAGGGAGGGAAATTGCGTGACTTTTTGTCAGAAAACAAGGAAGTAAAAAATGTTTTCAGCTTCCCGGTTCAGATTCGGTTCGGTATTCGGCCGAATCCTTCGTGAAGGATTCGGGGGTTCGCCGAATCAAAAAAAGTGGATTCGGTGCATCCCTAATTTTATGTCACATGGATGGTTCTGCTTTTATATTTTAATGTAATGTAAACTAGAATAATGGATTGAGTATATTTTGTCTGTGCATCACAAAATATTATAATGGTGTTATTGCTGGATATGCCAGACAATTAGAATTGTGCGTGTAACTGCAGGGTATAATGGCCACATCACTGCATGCCTCAGTCTGGTGCTCAATAGCTGGATGCAAGACCAAGGGACAGTAAAGGAAAAATTATTACCCAGCAAAACTATAGAAGGCTTCAAAGTAACCCTGCTATTGCTTGGGAGATGCTTCTTTGAAGATTGATTGCAGTCGGTGGATACATTTGATCGCTTAGTCACTTGTAAAACACTGCCGTGAGGCTCAGAAGCCTCAGCAACCGCTCCTCCTCTGCCACTCTGCCAATCCCTACACTGGCTTCCGCTACCTTTCAGAATAAAATTTAAATCAATGTCCCTGACATTCAAAGCACTTCATAACTGCCCCTCCCTACATCTCTGACCTCATCTCTATATACCTAACCGCTTACTACGCTCCTCTACTGACCTGCTACTCAACTCTTCTCTCAACTCGCTTTCAAGACTTTACAAGGGCAGCACTTTTAGTATGATGAGGGAAATTCTGAGATAATTGGCAATTGTTTTATTTTTTTTATTATTTGTGCTTTTTGAGTGCTTTTTATTCAGCAGCTCCCTAGTTCATCAATCTGGTTGCTTGGTCCAAATTCCCCTAGCAACCATGCATTGATTTGAATAAGAGACTGGAATATGAATAGGAGAGGACCAGAATAGAAAAATGATTATTAAAAATAGCAATAAAAAATTTGTAGCCTTACAGAGCATTTGTTTTATAAATGAGGGTCAATGAACCCCATATGAAAGTTGGAAAGTGTCACAAGAAGGCGGCAAATACTTCAGAAACTATCAAAAAGAAAAAATGAAGGCCAATTGAAAAATTGCTTAAAATGTGCCATTCTATAACATCCTAAAAGTCATCTTAAAGGAGAACCACCTCATTAAGGTTGGTAATTGTTGTAATATGTGGGCAGTTAAAATCAGACAATTTTATCAGTTTCAATCAAACTGAATAACTGAACAAAAAGTGGTGCTGTCTGAAGTTTCCCAAGATAATGGGATGAGACAAGGTGGTTGCTTTTCTGCCTGTGGAAAAGGGCTTGGAATTCTAACAGTAAAATTACTGCTGTTTCATGAGTTCACCCATATGATTTGCTGAATGACTGAACCTATATATAAACTGTGTTCCCATGCAAATGTCAAGCAGCACAGATATTTCTGGAGGAAGCTAAAATGTATAAATGGAGGCCATAAAGCAGGATTGTCTGGGGAGCAGATGCTGCCAGGGTACGTGGAGATTAGTTGCGCTTCCATTCAGTACCATGTCTGCATCTGTACCAATAGAATATAATCATATCAATTAATAGGGATACAGGGCAGGCGAGTAATGTAATGATTGGAGTGCTACCTCACTGGCTCAATCTCTGATATAGGGGACCAGACACAAATCTTATAATTATTTGCTGCTGAGCAACTGTAGCCGCAGTCCCTTGTAGAGAAGCACCTGCAGTCCATGTGATATGTGCTAAATGCCAATGACTGCTCTATAGCTCCAAATAATCCTGTGCCATGATTATTAGAGCTGATGCTGGATCTGGCTGCGTGCAGGAAAAAATTACTTTTACTGTCCCATTGGATCCAACTGTAAAACAGATTATAAGTGAATAATCATAATGGGCTGATGATGTGAGCAGGTAGCTGATTGGCCTGCTGATGAGATGAAAACTGTCACCTTTCCCATAAATATCTGATTGTGGCTCGTTTAGTTATGCGTCAGTCAAAGTGTGCAGACAATCCCATCCCCCCAAGGATCTAATTTTTTGGCAAGACACTCCTAAGTTATAAAAAAAAAAGCCAAGCACCCAGATCTGCTCAATTTAGGTTGAAAACCCAGACATACATCCTCTCATTTGGTTACCTTTACACTGACAGATGGTCTGACAGAAATTGGATAGAGGTTTGTTGCATGAAGGAAGCAAAAATCTTGTCTTTATGTTTAAAAATCAGTGGTTGTGCCATATTACTAATCAATGGCAGCATTGTAGTACAGGTGTGGAATCCGTTATCCGGAAACCCCTTATCCATGACCCTGAATTACGGGAAGGCCATCACTCATAGACTCCATTTTATCCACATAATTCAAATTTATAAAAAAGAAATTTCCTTTTACTCTGCAATAATAAAACAGTACTGTTATGGCAAGTATGTAGAGAAGACCGTAAACTGTCAAACCTACTCACGGCCAAGGTAGATCAGAAGCGCAGTACAAAAAGGATTAGGCAAGGTCGTAGTCAGGCGTGGGTCAATGGTGGGCAGCAAGATTCAGTAGTCAAAAACCAGGCATGAAACCAATAGGAGCAATAGTATAAAGGCTTGAGCGGAATCAGGGAACTGAAAACCAGCTTGGGCAACACAAACTAGGGAAACCAGGCTTTTATTTTAAATTTTCACGCCAACTATGATGCCAGCACGTTCGCAGGTATCTTGACGCAGCACACGTGTGCCTGGATGCATCATTATCATTATTGCACGTGCGTCCAGGCATCGCTTCACTCACGTGCGTCCGGACGGGAGCCGACGCATTTCAAGTTAAGAACGCGCACCGGACTCCCTGAGCAACTAAGAAGTACCTTGTACTTGATCCAAACTAAGGTATAATTAATCCTTGTTGGAAGCAAAACCAGTCTATTGGGTTTATTTAATGTTTACATGATTTTCTAGTAGAATTAAGGTATGAAGATCCAAATTAGGAAAAGATCTGTTTTCCGGGTAACCCCAGGTCCCAAGCATTCTGGATACCTGTATATAGAGGAGTAGGGGAATCAAGGATTAAAAGGGGTTCCCAAACCTACCCAGTTCTAGAACCACTGTTGGAGTTGGAATTGTGAAGGATAGTCACAATGGGGCAACAATTTTAATTATCTTGTGTTGTCTTTGCTGACAATGATAATGTTATGTTTACTGACTGCCAATACAAATATTGCATATAGTCATTTTGGTGTCTATTTAGGATGGTCTAGGACTGGGATGCCAGGGGACAACCACAAAACCTTACACTATAGGCTCACTCTCCAAACTATTTTTCCTCCTCTCTTAATTTCTTTATTCTAGTCTATTTTCTTTAGCTACAATAATATATCCTTCCGTTTATCTTTCTTCTTTGTTCCTATACAGAAACAGGGAATGACCACAAAATAGGCCAGATGGTAAGGAACAGAAGGGCCCATTGGAACCTGGACACACCAGGAGTTTTCCCAGTATTCTGGTAGGCCAGTCCAACACTGCTGCTAGCCATTTCCTTCTGCTCATAAATTAATTCTGCGTAATATTTTGTATGCCCTTAACTTATAGCTTAATGCCATACTGGGAAGTTATTACTCTAACAGTAAATCACTAAAATATGAATTAGTTGTTATTAGAGGAACAGTAACACCAAAAAATGAAAGTGTTTTAATGTAATTAAAATTTGATGAACTGTTGCCCCGCACTGGTAGAACTGGTGTGTTTGCTTCAGAAACGCTACTATAGTTTATATAAACAAGCTGCTTTGTAGCCATGGGGGAAGCCATCCAATCTGAAAAAAGGAGAAAAGGCTCAGGTTACAAAGAAGACAACAGAAAAGCTCTGTATAATTCCATTTTATTCTACAGAGCCTATCTGTTATCTGCTATGTAAACCTGCACCTTTTCTCCTTTTCCAGCTTTGAATGACTGCCCCATGGCTACACAGCAGCAGCAGTGAGGGTAGCCAGTGTAACTGTAGAGTTCCTGTTAGTTAGGATACACTGGCATAATTATAGAGGAAGCAGACCCCACGGTTGCAGGGGGTCTGGGGGAAGGGGGGGCCCAACCGATGGGTCTGTTTCCTCTATAGTATTGAAATCCCACTCCCCGCCGCTTTGTTTTTCCTTAAATAGGCGGGTCTTTGTGCAGGACTCCCCATGTGCGCTGGGCCCTCTGAATATTTTCTGGCAGAAATTCAAATCCTTAAAGCCCTCTGATGCCTATGCTCTTTGTCAGTTCCTTGTGACCCATCCTGTTGGGCACTCTTCCCCCGGCAGATGCTCCCTGTCTAATTCCTGCATTAACCCTTGTTTGTCTTTTGTTGCTTGAAATCTGCTGCTGTCGATCCTTGAACTTTTTGTACATTAACCCTTGCAGTGCCGTGCAGTTCTTTCTCCCTGCCCTGATGTGCCAGTGCCTACCTTAGGTTAACCATTCCTGTGCCTGTTCCTGCCTTTCATGTTTGTTCTGATAAATAAAAGCTACTTCAGTTGGTAACTCCTGCCTGCCTGTTTCCCAGCCAGTCTCTTTCTTGGTCCCTACATCAAACAGTAAGACCAGTGTCCCCATGGACAGAGAGGTTAGAGAGGTGATGTTTTATAAATAATGTAATACATTTTATACAAAATATTATTTAAGAATGGTTATTTACCATGGGCCACGAGCACCAAAGGGAGAGTTATATATTATACTGTGTAACAATTGTACGATATATTAATATTTAGTATATACATCAGGACTGTTTGACCTGAAGCCTAAATCTTCAACTCTTTATCAAAGTCTGAATTTATCTCAATATCAGCTGCTACAAACTCCAATCTAACCTGCTCGGGTTTTCCACGCTTATTTATTATTACATTTTCCCGAAAATTACCTGGGAAAAGCTTTATTATTATTAAATTTTCCCGAAAATTACCTGGGAAAAGCTTTGAATATCACGGAGTTATCCTCCGAAAGCTCAGAAAACATTGTGAAATTGTCAGAAACCCCCGACACAACCAAAAATCAATGGGACTGTTCCCTTTGACTTTTATGCAACCTTGACAGGTTTGAGGTGCCGTGGTTTTATATTCGGGCTTTTTAGCCCTCGGGGTTTAATAAATTCTGAAAAATTTGTGATTTTTTTAAAAGTCCGATTTTATAAAAAAAATCACGAATTCTTCAGATTTCGGGGAATTTTGGGTATTCAGAGCTCAGCAAATAACCCCCTTAGTACCCCATTGACACTGACTCTTTTCTGTTAAAAGCAGCATGCCAATTTCTGAGATTTGAGTTCTGTGAGTTCCTGACATTTTATTTGGAGTATATGTTTATGCACCGTATGTACCTTGCTATTATTGATTTTAATTACCTCCATATTTGAGACTGAGCAGTTCAGCAGGGAAGCTACCATTCTAAGTACTGATTATATTGCTCCGTGTTCCCAGCTGTATATACCTGGGCTGCATCTGAACCATTTCATCTTCCTAAATGATGTCTTTTCGCTGGAACTGGGGAATAGGCAGAATGAAGCAGTTTCATCTCTGGCCCGAGTTACTTATGTATGACTATTTGTGGTTCAGTGGCACAATCTCCAGAGTCATCAACATTTCATTTGCTGCTCAATTCTCTGATGGCAGAACAGTGAAAAGCAGAATGTCCATGCAGAGCTAAATGGAAAATAGACAAAATCCTCAAACAAAGATAATATGAGTTTTGATGAGGTTTCTGGTAATTAGAGAAATTTGCAAGTAAAGCTGAATTCATTCTGCGTTTTTACATTAGACCTGGTTCCACCTTGCTTGTTTAAAGACTGGCAGAGTAATGCTTGATCATGCGGTTTCATCTGGATTTGATGAAAAACATTATCCCCTTAAGTTTTATGGATGTTTTTCTTTTATTCATTCAATCAAATCTATTTGATGTTCAGTATTGCGAGGTTTTAATCACAGGGAGCCGAGCAATGGCTCTTTGAATATATATTCAAGGCACAGGCAGTTTTATTTCTATGTATCTTTCCTTTAAGGAAAAAAATAAATATTTTTGACATTTATGAAAACATTTGTTCCATATGCATTTCTATTTTTTTAAGGGGCAGATATTTTTTAATTTTCAAGACAGCGTTTTTGACATGGTTCTAGAAAATCGTAGGGGGAAAGAAATGAGATGAATGAGTGCATTCATGTTTGAGCTTTTTAAATTCAAATATTTGCGAATTATTTTGTACAAGAAAAAATCCTTCAGCAATTCATATGGAAAACCCTACCACCCAAAATCAATGGAGTCAAGGGGAAGGGATAATAATTGAAAAAAATTGATTTTCATTTCAATTGAGTTTTTACCCTGTGACTTTAAGAATGTGTTCTTCGAGCTTTTTCTTAAATAAGATCGCCAGATCTTTTTTTTTTTTTTTAAAAAAACATGTTTTTACCCCTTTTTTTTTTACACAATAATAAATAAATCAGCACTTTCCAGCTGAAGGTTAACTGATTAGAATTTGTAGTGTGCTAGACTTGTTTGCTGATCCTGAGTGTATAATTACAAGCCCATGCCATAAAGCAAAACAAGACTGATGCTGGTTGCTAGAAAGGAAGTAGAGGCAGCAGGAAATCCATGCCCCTACACAGGCACAAATTGTAACTATTATTATATCAGCAGTAAATTTGTTCCAAAAAAATCAGTTCCCCAAAACTAAACATTATCAAGAATGTTGTATTTTTATGATAGTATTCATTATGGGGCAGCTTTATTAAGGTTTGAGTTGTGTTTTCATATTTTTTGAGTTGTATTTTATGGTCAAAACTCACATGTTCGAGTTAAAAAAAAACGGAATCGATCGAGTTTTTTTTAAAAAAAATTATACCCTGACCCTGGAAATAACTAACCACCTAAAACTTTTCGAGGTTCTGTAGAAGTAAATGGTAGAGGTACTTTTGAAAAACATTAACCATTTGAAAAGGTTAATAGCCTACTTGATGTTTGAGTTTTTTTTTCAGAGGGTTTTGGCTGAAAACTTGAATGGAGAACTCAATTCAATTAATTCAAGTTTATTTTAGCCAAAAATTGATCAATCCGAGTTTTCGGTTTGCGGGACTTGAACTCGCACATTCGGGTTTTTGCCTTTTGAGTTTTTTCTTAAATAAGAAACCAATCGAGTTTTGAGTACATCCAAGGTAAAAAAAAACTGTAACATCCACCTTTGATAAATATTCCCCTTAAAGGGATCCTGTCATCGGAAAACATGTTTTTTTCAAAATGCACCAGTTAATAGTGCTACTCCAGTAGTCTTCTGCACTGAAATCCATTTATCAAAAGAGCAAACAGATTTTTTTATATCCAATTTTGAAATATGACATGGGGCTAGACATTTTGTCAATTTTCCAGCTGCCCCGTATCATGTGACTTATGCCTGCACTTTAGGAGAGAAATTCTTTCTGACAGGCTGCTGTTTTTCCTTCTTAATGTAACTGAATGTGTCTCAGTGGGACATGGGTTTTTACTATTGAGTGTTGTTCTTAGATCTACCAGACAGCTGTTATCTTGTGTTAGGGAGCTGTTATCTGGTTACATTGCCATTGTTCTGTTGTTTGGCTGCTGGGGGGGGAGGGAGTTGTGATATCACTTCAAATTGCAGTACAGCAGTAAAGAGTGATTGAAGTTTATCAGAGCACAAGTCACATGACTTAGGGCAGCTGGGAAATTGACAATATATCTAGCCCCATGTCAGATTTCAAAATTGAATATAAAAAATCTGTTTGCTCTTTTGAGAAATGGATTTCAGTGTAGAATTCTGCTGGATCAGCACTATTAATTGATTCATTTTGAAAAAAAAAATTCTTTCCCATGACAGTATCCCTTTAAGGTTTTAAAGGGCTTTTACTTATCAGCAGTGTGTAAAGTACAATTTTCAGGGGCAAATTGCAATTTTTCTCACCCACAAGCACTTTTTGCGGAGAGTTTCAGTGTAATTGAAGCAACGGCTGCTTATGGTTCTAAATTCAAAAACGATTTATTTTGGGTTGTTCATTAAATGATGTTGAAGCTACATTCATTCAGCATCACTAAAGCAAGTGAACAATTTAACTGAGTCATCCTGCAATCCTGAGTGGGATTAAAGTGATAGTGAGCTTGATAAAAGACCATACGGTCTGAAACATTGCAGTAATGCCCTTGCACCAATAAAGGCTGTTTTTATTTAAAACTGCGGGTGCTGGACTTATTTATTTGTCAGTATTGCCAGTAGAAAGTGGCCATTGGAGGACGTGCACCCATCCGAGGAAGAAAGTGGAAGTCGTGCTGACTATTAGGGGCATGTTTACTAACATTGGAGATAAATATCTGGAGAGATTTCTGGAGATGTTGCCCATGGCAACCAATCAGCAATTAGATTTAAACAGCCACAGCCAAGTTAGAAAACAAAAGCAAAGATCTGATTGGTTGCTATGGGCAACATCTCCAGAAAACTCTCCAGATATTTATCTCCAATGTTAGTAAACATGCCCCTTAGTCTGCTAATTGCCAGAAAGTCTATGGGGCAAATTCACTAAAGGACAAAGTGGTTAACGCTAACGACAATTCACCAGCGTTACCATCCTTAGGGACATCGCCTATTCACTAACAGGTGCAGGCATCAATTCGCTAGTGAAAGAGATTGTCGCTAGCATTTGTTCGCACTTTATCGCCAGGCGACTTTTCACTCTGGCGAAAGGTCGTTACTTCGCAAAAAGTGTGGATTTTACTGAACGTTACTTCTTTTGCCAGATTTGACTTTGCCACCTCAGACCAGATGAAGAGCTAAAAAGCAGCTAGATCTTCCTCAATCTTCTGTCACTTACATCATATCCTGTGTGCCAAAAATGCATTAAAGTTCAAAAAACGCTGGCGATTTTTCCTTTTTTAAAGGAGAAATCAACCAGTAGGGAAAAAACCCCGTACCCCCCACCCCAGGTAGACCTCCCTCACTCCTCCCCCCAGGCTAACTACCCCCCCCAGGGAAATGCTCCATACACCATACTTACCCCTCAGTGCAGATTCTTCCAGCGAAGTTCCATGCACCCATCCTCTGTGTCCTCTGTAAGCTGTAAGATCGTTATTTCTGCGCATGCACAGTTGGAGCAGTTTGCCGGTTTGTGACAACTGCGCATTCGCGGAATTACACGGAAATTGCTGATCTCCCAGTCAGCTTACCGAGGAGCAGGAAGATGGACATGTGGAACTTCGCTGGAAGAATCTGCACCGAGGGGTAAGTATGGAGTACGGGGCATTTCCCCGGGGGGGGGGGGTAGGGGTAGTTGGCCTGGGGGGAAGAGGGAGGAAGGTGGGGGTAGGGGTTTTTGTTTTTTTCCCTACAGGTTGATTTCTCTTTTAAGCAGAATTGCCTGCAAAAGTCCTAACAAACTTTTTTTTTGGTAACTGGTTTTCTCCAGACATTTCATAACATATGGAACATTCATTTTACAGTGGAGGGCTCATGTGTAGGGCATTATATTAACTCTCTTGTCTTTATTAAGGTTCCCTGGACATTTGTTATAAAAAGTGGCAAGCATTTGCACCAACATTTATAATAAAGACGTCCATACAACTTTAAATTACCCACTTTATGCAAATTGCCCTATGGACAAGATCAGTAGTGAATTTTCGCTAGGCAAAAATGAACGTTATTCATCTTCACTATGGAATGCTTGCACTGCCGAAGTAAAGCTAGCGAAAAGTCGCCATTGTTCTACGCCTGGGACGAAACCTCGCATTCTAGAGAATTTAGCATATGCTCCTGTCGAAGTGGTGCAATGGGTGCGAAGCTGACGCTGGGCAAAATTTGCCTGTTAGTAAATCTGCCCCTATGTATAGTATTCCTGCCATAAAGCAAAGCAGACATCTGTATGCTGTTACCTAGAAAGGAGACAGAAATAGTTGCATGGTACTGGTATATCATTTATTATCCAGAATTCTTGGGACCTATAAAATTATGTGCCATCAATATGGATATATCCCCATCAAGCCAAAAAAAGAGAAAAAATAATGGAAAGTTTTTTTCCCTGTGCACTCAGCAAAGCATGCAAGTATGCAGTGAAAAGAAAATCATTTGTAGTAATTTCAGTACACAGGGAGTATAACATTGAATTCTGTATAAAGTGCACATCAAAAAATGTAATGTATTGGTTAGAATGTCCTTGCGCATTCCAGTACATAGGCAAAACAAACAGGAAGTTAAAGGAGCAAATAAATGAACATGTAAGAATATTAAAGCTGGAGTAATGAGTCATAGTGTGTCTAAGATTTTAAAAAACAGCACAAGAAGTTTTGGGGTATTGACAATTGTTGGAAGAACAGGAGAAGGAGGGGACCTAACGCAAAAAACACTGTAAAGGGAAAGTAAATGGATATATGACACGCAGACTTTATTCCCCTAGGTTTAAACATTGACATTCATTTGAGATCTTTTTCATAGGACCTTTGAATGGTTTTAGGATTGGTATACGGTTACATTTGTATAATGTATTGATCCTTTTAATGATCCTTTAAAGGCAAATGTAGTACTTTTGCAGCATAAACAGCCCTTTTAACTTGGTGCCCATATGGACTCTATGGGTTAGGGGTTACAAGATCATTGAATGAACTTGCAAAAGAAATGGGAAATGTAACCACGGCAACACAGGCAATAATCCTCAGCAGCAGTGAGTAGATGTACAGGTGGAACACACGGGAGAGGGAGATGCCGGCAGAACCCATCTCTTTGTATTGCAAAGGTTCCCCTCCACAATCTGCACAATTACACTGGAGAAAGTGATTGTTTGATATGCGCTCAGATGTGTGACTTATGTAAGTCCAATAGTTACATAGTTACATAGTTACATAGTTACATAGTTACATAGTTAAATTGGGTTGAAAAAAGACAAAGTCCATCAAGTTCAACCCCTCCAAATGAAAACCCAGCATCCATACACACACCCCTCCCTACTTTTAATTCAATTCTATATACCCATACCTATACTAACTATAGAGCTTAGTATCACAATAGCCTTTGATATTATGTCTGTCCAAAAAATCATCCAAGCCATTCTTAAAGGCATTAACTGAATCAGCCATCACAACATCACCCGGCAGTGCATTCCACAACCTCACTGTCCTCACTGTGAAGAACCACCTACGTTGCTTCAAATGAAAGTTCTTTTCTTCTAGTCTGAAGGGGTGGCCTCTGGTACGGTGATCCACTTTATGGGTAAAAAGGTCCCCTGCTATTTGTCTATAATGTCCTCTAATGTACTTGTAAAGTGTAATCATGTCCCCTCGCAAGCGCCTTTTTTCCAGAGAAAACAACCCCAACCTTGACAGTCTCCCCTCATAATTTAAGTCTTCCATCCCTCTAACCAATTTAGTTGCACTTAGTCTCTGCACTCTCTCCAGCTCATTTATATCCCTCTTAAGGACTGGAGTCCAAAACTGCACTGCATACTCCAGATGAGGCCTTACCAGGGACCTATAAAGAGGCATAATTATGTTTTCATCCCTTGAGTTAATGCCCTTTTTTATGCAAGACAGAACTTTATTTGCTTTAGTAGCCACAGAATGACACTGCCCAGAATTAGACAACTTGTTATCTACAAAGACCCCTAGATCCTTCTCATTTAAGGAAACTCCCAACACACTGCCATTTACTGTATAACTTGCATTTATATTATTTTTGCCAAAGTGCATAACCTTGCATTTATCAACATTGAACCTCATTTTCCAGTTTGCTGCCCAGTTTTCCAGTTTAGACAAATCACTCTGCAAAGTGGCAGCATCCTGCATGGAACCTATAGTTCTGCACAATTTAGTATCATCTGCAAAAATAGAAACAGTACTTTCAATGCCCACCTCCAGGTCATTAATAGACAAGTTGAAAAGCAAAGGACCTAGTACAGAGCCCTGCGGTACTCCACTAACAACACTGGTTCAATTAGAAAATGTTCCATTTACCACCACTCTTTGTAGTCTATCTTTTAGCCAGTTCTCTATCCAGATACAAATACTATGTTCCAGGCCAACATTCCTTCATTTAACCAGTAACCTTTTGTGTGGCACTGTATCAAATGCTTTAGCAAAGTAAATCACATCCACTGCCATCCCAGAATCGAGGTCTCTACTTACATTCTCATAAAAAGAAATTAAGTTGGTCTGGCAAGATCTATTACGCATAAAACCATGCTGGCACAAACTCATAGTATTATGATTTGCTATGAAGTCCAGTATCTTATCCTTTATTAACCCTTCGAAAAGCTTTCCTACCACTAACTGGCCTATAGTTTTGAGACTGAGAACAGGATCCTTTTATGAATAGAGGCACCACATTAGCAATTCGCCAGTCTCTCGGCACTATGCCAGATCTCAATGAATCCTGAAAAATTAAGTAAAGAGGTTTGGCAATCACAGAGCTAAGCTCGCTAATTACCCTGGGATGAATACCATCTGGCCCTGGACCTTTGTTAATCTTAACATGTTCTAGTCTCTTTTGAATTTCTTCATGTGTGAACCATGCATCATTAGTTGTATTACTAGAATTGGGACTGTTAAGAAGGAAACCTTCACTTACTGATTCCTCATTTGTGTAGACAGATGAAAAATATGAGTTCAGAATCTGTGCTTTTATTTTGTTTTCATCAACCAGCTGACCCCCCTCTGATAGTAAGGGTCCCACCCTTTCCTGCTTTATTTTTTTACTATTAACATATTTAAAAAACAATTTTGGATTTTTTTTACTGCTTGCTGCAATATCCTTTTCTATAGCAATTTTAGCTTGCCTTATAGCTTCTTTGCAAGATTTATTGGCCTCCTTGTACCTTATAAATGTTTCGGCTGTACCAGCTAACTTGAAAGCCTTAAAAGCACGTCTTTTCTTACCCACCTCAACACCAATGCTTCTATTGAACCAAAAAGGTTTTGCTTTGCAACGACGTTCCTTGCTTACAAGTGGAATATACTGACAAGTATATTTATTAAGCAGCATTTTAAAGACTTCCCATTTTTGTTCTGTGTTTAACCCTGTGAAAAGCATTTCCCACTTAATATGTTGCAGAGATGCCCTTATACTGTCAAAGTTTGCACGTCTGAAATTTGGTGTTTTAGTTACTCCCTTATAGAATTGCGTCTGCAACAGAATCTCAAAGGAGACCATGTTATGATCACTATTCCCTAAATGCTCACCCACACAAATGTTAGAGATGAGTTCAGTAGTGTTAGTTATTACAAGGTCCAAAAGAGAGTTATTCCTAGTAGGTTCTTGAACGAGCTGGAATAAAAAGTTGTCATTCAGCATATTTACAAACCTACTAGCTTTTTCTGTCTTAGCAACCCAATTACCCCAGTCAATGTCTGGATAATTGAAGTCACCCATAGCAACAACTTGACCCAGCTGTGAAGCCGCTTGTATCTGCAAGAGTAGCTGGGCTTCATACTCGACACTTATACGAGGTGGTTTACAGCATACACCAATGATAATTCTTTTTGTTGCCTTTTGCCCAGTCAAAATCTCTACCCAGAGTAATTCTACACCCTCACCAGTGCCAGCTATTGTTATTTCTCTAGCGCATGGCTTTAATTCAGGCTTTACATACAAACACACTCCTCCACCCTTATTAATCCCTCTGTCCCTCCTAAAAAGGGTGTAACCATTTAAATTCACAATCCAGTCACATGTTTCATCCCACCAGGTCTCAGTGATGCCAATTATATCATAATTTTTAGAGCATGCAATTAATTCCAGGTCTCCCATTTTACCTGACAAACTCCGTGCATTTGCCAGCATACAGCGGAGGTTACTACTTTTACTTTTGAAATTTGCATTACTTAGTGAAGAATTATATGTTAAGTTAGTATTATTCTGTTTTCCTTGTAACAGAGGGACCTCCTTAGCTGGTAAACTGTATAGGTTTTAAAAACTTTTGAAAAATAGTTTTTAAAACATTTTTTAAAACCTTTTCAATAATGGGCGCCATCCCTGCTTTTTAATGTCTTTACAGAAAAAGGAAAACCCTGGAGTTTATAATGATATGCTGTTTTGAAATCAGGAACTTTGTAAATTGTCTATTCCACCAGAGAGTGGAGAACCCCAAGTTGAGTTTGAAGGGGTTATTTATCAAGGTTTGAATTTATCCAAAAATACTAAATTTTTTAGGCGTTTTTGCGCCAAAACCACAGAATCATGAGATATCGGTATGGACATCAGTGCAGACACTGCGACCTTCCCCATTGACTTATACAGGACCTCGAGAGCGTTTAGATACCGGGGTTTCGGATTCTGAGTTTTTAGACCATCGGACTTTAATAAATCTCGAAAAATTCGTAATTATTCGAGGTTCAGATATTCGGAGCTTGATAATTAACCCCCTAAGTGTTTGAAGAAAACACCATTGCACCTTACTTTAATTCATTCTACCTTTTGACAAAAGCACTATAAGCACATTGTTTTACGTAGGACTTTGTAAAAATTGCTATAGCACTTTAGAACGCATAAGAAAACTCTGTACCATGACTTTCTATGGTTCAAGACACACACAGATTTGTGTTTCAAAATCCTGGTGACTGCACTGAATATTAACACTATTGCGCTAGATTCTGTTATTTGTTTTTCTTTCTATAGCCTGTTCTGGCGCTGTTCTAGAATTTTATCTCTATGGTTATATGCTATTCAACTGGAAACACATGGACAATTAAAACATGTATCTTAAAGCGATATGTTAGTGATGTGGCTATACAAAGTGCAGTCTATTATTTCAGAGCTTCATGCAGGCGTGATTCATTTTTCTACTACTTTGGCAAAATGAAATACTTTTTATTCTGATTACACTATTCTTTTAAAGGGGTAGTTCACCTTTAGTTAACTTTTAGTAGGTTATAGAACAGCCAATTCTTAGCAACTTTTCAATTATATATTATATATTCCCTGTAGTTTTTGCTTTATTTTTTTCACTCTTTTCAGCATCCCCCAAGTAGCCAATATCTATTGCTCTGTGAGGCTACAATTGTATTGCTATTGTTACTTTTTTTAACTTTCATTCCATTACCCCCTTTCCTATTCATATTCTAGTTTCACATTCAAACCCCTGCGCGGGCAACCCTAGCAACCAGATATCTGCTTAAATTCCAAACTGGACAGCTGCTGAACAAAAAGCGAAATAACGCAAAAACCACAGAAAATAAAAAGTGAAAACCAAGTGCAAACTGTTTCCTAATACTAATCTCTACACCATACTAAATGTTAATTGTAAGGCGAACAACCCCTTTAATTTCATATTTACCATTCACTTCCCTCATGGTTCCCTCAGAGCACAGGTGTCGGAGGATAAATAATTCATCAGCTACGTGCGGGTTTTAATGGAAATAAATATGGTAGATTATTACTTTATAATACGCAAAAGCCATAAATATTCTGTAAATTATATCCTTATAAACGGTGAGTTCTGATGTCATCAGTTATAAACAGTGAGTTCTGATGTCACATGACTCGCTGTAATTTGTGTATTATAATAAATAAAGTACCCCAGTTGCAAAATATGAGGATATTAGAAGTTACCTTGGAGTTCCATGACCTGTATAAAAACACTCCCCGATATACCCACCTTGAGGCTCAAGGATTGGATCCTAACAATGGGTAATGGGCGGTCGGATCGTGGGACCACATCAACGAACAGATGCGGCCGCGATCTGACAGGATTTTTAGTCCCATCTGATCAACATCTGCCCGACTTTCGGCCAGATATTGATCAGGGAAGCCCGTCGGAGGGCCCCATACATGGCCAACTGCCGACCTGATCTGTCAGCAGCTTTTATTGGACCTTGTACGCCCACCTTTAGAGGATTATGGATATTATGTATACACAATAAAAAAGAAAGGAAAATCATTCTTTAGTCCATTCAGGAAAGAATTAATGTGACTTTAATGTTAAGTGTTTTATCACGGTTTTACATGCAATTCAATGATTCCCTAAAATCACCATTTAAACAAATCCCCAGAAACATATACATAGGGGCACATTTACTAAGCTCGAGTGAAGGATTCGAATGAAAAAAACGTTGAATTTTGAAGTATTTTTTTTGGGCACTTTGACCATCGAATAGGCTACTACGACGTTCGACTAAAAATCGTTCGACTAATAGACCATTCGATAGTCGAAGTACTGTCGACTACATACTTTGGCAGATTAAACCTACCGAGGTACAATGTTAGCCTATGGGGACCTTCCCAATCACTTTTCTAACCTTTTTTTGATCGAAGAAAAATCCTTCGATCGATCGCTTAAAATCGTTCGAATCGTTTGATTCGAAGGATTTTTACCTCGATCGATCTAAGTAGTTGCACTAAATCCTTCTAATTCGATATTCAAACTCGATGGATTTAACTTAATCCTCGATATTCGACTCTTGATAAATGTGCCCCATAATAACATTAGGTTGAAAAAAAGACACACGTCCATCAAGTTCAACCTTTGAAGGCTAAATATAACCTGCCTAACTGCATGTTTATTTAGTCCTCATCAATTCACCAGCTCACTAATTCATAGATCATGCACAATGGACTCCCACTAACAAAACAGTCACAACAAAGGGTGAAGGGATGGTATTCATATAATCTAATTATCTACCTCACACAGATCAACTATGAAGTGACTTCAGTTTCCTTGTCTGTCTTGTTTAGCCAATAACAAAAAACGATTTTTGCCTGATAAAAATATCTTCAGCACAAACCATATTCTCACATTGATTCTGCCTCTTTCATAAATATAGAATGTTAACTATAGAAACAAGGAGGTTTGACAGAAATCCCCCTACTTTGCTCACAAAGAGATAGTGTTGTGGGCACTATCTTTAATTTTATCTTACTTAAAATGTTATTTGATTTGGGAAAAGCTGAATATCTAACAAAGAGCATGAATTGAAAGAAGAATGACTTGAAGAGGATTGGTTATTTATGTAATTGCATTCGCTTGCTGACTCATCTCTATTCTATGAATCTGATTTTGATCCATAAATTGCCTTGGGAACAAATAACTAAGGGCTGCGGTCTCTCCAGGCTCTAATAGAGTCAAATTTCCTTTGATGTCTGACTGTCTTATTTTTTATGACCTCTGTCCTCACTCTTTGGAAAACCCCAGTGTGATTTCCATAGTCCTTAAATCCCCTGGTAACAGACTTTTCCAATCAGCAGTGACTCCATCTATGAAAGTCAGCAACTACAAAAACATTAATCTCTAGTAATGCTTTTAGCACCATGGATGTCGCTAACTCAACCACCCAACCCAACCTTCTTGTTGGCTAGAACACAACCTGCTTCAAGTGCTGGCATCTCTCTTCTCTAATAAAGTACTTAAACTTTGATCTTATATATTCATATGACTGAGTGGCCTTTAATCTTCTCCCTTCTTGTGTCATAAAAGAGGGAATGGGCCATATCCAACCATAATTATACTCTCCTATATTTCTCCTACAGAATGCTGGTAGTAACTGAAAAAATGGTTTGAATGAGAATATAAGAAGAATAGAAGTATATAAGCCTAGTTTTCTTTCTTCCATATGTGTTCTAGTTGCAAAGAGACACACGTCCTTCAAGTTCAAGCTTTTGTCCAAGTGACTCCTGCTTATTTAGTCAATCCAGAGGAAAATGAACAAAACCCTCTCCAAAGTTGTATTATAAACAAATATATATATATGAAATAAAGTTTTTCTGAAGATTTTATTACTTACTTCAGCTGCCTTTTTACACTAAAAATCACAATTCCTTTTTATCAGCGGCAGCATATTTATAGGCATGTACACGGTCACGAGTCATACTCCATAAATGAACTTAAATAAAAATGAGAAAAAGTCAATTGTGAATCTTAGAAACCGATGACCTCCTACGTTCTCCTCATTATTATGTCTCAATCAGTCTTTATTGCACGAAGGTGTGCTTTATGAGCCATTATCACAGCAACAATTTCATTTAGGATTAAGCCATTAATAAAGAGTATATTAAGGTAGTTTCTTGCACACATTAGGTGCCTGGTCACTCTTATTGCACTATACTGCAGCCATGGCTGTTTTGGTCTTCTCTCGGCCTACAAGTGTTGACTGACTGCTTCATAAAAGCAGTCTACCTCTGTAATACCTTGTCTTTGATGGATGAACTCTTGGGGGCTGTGTAAATGGCAGTTAAATTGTATATTTGAGAAGCAGGTGTGAATCTTGGAGTAAAAAACTTGATAAAAGAAAGCCAAACATTAAACTTGTTAGTTAAACTCCATAAGATCCTTGAATTCCTAAATCAGTTTATTAAAAGGGTTGTTTACCTTTGAGTTTAATTACATTATGATGAGTTATTTAGCTTTTTATACAGCAGCTCTCCAGTTTGCAGTTCCAGCCAACCAGTTGCTAGGGTCCAAATTTCTCTAGCAACCATACACTGATTTGAATAAGAGACAGGAATATGAATAGGAGAGGACCTAAATAGAAAGATGAGTAATATAAAGTAGCAATAACAATACATGTGTAGCCTTACAGAGCATGGGGTACATCTACTAAGTGGCGAAAAATTTGCCAGCGATGGCTTCGCAGCCATTGCAACACTTCGCCAGGTGAAAATTCACTTAGACAATGCTATTTTACTAAAATGCGACATTGCGTCCAGGACGCCGGCGAATTTCCGTAAACGGTATTACCCTTTTGAAAAGAAGAAAAAGGCAAATAATTCCAAAACTATAAAAAATAAATAATTAAGACTAATTGAAAAGTTGCTTAGAAATGGCATTCTATAACATATTAAAGGTTAACTTAAAGGTGAATCACCCCTTTAATTATGCCATTTTCCATGCAAGTTTACCAGGCTTTGACTACTATATATTATAACATGCTGGCATCATTTCTTGATGAAGTCTGATGTAGTTGATGTTATAAATATCACACCCAGATCTTTTGCAGAAGGAATCTAAACCAAAGTGGAAGTTTGGCTTTATTTTAAAGGTCAGTGGCTGATCAAATCACAGCTATAGACTGGTCTCACCCTTATTGGGGTTCATCCTTGTAGTGTAGGTTATGGAAAACTGGGTTTGCTTCCAAGGATTTCAGCTGTTTTGCATACACATGAGTTGCAAAATGCTGCATTTTTCCTGCGTTTGGCGCCTACATGCGCCTGTGTGAGTGCAGCCCCATTGAAAAAAACTGAATGTGTCTACTCCTGCGCTCCCCTGCAGCTGAACGCATAAAAACGGAACGCAGGGGAGCACAGCTTTAAATGCTCGTCTGTAAGAGCCCTTAGATCCGTGGCTCTACATATACACAAGCCATTGTGCTACACTGATGAACCATTATAAAAGAGAAATTTCTCTGTAGTTCAGCAACTGCATTGGCGGTGCTTTAAACCCTAGCGCTGAGCTCCAGGGTATTTCAGGAAAATGGACATTAGATTTCCATTGTATCAATAGACCCTTCATTGAGATTGGAGGAATATTTGAACCGCAATAGAGTCAATTAGACTAGACTTAAAAGGAAGGAAAGGGTTAATTAAAACACAGAAAACCTAAACGTATTACGACATCCTTAGAGAGAAAGAAATATGACCACATTAAAAAAAACACTTCTCTTAAGGGAAAAAAGCAATATTCTGGTAATGATCTAAATGTATGGAGGCTTAACTCTCCCAACATTACACATATCGTGCCACATATATATCAAGAATAATGAGCAAAAAAAATACCATATAGCCATTTCTTAGAAATACAGTTCCAAATACAATATAATGTAATATTCTTGATAAGTACCAAGTAACCTTTAGAGCTATAGGCAATCTACATGTAGATAGAAATTACTGCAGCAAATCTTGCAGCCAGCATGTTGTAAAGCACAAAGGATGCACTTAGTATTAATGATGCCTGTGTGGCAGTAGAAATATAAATATATGTTCAAGGAAATTGCTAGAAAATTGTTAAGACTTTCTAAACAGGTAAGTGACCGTGTTAAATATGCCTATTAACATAGAACTCCAACAGCGTATCTATTATGCGTTTCAAAAGACAGAATTGTAGGGCCTTATAACAACTTCTGTAGCACCAGGAAATAGTAAGCTACAGTATATTACAGGTATGGGACCTGTTATCCAGAATTCTCAGGACCTGGGGTTTTCCGGATAATGGATCTTTCTGTGATTTGATCTTCATACCTAAAGTCTACTAGAAAATCATGTAAACATTAAATAAACCCAATTGGCTGGTTTTGCTTCCAATTAGGAATAATTATATCTTAGTTGGGATCAAGTACAAGGAACTGTTTTATTATTACAGAGAAATTATTTTTAAAAAATTAGATTATTTGAATAAAATTGAGTCTATGGGAGAGGGCATTTCCATAATTCTGAGCTCTCTGGATAATGGGTTCCCCATACCTGTACTTGCGCATTGTGATTAGAGCCATTCAGATATCTTAGTGTCCAGATTCTCCATACATTAACCCAAGTGATTGTGCAGGCATATGAAAATCGAATAATTTTGTTCCAAGTTCATTTAAGGAATTTCTCAGTGTAACAGGGTGCCTTATAAAACAACAAACGGAGACTTTCAAAAGTTGGATTTTAGTGGTTTTTAGAGGTTTTTGAAACCACAGCTAAACTCACAAACTCTAAAACAATGAATGTCATGAGATTTATTCAAAGATACGAATAAAAAGAGTATGAACGGAAAATTATGCTGAACGATGTATTAAAAATTATGAATACATTGAAAATCTCTAAAACTTTGAGTTTTTCCAGCCAATTACTAGGGGAAAAAAATATGAAAACCTTTGCAAGTCCGAATTGATTGAAAACGGTCCAATAAGATCAGACCATTTACCACTGGCTTCTATGGGACCTCGACAACTTTTACCTGGCAAAGTTTGTGTTAGGGTTTTTTGTGGTTTTTAATAAATTAATCTTAGTTTGGATCAAGTACAAGGTACTGTTTTATTATTACATTGAAAAAGGAAATTATTTTTAAAAATTTGGATTATTTGAATAAAATGGAGTCTATGGGAGACGTCTCCCATGCCTGTATAACATTGGAACCATGCTATATAATAACAAACTTCAGTTTGGTAATGGTTGACCAAAGATGGATGACATCTGCCGTGCAAATAATTCAACTGGAATCATTTGACATGCTGGAAAATCTCACTGGCCAATAACTGCGCTGTGTATGTAGTCACCCAAACAACCCGCCTGGATCCCCCAAACAATCTGGGCACAATTTGTTTAACCTTAAATGCCCCAGGTCTTGAATAGTGGTAGACTTCTTTCTTGGCTTCAGGAAATTCTTCACATTGAACTAAGTATTTTGGCAAGTTGGAATACAATGCAAATCTTTGTACATCTCTGAAAGTATTATTATTGACAGAAACTGCAGAATAAATGTAGCTAAAGTTAAATCACTTCCTTCAAGTGGGATCAAACTCAATAGAATCTGTAAAAGCAGAGAGAAGTACTTTATTCAGTACTTGTATTCAGAAGAATGAATTATCAGAAACATTTCAAAATATGTTGTTTATCATGTGAGTGAAATTTCTATTGTTTGATGAGCAGGCGGTTCAGAGAACATACAGTATACAGAGAATACAGTACCTCCTATTGTAAAATATAAGGATATTTTAAGTCACTGAGGGATTCCATGACCTTGCTAAATATTCTCATATTTTAAAACAGGGGATACATTATTTATTATACACCTTTGTTAGTCATGTGACACCTTTTATAAGGATATACATTATATAGATATACGTTATAAGATATTCACTGATATTCAGAGGGGTCCCCAACCATTCAATTGTAAAAAGAGTTGGGGAGCAACCCAAGCATGAAAAAGTCCCAGGGGTGCCAAATAAGGGATGTGATTGGCTATTTGGTAGCCCCTATGTGGAGAGGAGGATCTGTTTGGCAGTACACATTGTTTTTATGCAATCAAAATCTGCCTCCAAGTCAGGAATTCAAAAATAAGCACCAGCTTTGAGGCCAATGGGAGCAACAGCCAAGGGGTTGTATATATATACATGGCTCTTGTCTTGTGTATTATAACATATCACTATGAAGGTACTGTATGACTTAAAGGAGAAGGAAATTCCCTGGGCGCAAAAACCCTCCCCCCTCCCCGCAGTTGCTCCCCCCTCCTCCCCCTGGCCTACCTGTCCCCCGGGGCAAATGCCCCTAACTTGTTACTCACCCCTTTGCGCAGGTCCTGTCCACGGAGTTCACAGGCGCCATCTTCTCGCAAGCGGTCTTACCAGGAATTTGTAAAGAGGCAAAATTATGTTTTTATCACTTGAATTAATGCCCTTTTTTGTGCAAGACAGAACTCTGGACCCCAGAAAAGTTGAGCAGGAAAGGGGGAAGAAGCCATCTTAGGGCAGCAGGGGTTTAGAATCACCTCTGTGTCAAGGTCTATTTGTAACGTAAGGTATCCCAAACTCAAAACTAACTCCAAGGACCTGGTCACGGCTCACTCTTCTGCCTATAACAGCTGCCTTTGGCTTTGGAATGAGTTCTCTTCTAATTAGACTTAGGGGCCGATTCACTAAGGGTCGAATATCGAGGGTTAATTAACCCTCGATATTCGACTAGGAATTAAAATCCTTCGACTTCGAATATCGAAGTCGAAGGATTTAGCGCAGATAGTTCGATCAAACGATCGAAGGATAATTCCTTCGATCGAACGATAAAATCCTTCGAAACGAACGATTCGAAGGATTTTAATCCAACGATCGAAAGAATATTCTTCGATCAAAAAAAGTTAGCCAAGCCTATGGGGACCTTCCCCATAGGCTAACATTGACTTCGGTAGCTTTTAGATGGCGAACTAGGAGGTCGAAGTTTTTTTTAAAGAGACAGTACTTCGACTATCGAATGGTCGAATAGTCGAACGATTTTTAGTTCGAATCCTTCGAGTCGAAGTCGTAGTCGAAGGTCGAAGTAGCCCATTCGATGGTCGAAGTAGCCCAAAAAAAACTTCGAAATTCGAAGTTTTTTACCTTCGAATCCTTCACTCGAAGTTAGTGAATCGGCCCCTTAATGTTAGAGGACCAAGGAGAGAGGCTAGGAATCTGAACGTATGTGGAAAGGACTGTGGAGCAGTCAACAAGACATGAACAGGCAGGGTCAAAACCAGACAGGCAATGCAGTACCAAAACATATAACAGCAGAGTAGTCTAGGTCACAGGCCAAACCAAACAGCAGTGACGTACAAATTGGAATCCAGAGAATAGTCAAATACAGGCAAAGGTCGGTACAGGGCAGAATGGCAAAGTCAAGAACAGGCAAGGGTCAGGAACAAGAACATACTTAGTAAGCGCACCCAGGAACTATAGGAATACACCTTTATTTTGGGCAATGCAAAACAGGGAAATGCGCCTTTAAATATTTGAATTTCGCTCCAGTGCGATGACGTCAGACGAGTATGCGCCAAACTGATCTGGAAAGGCACAAGCGAACCCGGAAGATCCATAAAGGATCTGGCGCGCACATCAAGTAGCTCTCACTGGAGGAAGCAAACTTGCCAGATGTCCATGCCTTGGATGAAACGGGCATCCCTGTTGCACCCCACTGGACCACCAGGTAATATTCTCATACTATTACACATAAAACCATGGTGGCACAAGCTCCCAGTTTTGTGATTCACAATTTCATCAAGTATTTTATTCCTTATTAATCTCCCCCCCCCAAAAAAAAAAAAACTTTCCTATAAATGATGTCAAACTGACTGCCTATAATTCTCAGACTGAGAAAAGGAATCTGAGTCCAGGCCTGAGATATGGGGCATGCTCTTATCAAAATTGCTCAGAATCTGTAAACTCACATGTCCTGTTAAGGACCCTTTTATGTGATTCCAACAGCCTATTGGTGCCATATATTGTGACATATTAAATCATCATGTTCTCTGATCCTTTACCAAGCAATGTTTAATGGAAAACACCAGGGATATTTTTTGGTGCAAGTGAACTTACTTCTTGGTTGGCAGTAGCGCCAGGCTTCCCCAACATCAATAGACACACATGTGCAATTCTGAACAGGAGGGATGAGGAAGGAAGCTGAGCCAAGGCACACATGTTAGCACAAGTACCTTTAATTAATGGGATTTTTCATCCAAATCACTACAACCAATTTAGGGGCACTGTGACTGTGCTTGTGAAAGCCCCCTGTAGTCTTCACTGACACTTCCACCAACCATCCCACACTGGTATTTCAATGCACACAGTATAAAATCAAGTGAGATGGGATCAGCAGAGCTGCACAAGTGACTTCATTGCACATAACAAAGGACTGCACTGCCCAAAACATAATGAACCAGATTACATTCTAAGAGGAAAAGCTTCTTTATATACTATTCTGCAGTTCCCTTAGACTACAATGGAGTTTTTATGAGATAAAACAACATCTAATCAGCCAAATGAAGCCGGACCATTGTGTTGTGTACAATACAGTAAATACGCCTGAATATCGTCTCTGCTGATCTTTACTAGCATACCGTGTATTTCAAATTGTTCTGCCGGCATCGAACCATTGAAATTAACTTGAATTCAGAACTTATCCCAATCATTTCTTTTCTCTCCGTTTTGCTGATTATGTGATGCTTATTTACTCTTCATTTCTGCAGACTTTAAGCCAATTTTCTGGTTAGAATGAATCCACTCTAAATTGAAAGCCCTTATTGTCAGCCCTATAGTTATTAGGGACACTAATCAAATGGAATTCGGACTTCACTTGGGAACCAGTACTTTACAATTTAGATTACAATTACCTTGGAGTTCATATTTTCTTCATCCTTTTCTTTCCTGGGGAAATATAATTAACTGCCATGGAACAACCTTATGTGAACTGTTAACAAAATGCTCAGTGTTTGGACTGTCCTATATAGGTAGAATACATGATTTCTGTGTAACCCTTTATTATTTTTTATGGACTTCTCTTGTCTGAGCATTAAGTTCTTTGAGATTGTCATTGCTTAAAAAATACATATTTTTTTTTGTTGTTTAATTAATAAATGGTTAATGAGTGGGCATTTTCAGTTTAATGGTGACAGATGAGCCTCGGTGCAAAAAACATCAGTCACCAATCTGCGTTTCAGCAAGGACACTCACTATTAAAGGATAAGTAAACCCTAAAAATTAATGTGGCTAAAATGCCATATTTTATATACTGAACATATTACACCAGTCTAAAGTTTCAGCTTGTCAATAGCAGCAATGATCCAGGACTAGAGATGGCGCGAACTGTTCGCCGGCGAACTTGTTCGCGCGAACATCGGGTGTTCGCGCTCGCCGGAAGTTCGCGAACGTCGCGCGACGTTCGCCATTTTGGGTTCGCCATTGTTGGCGCTTTTTTTTGCCCTCTCACCCCAGACCAGCAGGTACATGGCAGCCAATCAGGAAGCTCTCCCCTGGACCACTCCCCTTCCCTATAAAAACCGAAGCCCTGCAGCGTTTTTTCACTCTGCCTGTGTGTGCTGAAGAGATAGTGTAGGGAGAGAGCTGCTTCAGGGACAGTTGAAAGTTTGCTGGCTAGTAATCGTTTTGATACTGCTCTGTTATTGGAGGGACAGAAGTCTGCAGGGGTTTGAGGGACATTTAAGCTTAGGTAGCTTTGCTGGCTAGTAATCTACCTTCTACTGCAGTGCTCTGTATGTAGCTGCAGTGGGCAGCTGTCCTGCTTCTGATCTCATCTGCTGACTGCTGCAATAACAGTAGTCCTTGTAAGGACTGCTTTTATTTATTTTTTTGTTGTTTTACTACTACTACTACTACTACTATAAGAGCCCAGTGCTATTAGTCTAGCAGTGTTGGGGAGTGGGACTGGTGTGCTAATCTGCTGCTCCTAGTAGTTCAGCAGCACCAACTTTAATTTTTTTTTTTTTAATATTCATTTTTTTTTTATTTTACTTTTTTTTATTTTACTACCGCTGTAGTAGTGTATAAGTTGACCTTTTAGGCATTATTTGCCCTGTAGGCATTTTTTGCCCAGTGTGTTATTCAACCAACTGCCATCTAGCTGTGTGACCTTGTTCACATTCTGTCTAAATATCCATAATATTACCGTCTCCAGAAAAAACACCGGAGTGACTTTTTTCAAGCAGCCATAATATATTTTACGTAATCCGTATCCATCGCTGTAGTAGTGTATAAGTTGACCTTTTAGGCATTATTTGCCCTGTAGGCATTTTTTGCCCAGTGTGTTATTCAACCAACTGCCATCTAGCTGTGTGACCTTGTTCACATTCTGTCTAAATATCCATAATATTACCGTCTCCAGAAAAAACACCGGAGTGACTTTTTTCAAGCAGCCATAATATATTTTACGTAATCCGTATCCATCGCTGTAGTAGTGTATAAATTGACCTTTTAGGCATTATTTGCCCTGTAGGCATTTTTTGCCCAGTGTGTTATTCAACCAACTGCCATCTAGCTGTGTGACCTTGTTCACATTCTGTCTAAATATCCATAATATTACCGTCTCCAGAAAAAACACCGGAGTGACTTTTTTCAAGCAGCCATAATATATTTTACGTAATCCGTATCCATCGCTGTAGTAGTGTATAAGTTGACCTTTTAGGCATTATTTGCCCTGTAGGCATTTTTTGCCCAGTGTGTTATTCAACCAACTGCCATCTAGCTGTGTGACCTTGTTCACATTCTGTCTAAATATCCATAATATTACCGTCACCAGAAAAAACACCGGAGTGACTTTTTTTAAGCAGCCATAATATATTTTACGTAATCCGTATCCATCGCTGTAGTAGTGTATAAGTTGACCTTTTAGGCATTATTTGCCCTGTAGGCATTTTTTGCCCAGTGTGTTATTCAACCAACTGCCATCTAGCTGTGTGACCTTGTTCACATTCTGTCTAAATATCCATAATATTACCGTCTCCAGAAAAAACACCGGAGTGACTTTTTTCAAGCAGCCATAATAAATTTTACGAGATCCGTATCCACCGCTGTAGTAGTGTATACGTTGATCTTGTGGGCAGTATTTGCACAGTGTTTTCTTCAAACCGCCATCTAGCTGTGTGAGCTTGTTCACATTTTGTCTAAATATTGATAATATTATCGTCTCTAGAAAAACCACTTGAGTTACTTTTTTTCAAGCAGCATTCATATATTTTACGTAATCCGTATCCACCGCTGTAGTAGTGTATACGTTGATCTTGTAGGCATTATTTGCACACTGTTTTCTTCAAACTGCCATCTAGCTGTGTGTATTATCGTTTCCAGAAAAACCAACTGAGTTTTTGTTGTTGTTGTTTTTTTAAAAATAATGCCAGGCAAAGGCAGGCCGCCACGCAGAGGCCGTGCTAGGGGCCGTGCTGCTATGCAATCCTGTGGCCCTAGCAAATTGCCCATTTTTAAAAAGCCAATGACCCTGAACTCCCAAAATGCTGAAGAGGTAGTTGACTGGCTTACACAGCACACCCCATCCTCTACCGTTTCTAACTTTACCACAACATCCTCCTCATCCTCCACTGCTATGGCCACCCCACGTAACACTTCCTCCACCACCGGTGCCCCTTCTTCACTGGAGTCAGAGGAGTTATTTTCCCATGAGTTTCTTGAACTGAGTAATGCGCAACCATTATTGCCAGAAGAAGATGAAGGAGATGAGGACGTTACACCAGATTTAATTCTGGCAGAGAACACGACAGAGATGGACATAATGAGTGATGAGGAGGAGGTCCCCGCTGCTGCTTCCTTCTGTGATGTGTCAGAAGAAATTGATGCATCTGAGGAGAATGATGATGAGGAGATTGATGTTTTGTGGGTGCCTAGTAGAAGAGAGCAAGAGGAGGGTAGTTCAGATGGAGAGACGGAGATTCAGAGAGGCAGTAGGAGAATAAGACTTAGAAGAAGCAGGGAGGACAGCCCGCAGGGATCAGTAGGGCAACAACATGTATCGGCACCTGTGTTCAGCCGGCCAACGCACCCGCCATTGCCGCCAATGCCGCCAACTTCTACTGTTACCGCCAGATCGCACACTTCCAAAAAGTCAGCAGTGTGGGATTTTTTTAATGTGTATGCCTCTGACAAAAGCATTGTAATTTGCAATGAGTGCAGTCAGAAACTGAGCCTTGGTAAGCCCAACAGCCACATAGGTACAACTTCTATGCGAAGGCACATGAGCGGCAAGCACAAAGCACTTTGGGAGCAACACCTCAAAGGCAACAGGCAAACTAAAAGCCACACTCCTTCTGGTCCAGCATCTTACTGCTCTACCTCTGCTCTCCTTGACCCGTCTGAACCACCCTCCACTCCGCCTTCCACCTTGACCACCTGTTCCCATTCCCAGTCATCTGCCACCAGCCAAGTTTCTGTGAAGGCCATGTTTGAGCGTAAGAAGCCAATGTCTGACTGTCACCCCCTTGCCCGGCGTCTGACAGCTGGCTTGTCTGCACTCTTAGCCCGCCAGCTTTTACCATACCAGCTGGTGGACTCTGAGGCCTTCCGCAAATTTGTAGCAATTGGGACACCGCAGTGGAAGGTACCCAGCCGCAATTTTTTTTCTAAAAAGGGAATACCACACCTGTACCAACATGTGCAGAGCCAAGTTACCGCATCTCTGTCACTTAGTGTTGGGCCAAAGGTCCATATGACTATTGACGCATGGTCCTCCAAGCATGGTCAGGGCAGGTATGTCACCTACACTGCCCACTGGGTGAACTTGGTAATGGCTGGGAAGCAGGGAATGGGTAGCTCAACAACAACAGTGGAGTTGGTGTCACCGCCACGGATTGCACGCGGTTCTGCCACCACCTCTACTCCTCCATCGCTCTCTACCTCGTCTTCTTCCTCTTCTTCTTCTTACTCTGCTGCTGGGTCCTCCTTCTCCTCCTCCACACCTGTGCACCCCCAGCTCCCCATAGGCTATTCGACGTGCCAGGTACGCCGTTGTCACGCTGTCTTGGGGATGACGTGCCTGGAAAGCAAAAACCATACCGGATCTGTACTCCTGTCATCTCTGCAGTCACAGGCCGATCGGTGGCTGACCCCACACCAACTGCAGATCGGAAAAGTGGTGTGTGACAATGGAAGCAATCTGTTGGCAGCGTTGAGACTGGGCAATTTAACACATGTGCCCTGCATGGCACATGTGTTAAATTTAATAGTCCAACGTTTTGTCTCCAAGTACCCAGGATTCCAGGACGTTCTCACCCAGTCCAGAAAGGTGTCGGCCCATTTCAGACGTTCCTACACAGCCATGGCACGCCTTGCTGACATTCAGCAGCGCTACAACATGCCAGTCAGGCGTTTGATTTCTGACAGCCAGACTCGCTGGAATTCAACGCTCCTTATGTTGGAACGTCTGCTGCAACAACAAAGGGCCGTCAACGAGTACCTTTTTGAACTGGGTGGTAGGACTGGATCTGCAGAGCTGGGGATTTTTTTCCCCCGTTACTGGGTGCTTATGCGCGATGCCTGCAGGCTCATGCGACCTTTTGAAGAGGTGACAAATATGGTCAGTCGCACCGAAGGCACCATCAGCGACCTAATACCCTTCGCTTTCTTCCTGGAGCGTGCCGTGCGACGAGTGACAGATGAGGCTGTAGACCAGCGTGACGAGGAGCTGGAAGCGCACGATTTCTGGTCGGAATCACCAGAACGAACCCAGGCACCTGCTGCAACGCAGGGAGAGGTGCCAGAAGTGGAGTCAGAGGAGGAAGGTGGCTTTGTGGAGGAGGAGGAGGAGGACCAACAGGAGCAGGCTTCCCAGGGGGCTAGTGGTGACCTTTTGGGGACCCCTGGTCTTGTACGTGGCTGGGGGGAGGAGACCGTGGATGATGCAGTCCTTGATAATGAGGAAGCGGAGATGGATAGCTCTGCATCCAACCTTGTGAGAATGGGGTCTTTCATGCTGTCATGCCTGTTGAAGGACCCCCGTATCAAGAGGCTTAAGGAGAAGGACCTGTACTGGGTCGCAACGCTACTAGACCCTCGGTACAAGCATAAAGTGTCAAAAATGTTACCAACATACCACAAGTCCGAAAAGATGCGGCATTTACAAACCAGCCTGCAAAACATGTTGTACAATGCTTTTAAGGGTGATGTCACTTCAGGAACTCATCAACATTCCAGGGGCAGAGGTGCCAGTAATCCTGCCACGAGCACACCTGCAAGGACAAAGCCCTTTGGCCAGTCTGTAACGTCAGACATGCAGATGTTTTTCTGTCCAAGGCAGCGCCACAACCCTTCTGGATCCACCCTCAAAGAACGCCTCGACCGGCAGGTAGCGGACTACCTGGCATTAACTGCAGATATCGACACTCTGAGGAGCGATGAACCCCTGGACTACTGGGTGCGCAGGCTTGATCTGTGGCCAGAGCTGTCACAATTTGCCATGAACCTCTTGTCTTGCCCAGCCTCAAGTGTGCTCTCAGAAAGGACCTTCAGTGCAGCAGGAGGGATTGTAACTGAGAAGAGAACTCGCCTAGGTCACAAAAGTGTCGATTACCTGACCTTTATTAAAATGAATGAGGGGTGGATCTCGGAGGGTTACTGCACGCCGGAAGACTTGTTCTGACTTCTATGCAGCTGTCCTTCTCTTCAAGCCTCATGACTCCACACACAGCTGTCCTTTAGCGTCCTCCTCCCTCCGCCACCGTTACAAACTAGGGTGCAAACCCTACTGGTTTAATTTTTTCTGGCCTCTGTGCTTCAGTGGCTGCAACCAAAAAAACTGGGCAAACAATGTCTACAAGGTCAACGTATGGCAAAAAATGACTATTTTCAACATTTATATGGCATATTTTTTCTGGCAACTGTGCTTCAGTGGCTGCGTCCAAAAAAATGCATATTTTCTGCATTTATATGGCATAATTTTTCTGGCCTCTGTGCTTCAGTGGCTGCGTCCAAAAAAATGCATATTTTCTGCATTTATATGGCATAATTTTTCTGGCCTCTGTGCTTCAGTGGCTGCAACCAAAAAAATTTATATTTTCAGCATTTATATGGCATATTTTTTCTGGCAACTGTGCTTCAGTGGCTGCAACCAAAAAAACTGGGCAAACAATGTCTACAAGGTCAACGTATGGCAAAAAATGACTATTTTCAGCATTTATATGGCATATTTTTTCTGGCAACTGTGCTTCAGTGGCTGCGTCCAAAAAAAATGCATATTTTCTGCATTTATATGGCATAATTTTTCTGGCCTCTGTGCTTCAGTGGCTGCGTCCAAAAAAATGCATATTTTCTGCATTTATATGGCATAATTTTTCTGGCCTCTGTGCTTCAGTGGCTGCAACCAAAAAAAATTATATTTTCAGCATTTATATGGCATATTTTTTCTGGCAACTGTGCTTCAGTGGCTGCAACCAAAAAAACTGGGCAAACAATGTCTACAAGGTCAACGTATGGCGAAAAATGACTATTTTCAGCATTTATATGGCATATTTTTTCTGGCAACTGTGCTTCAGTGGCTGCGTCCAAAAAAACTGGGCAAACAATGCCTACAAGGTCAACGTATGGCAGTTGTTTAAAGAGAACAGTAGATTACTAGCCAGCAAAGCTACCTAAGCTAAAATGTCCCTCAAAACCCTGCAGACTTCTGTCCCTCCAATACAGAGCAGTATCAAGCAGATTACTAGCCAGCAAACTTACTATCATCTGTCCCTCAAATCACTAACAGCTCTCCCCCTACACTATCTCTTCCAAGCACACACAGGCAGATTTTTCAGATACATTTTTGCCCTTGATCCCCCTCTGGCATGCCACTGTCCAGGTCGTTGCACCCTTTAAACAACTTTAAAATCATTTTTCTGGCCAGAAATGTCTTTTTTAGATGTTAAAGTTCGCCTTCCCATTGAAGTCTATGGGGTTCGCGAACCGTTCGCGAACCGCTCGCATTTTTGCGCAAGTTCGCGAATATGTTCGCAAACTTTTTTTCCGACGTTCGCTACATCCCTATCCAGGACTTAAAACTTGTCACAGGGGGTCACCATCTTGGAAAGTGTCTGTGACACTCACATGCTCAATGGGCTCTGAGCAGCTGTTACATAGTTACATAGTTAAATTGGGTTGAAAAAAGACAAAGTCCATCAAGTTCAACCCCTCCAAATGAAAACCCAGCATCCATACATACACCCCTCCCTAATTTTAATTAAATTCTATATACCCATATCTATACTAACTATAGAGCTTAATATCACAATAGCCTTTGATATTATGTCTGTCCAAAAAATCATCCAAGCCATTCTTATAGTCATTAACTGAATCAGCATCACAACATCACCCGGCAGTGCATTCCACAACCTCACTGTCCTGACTGTGAAGAACCCCCTACGTTGCTTCAAATGAAAGTTCTTTTCTTCTAGTCTAAAGGGGTGGCCTCTGATACGGTGATCCACTTTATGGGTAAAAAGGTCCCCTGCTATTTGTCTATAATGTCCTCTAATGTACTTGTAATGTGTAATCATGTCCCCTCGCAAGCACCTTTTTTCCAGAGAAAACAACCCCAACCTCGACAGTCTCCCCTCATAATTTAAGTCTTCCCTCCCTCTAACCAATTTAGTTGCACTTAGTCTCTGCACTCTCTCCAGCTCATTTATATCCCTCTTAAGGACTGGAGTCCAAAACTGCACTGCATACTCCAGATGAGGCCTTACCAGGGACCTATAAAGAAGCATAATTATGTGTTCATCACTTGAGTTAATGCTGTTGAGAAGCTAAGATTAGGGATTGTAGCAAATTATTATGAAGAAAATTAGATTGGCCTGTAATATAAGATGATGCTACAGGGCTGCTTATTGAATTCTGATGCTAATTGCATTGGTTTCTGCGCTGCCATGTAATAATTATCTGTATTAATTACTAATTAGCCTTTGTGACATTTATATTCTATGGGGCAAATTCACTAACCGGCTAAAATTCACCAGCAACGGCTTCGCAGCCATCGCAACACTTCGCCTAGTGTAACTTCGGCAACCAAAGCGAAGATGCACTAGCATTGGCTAATTTGCATATGGCGTGCTGCATGGACATGTTGCAGCAAATACATTACATTACACAAGTCCAGGGAACCTTAATAAAGAAAATAGAGTTGTTATATTGCCCTACACATGAGCCCACTGTATAGTTTATATTCCATGTTTTTTGGGACACTAAAAAATGAGGAAGTCCTATGCACTCCATTGCACTTTGCCTGGTCCTAGCTGGCGAAGGCAAGTCTGGCGGACGAGGTAACGTTCAGTAAAATCCGCATCTTAGCGAATTTGCGGAGTTACGTCCATTCACCAGAATGAAAATTTGCCTGGCAATAGAGTCCGAATGACCACTAGCGTCTGTCTCTTTCGCTAGTGAAGTAACGCCTGCGCCCGATATTAAATCAGCGAAGTGCCTGGATGACGTAATGCTGGCAAATTTTCCATTTAGCAAATCTGCCCCTGTGTGTACTTAGAGTTGCCACCTTTTGCTCAGTGGAGACTGGGCAGGGGGTAGGGCTGTGACGTGGCAGGTCATGGTATCGGGGGGTGGGGGGCTATGATGCCGTATCAATTATGGGGAATCATGCCCGGTTTTCCTAATTTGGAAAACCGGGCAGGAAGTTTTGATCTGGACAGCCCTTCAAAATACCGGGCTGTCCGGGTCAAAACCAGACAGGTGGCAACCCTATTTGCACTGTATATTGTGAGTTGGCCCCTAAGCTCAGTAAGTGACAGCAGCACAGAGCATGTACAGTGAATCAGCAGAAAAGAAGATGGGGAGCTACTGGGGCATCTTTGGAGGCACAGATCTTTACTGCTAAAGGGTTGTGGTTGTCTTGGGCTGGTACAGAAGCACAGAACATCATCTACAACATTTCTAGCCTACTTCTTTAGTTAGGCTTTAGTTCTCCTTTAAATAACATTATGAGCAGTGAAAGGCAGGGTTTTTTTTTACTGCCCCTGTTTTATTCTGCCTACAGGGGTGGTCAAAACACCCCTATTTGCATTTGGCCTTATGCTCATAGGCACCCATGGACCCATGCCTAGGGCAGCAGTTTTAAATAGGCTGCCCGGCTATCTGTATGGTAGATAAAATTACAATTTGCCACTGGATACAGCCCTGCTAATACTGTATAAATAATTGTAAGAAACAAATAATGTTTTATTAAACTTCCACTACTGTTTAGTGGGTTAACTTACATACATTCTGATTGGTGCCTAGAAAGTTATATGTAGTTGTGAAAATATGTATTTGGCTTTGTGCAGGCAAGAAGAATGATATATACCTTTTCTCCACACATTATAAAAAGCCATTTGTGGTCAGGGCCTCCCTAGAAGTCAAAAAAAAAATGTTGGCTACCCCTCCCCCCAAGTTATAAAAATACATCGGTGGTCAGGGCCCCCCCTGCAGGTTAAAAAGAAAATGGTGGCCCCGGCCCCCTATAAGTAAAAATAAAAATTGGTGGTCATGCCCCCCTGCAAGTTAAAAAAATGGTGGCCTGGGTACCCATATAATTCATAAAAAGCCACTGGTGGCCAGGGCTCCGTTTCAGGCTAAAAAAAACATTGGTGGCCAGGGCCAAAATCTACTGGTGGCCAGGTCCCCCCAAAAGTTAAAGTTTTAGTTGTCAGGGTCCCCCATAAAAGCTTTTAAAAACATTGGTGGGCATGGTCCCCCATGAAAAAATCCACATATTTCCAGTCCAGGCCTGCTTGTTGGGGGCAAGTTGTTATGGGCACTTCTTTCATGTGCCTTCAGACTCACCCAAAGCTCATTATGTCTGAATGGCATAAAAGTTCTTACTTTTTCTTGGGACAGTGTTTTTCCATGTATAGGTACAGGATCCATTATCTGGTAACTAGTTATCCAGAAGGACCAGAATTATATCTATTATATAGTATAATTAATAATTTATTATGGTATCTATGGTATAATTAATAATTAATGATGGTATCTATGGTATCATTAATCCTTACTGGAGGTAAGACAATGCCATTGGGTTTTAATTATTTGTTAGTAGATTTAATGTATAAAGATCCAAGTTATGAAAAGATCCATTATCTGGAAAGCCCCAGGCACCAAGCTTACTGGATAAAAGGTCCCGTAACTTTAGTCAAAGTCATTCTCATTCCATAAAATGTTCGAGCAGCAAAGGCCATGTGTCATTCTTCCTTACAGGTCTCGATCACAATGAAGTAAGTGATTGACTGAATTTTGCAGTATAAAAAATTAAATTATTATAATTAATCAAGTCAGTGACATTCAGTATTCTCCAGAGGAATAATGCGAATATATCTATGGATTTTTTTAAAAATACATTTTCACAAATGTTCTAGCGGCCTCTTTGGCACATGTAACATGTTTTGCCCCTCTCGTCTGATAATATGTATATTTCAGTGTAAAGGCTGGGGGAGGGAAAGGAACCTTTGTGGATGCAAGTAATGCATTTCTCTCTTCTTTCTTAAAATGACATCTCAAGACAACCATCTTTCACAATTATGTGAACGGCCGAGAAATTGATTTGCTCACCACTCATGGCAACTGTCAGGCTTTTGGGATGATGGAATGTCAAAGAGATATGAGAGTAAATTACAGTGAAGGGGTCAGTGAGGAATTTTTAAAGTGAAAATATATCAGGTTTATAAATGACATATCTTCCATTTATTTACTTATCCCTCTTACGTAGTTCTCATCTCTTACTTGGCAGGAGACTGGCTCATGAATGCCTCAGGGTAGGGCACAGAATTGTACTGGGCATTCCCTTTTTCGGCTGCATTATATTACAGGTATGGAACCTTTTATCCAGAATGCTCGGGACAGGGGTTTTCCAGATAGCAGAAATCTTTTCCGTATTTTGGATTTTCATACCTTAAGGTTACTAAAAAATCATATAAACATTAAATAAATCCAATAGGCTGGTTTTGAATCTAATAAGGATTGATTATATCTTAGATTGTATCAAGTACAAGATACTGTTTTATTATTACAGAGAAAAAGGAAATTATATTATTGGGTATAGAATGGAGTCCTTATCGTAATTCGGAGCTTTCTGGATAACGGGTTTCCAGATAACAGATCCCATACCTGTATAGCGTTCCTTGCATTGTAAAGGCCTAAATATCCTACTTCCACATTGGAAGAGGTGGTCAAGTTGAACCCAGTTCAACTTTAAGGGATTGTTCACCTTGGAGTTAACTTTTAGTATGATGAAGACAGAGAGTGATATTCTCAGACAAAGTTATTTTGCTTTTTATTCAGCAGCTCTTCAGTTTCCAGATTCAGCAATCTGGTTGCTAGGGTCCAAATTTGAATGAAAGACTGAAATATGAATAGGAGAGGCCTGGATAGAAAGATGAGTTAGGAAAAGTAGCAATAGCAATACATTTGTTGCCTAACATACGATTTGTTTTTTAGATGGGGTCAGTGACCCCCCGTTTGGAAGAAGAAAGCAGACAATTGTTTATATGATTATGTACTAATTATATCAGTACAGATTTTATTATCCACCTTTCTATTCAGCCCCTCTCTTATTCATATTCTAGTCTCTTATTCCAATCAATACATGGTTGCTAGGGTAATTTGGACCCTAGCAACCAGATAGCTGAATTTGCAATCTGGACAGCTGCTGAATAAAAAGCTAAATAACTCAAAAACTACAATTGCAAATTGTCTCAGAATATCATTCTTTACCATACTAAAAGTAAATTTAAAGGTGAACAACCCCTAGTTGTACCCCCTATTGTAAAATATGAACATATTTGAGATCACTGTGAATTTCCAGATCCTTTTTGACTAATATTGTTCTATATTACTAGATTGGGGTGTATCATTCCCTATGTAATTCCACAGTATCATATTGCATTTAATTTTTATGCTTTTTCTGTAAAATTCTTCAGTGACAAGAATCATAAAAGCCAAATACTTCATTAAAACTCAACATCGCCGAGACAATTCATTAGGACGGTTGCTGATATAGAAGTGCCTACTCATGTCGCAGGGTATTTATTCTGTTGATTTTGAGTGTTTACGGGGGTCATCGAGAATACAAGATTTATATATAAACTATGTAAATTGGTTTCAGCTTTATCGCTTCTTCCATATCTGCTTATAAGTGCTATTTATATGCAGCAGCCTGTGTGCATTCGAGAACTCTAAGTGACCTGTCTTCAGCTGCCTCAATTGGGTATTAAAGATAGGAAATTGGCATCTTTATAGCTAAATGTATGCAATCCAGTTAATATTCAGTTCAATCTGGCTCTCAACCAGCAACCTTTGTCTTCCTTTCCCTATTACCTTTGTCGCATAGATTTACCAGCACAGGCTGCCCTCAAGTCCTGGTTCACTAAATTCCACACCCTGTATACACATAATAATATCCCTTCATTGTTTACCTTCCCTTGCAAACTTGAATTTACTTTATAGATTTAGAGTCAGGAATTAATTTGTTTTTGATAGTGATTATGATTTGGCAGAGCCCAGCACTCAAGTATGTAAGGCAAGAGTCTCCAACCTTTTTTAGCTGTGAGCCGCATTCAAACACAAAAAAAGTTGGAGAGCAACACAAGCATACAAAAAGTTCCTGGGGTGCGAAATATGGGCTATGATTGACTATTTGGTAGCCCATATGTGGACTGGCAGCCTACAGGAGGCTCTGGCAATACACATTTTTTTTTTGCAACTAAAGCTTGAATTCAAACCAGGAAATCAAAAATAAGCACCTGCTTTGGGGCCACTGAGAGCAGCATCCATGGGGTTGGAGAGCAGGCCATTGTTGGGGATCACTGGTGTATGGGGGGTACTGTCACTGAGCACTGTTATTGCTTCAAAAGTTTATAAACCACCTCCCGTCGATGTTGCAGCTAGAACAGGTAGGTTGCAAGGAGCAATATTGTTTTTAAAGGGGATATTTATTTTAGAATTTATTTAGATGAGAATAATTTAAACAGCTTTGCAATTAGTCTTCAGTGTTTATGGTTTTGTGACCATGGCAACTAGCCAGCAGTTGAAAAACCAAAATAGAGAGCTGCATACAGAAGTTATATGCATATGCAAATGATCTCAATTCAGGTAATTTGCATATGCATATTAGGGACTGGATTTGGAATCTTTTGAATAAATAAAAATAAATTTGTTGCGTTCTTAATTGTTTATTTCCCTCTAAGGCTCAACAAACCGGGAAATTAGTATGTCATAATGTTATATTAAACAGGCAAGTTGCAGAGAACATTAGGCCATCTTGAATCCTCAAGGTCAATCTAAGTGGACAGTGAAATTATGTTACACCCCACAGACCAACCTGTGTGACTGTTAAGGCTATTTTCTTATTCCAGATGACTGTCGAAAAATTACATTTGCGAGATTCCTCTCGACTGAAGACCCGCCTAGTGATGCCAGGAGGATTTGTCTCCAGCATGTTCCAAGAGATATTCAAGTCCCTCTTTACTGCCGGCGAGTGGTATAACTTTACTCGAGGGCTGTATCTTTACAAGGACTACTTGGGGGTCCGAGAGTTTTTGGCTTGGAAAGGTACGAGTTTCATTCCTTCCTAACAATTGCATCTGTCTAGTGCTTTATGTTCTGATTTTCATTCTTTCTTTAGCACAAATACCCTTTGATTTATCTTCTGATTTAGAATGCTTTGTCCAGGACCAACAAATCCACAGTTTTTTTATCCTGGTCCGGATAATTATGAATCTGAGTTTATGTGAAAGAAGTCTTTCTTCCACTGTTGGTATGGTCACACAACCTACTCTTCCCATTCAGGTACTCATCTAGATGCCTTCCCCAATCAATTAACTCCAATGGAAGAAAACTTATACTTGGTAGATGGAGGATTCTCTAGCCGAGTTTTTCAGCATCCAAAATGTGCTGAAAAAGTCTACCTTGGCTTATACTCGGGTCAGAGGTACCCGACCCGAGTAGCTGAGATTGCAGTCACTTTTAATCATTCCTATACCAACAGTACACTTGGGGAGAGACTGCAATATCCCACAATGCCCTCTGTTGGTTATATGAAAGAATAACAGTGCGCCCTCTGTTGGTTATATGAAAGAATAACAGTGACTGCAATATCACACAGCGCCATCTGTTGGTTGTATGGTAGAATAACAGTGCGCCCTCTGTTGGTTATATGAAAGATTAACAGTGACTGCAATATCACGCAGCGCCATCTGTTGGTTGTATGAAAGAATAACAATGCGCCCTCTGTTGGTTATATTAAAGAATAACAGTGACTGCAATATCACACAGCGCCATCTGTTGGTTGTATGAAAGAATAACAATGCGCCCTCTGTTGGTTATATTAAAGAATAACAGTGACTGCAATATCACACAGCACCCTCTGTTGGTTATATGAAAGAATAACAGTGCGCCCTCTGTTGGTTATATGAAAGAATAACAGTGACTGCAATATCACACAGCACCCTCTGTTGGTTATATGAAAGAATAACAGTGACTGCAATATCACACAGCGCCCTCTGTTGGTTATATGAAAGATTTACAGTGATGGCAATATCAAACAGCACCCTCTGCACATGGTAGTGGGACAGTGGGACAATGCACACAGTAATCCGTTTGGCAATTCTCTGTCACCATCAACTTTGCAAAGAAGTCCGGTTGACCGCTGGGGGGGTCGCTTTGGCAGAATGTGCGCTGCTGGGAGACAGGGCTGTAGTTGTGTCTAGGCTTATACTAGAGTCAATAAGTTTTCCCAGTTTTCGTAGGTAAAATAAGGTACCTCGGCTTATACTCGGGTCGGCTTATACTCGAGTATATACGGTCACTCTCCTTTTCCCCTGGTTCTGCAGCCTGAGAGAGATGTTGATGTTATTTTCTCCTTTAACTGCTCCATTTGAGGTGAGAGTCTATTATAAGACCCTACAAAGACCCTATCAACGGAGACTCAATTCAGCTGTACTGTATTTGTTGTGCTGTATAATTTGCCTCTGGGTGTGATTTAAAAAGGTGAATAGCCACTGGATATTTGCAGCTGCCACAAACCAATTCCGCTGCAGATCCAGGGCAGGCAGCAGGCCTGAGGCGACAGGGCCCACTTTAAGTCTGGCCCTGAATACAACAACTTCACAGCTCTCATTATTTACAAGCTAAAAGTTTCCCATCCAAGTTTTCCATTTTCATGAACTACCATACTGCATAATCCTTTCCAACTTGGTGTTAATTCCAGGTTATCTACAGATCCCAACCGTTGCCCTTTAGTTTAATGCAGGGCTTTCTGATCAGTACATGCAAAGCCAGGGAAGAGGATCCATGAACACAACATTGGCATTGCGGAGACCATCTCTCATCATTTGTATGCAAAATAACAGGGATCCTAGGGATGGTTGTCCCTTTTAAGTTTTTCCAGAATCATAGAATATGGCATTGGATGAATGGGGTTTGAAGTTCAGCTAGGTTAGCCGTTGATTAGATCCCAACTTATGCCCTTATTGGAGCCCTTCAGTATTGGTATAGTGCAGGTTTTTTTTTTGATAAGTGCATGCAAAGCCAGCTAAAGCTGAACTAACATAGACTGGCATTTAACAAAACTGCCTGCTAGATTCTGTTTGATAGTGTACAACTTGGCTGTGAATGAGAATGTCTGACTGATAAGTACCCAGTCTTAGCCGAATTTGCATTTGGTCCCATACATGCAGCATTCAGTGCATGTCTGACACTTTTCTTTCTTTTAGGTGCTGCACTTGACCTCCACCTACTGCAGAGAGAGAGGCATCCCCTTTCCAGAAATCACCTTGACCAAAGAGGATGAGAAGCAGCCAAAGGAATGCTACGTGTTCTTGGACCATAATAACCCTAGAGCTCCCATAGTGCTTCACTTCCCCATGGTCAACAACACATTCCAAAAATTCATAGAACCAGGTATGTATGTTGCACAAGGTTGCATGGGGTGTTTCCTGAACCATGCATATTGGTCCAAGGGTAAAATGTGAGTGATTTTAGTCACTGTTGGGTTACCTAACAAAGTTACCTTCACTTTTCCAAGTTGTTCATATTTTTGATATGACCAGGCCATAAATTAAGTTGTAAGTACTTAGAATAAATGCACGTTTGTACAGCAGCTCTATGTATTCTATAAAACCCAAAGAGGTTGTCTCACCACAAAGCAGAATTCAGAGTGATTTTATTATTGTATAAGATCCAGAGCAAAACACTAGTTATCAGACACTGCAGGGCTGGCATTCAGAATCTTGTCTAGAAAGGCTATATAACTGGTGGAAGTGCCAATTTGTCAGTCATCCCCAAGTCATTATAATTGATAACCTCAGGCACAGTGTCAATGCTCCTCTGCTGAAACCTGGAGCAGCCCATGGTTAAAGCAGCAGTGGCTCGTAGGAAGAATAAATTAGCTAAGCTGCCACCTAAAAAACACGTGTGATGGGCATTATAAACCTATGCAACGAAATAATTTATAATTCCGCTTGCAGCTCAACATGTAACTTGATGTTTTCAAATCCCAGCTCATTTTGTTTGCTTGGTTGGTGGTGTATTCCAGAAAGTGACTTACCAACTACAAACTTGTCTGTTTTGATGGCTGTGGATTTACCAGGCTGCTGGGTATCTGGCTGAACATATAAATGTGAAATTTGTCAAGCCACATGGATGGCTTATTAGCATTGCTAGTGTCTTGAATGACAGAGTCTGACTGGTGCCAATACCAAATCTACCTGTGGGGGAAGGAGAAATTGGGGACAGACAATACAATCTGAAAGGATGTCAAAACTGCCTCCATAATGGGTCATACATGCCCGTGCAGTTGGGCAAGATCAGTAGGGCCAGCTAAAAGCTAAAATCAGTTACTTTAGACTTGAGATAAAAATGCCTTATTTTGCTGAGACTTAAAGAGATTCTGATTTTTATGGTATACTTGTATTTCTAAATTACACCCTGTACATTGCAAGTCATTCATGTTACCATTTAAAATAGTAAAAATGTTTTGTAGCTGTAGTATTGGTGTTTAAGTATCCAGCTCAGGTCATTGTGCCTGACCCAGTGCTTTTAGAAAGAGCCAGCACTTCACAATGGAACTGCTTTCAGTTAATCGATTGCTTCTCCAGTTCTCCTACTCAATGTAACTGGAGGAATCGTAGTGGGGCTATTGAGTGCTATCCCCATGTCTACCACTAGGTGGTAATAGCAATGCACATGTACGGAAGCTGTTCTCTTGTTACCTTGCCATTGATCTGCTGATGGACTGCTAGATGGGAAAGAAAGGGGGTAATATCACTTCAACTTGCAGTGCAGCAGTTTATCAGTTCAGAAGGCACATGGCTGAGGGCAACTTGGAAATTAACAATTAACAAAATGTCTAATTTCAGATTTAAAAATGTATTTAAATAAAAACACTGTTTGCTCTTAAATATTTCAATGCAGGATTTTGCTGGAGGAGCGCAATTAAGTGATTTTAGGGAAAAAATACATTTTCCCATGACAGAATCTTTTTAAAGGGCCAGTACCACCATAAAATGAAAATAAGTTTAGTGTTTGTTCATCCAGCATCTACAAATAAACTATTTTTTGGCGTCAGATGTACTGTTTTACATGAGCTAGCTATTCATTCCATAGTTCTGTAAAGAAGATATAAATTATGTTTGACCCCCTTGTTGAACACAAGGTCAGTGAATATGGCTTGTGATAACAGTGAAAGAAAAACAATCCTTTGTGGGGGGGGGGTAGGTATCTTTTGCTCTTTGATAACACCACTGGCAAAATGCAGTGTATATTGTTTCTGCTGCCCATTTGTTTATGAATTTCAAAGACTTAATTTCTAATATCCTATCTTCATTCATTTCTAAGGTTTGCAGTTTTACAGGTTACTCGGCTTTTCCAGTCTTCTCCAACTTTGTGGAATCCTTGGGAGTAGACAGAAATAAATATAGACAAAGGATTCCTATGGTTTATAATGTGTCAACCTGCACCCGACTCTAACGCGCTGCTGAAAACCTGCACCCAATGCAGCCTGTGGGTCCAATTCTATTTATATACCCTGCCCACCCCTGTCTCTGCCATCATTATCATGGTGGATCACAGTTAGGTCAAAGCCTAAAAAATAAAACCACAGAAACGAATACTTAGTGCAAGTGTCGGCATGAACCTGACCGACCAGTGTGGTTTTGGCCGGCCCGCACATCACTACTGGTCAATATAAGACCGCTTACAGCACTAGTTGCCAATAATTATTAATATATTCAAAAATCTTGCTTTATTACTTTACTTTTAAATCATTTTAATATTTCTCAGTATTACTAGGAGCACAATGAGGGTGCCACTCTCATTATTGTATGACACCCTCAGAGGTCACTTTATTTTGGAATGTAAGCCTGTTAATATCTGAAATACTCCATCTCTTCTACCACAGGAATAGGGCTTGTGCGGAATCTATTTCTTAATTACAAAAAATTAGTAAAAAGTATCTAAGGGTTTTAATAGTTCTGGGTCTAAAAAGTCCCAGGGCTGAGCTAATAGTAGTTCTGGCCCTGCAAAGTCCTACATAAATCTAAATTGCACATTTTCAGAGATTACCCATGCTACAGACTAATTTAACCACCCGCATTTCCCGCATGTTGATGAACAGCTGGTGAAAGAGGGGTTAACATTAGGGTGGGGTTTAATTAATGGAAAATGGTTTTCACAAACCCACTGAGACACTTCATTTCTTTAAATTAAAATTCTTTAATTTCTAACTTTGGCCAATATTTGAAAAAAACAGAAACAAACAATAAATTGCTCCTTCAGAAAGGGAAAACATTATACTGCACATACTGACACTGGCAGTTAAGAGGCTGATGTGCAATGGGTCAGTGCCAAACTCAGAAATGGGCAAAGTGAAGCATTCTAAATGTGGTTCAACTGCAACTTCTTCGGCTCTTGGTAGTTACAGTTAAACATCTGAAGGCTAGAGGTTAGGTTATATACGTCTATCCTAGTTCCTTCAAAATTCCAGGCCCTTTGTGTGGTTTAAACCCTTCAGTACCAGTGTCCAGAATCCAAAGACTATTTGTTGCTGCATTACTGGATGGGAAGGGGATTGGATAGCATGGATATTGCTGAGATGTTCTGGTAGAGTGATGGTAGTTGAGGAGGAGGGGTAAAGCTGTTTGATCATATCAAGATGGGTCACAGCTATCCGCCAAATCCCACTGTTCAAATTACCTAAGCAAGAGAAAGAAGTCTGTATTGATAAGCAATATTATAAGGATTTAGGAGTGACAAATGCTCTGTTTGCCATGGTTTTTTTTATGGTG